>JAAXCT010000938.1:0-282969 GCA_012490785.1 Eragrostis nindensis
GCCGCACGTCCGACGGACTCATTGAATTCGCCGAGATCGATGCAGGGCAACTTGGACCAACGTGGGCGGCGGATCAACGATCTTGTTCGAAACTTCAGATGATCAACTTGACGGATTCTTCAGCAATGCGCTCCTAACTGGCGCGCCTCGTCGTAGCCCTCTGAACGGGGCGTTCCGCAGATATTTGGACGGTACGAGCGCTTTGCTTATACGAAGATCAATCAAGAGGGACACACGATTTATACTGGTTCAGGGCCTCCCGAAGGATAATAGCCCTACGTCCAGTGTGTTCTGTATTGCCGTATAGGCAAGATGTGTTGTGGTGTGTTCCCCCTCCTCGTGAGAGGTGTCGTTACATTTATAGGTGGGTCTTACCCCCTTTGCAAGTCAGGGTCAGAGCCTATCTAGGTAACTTCCGAACTATCGTAACAGATTCAGAGTCTATCTCTAGGACTTTTTCCATATAATACAAGTCTTCAGAAATTTCTACATAAGTCTTCGGAATTCTGAAAATATGGGTTACGACAATTAACATTTATGACACCAAATATTTATGATATGAAAATAGATTCCATGTTGAATCAGACGATATTTATTGATACCAAAGGTTTTATATCTTTGTATAAATATTTAGTTAAATTTTAAATAGTAACTTAAGACAAAACTAGAATATTTACCAAAATTTGGTTGGCCTGGGCCTGGAGATTGGCCCGACGACGTCGCAATGGCGCGGAGAGATTGAGCCTGAAAACGTGATATCTGTTTTGCTCGTGCCACAATTCGATGGGCCAGGACATTGCCTTGGCGATGAGCGGCTCGGCCCAAAACGGGGTACATCGGCCCGTGCTTGGATCAGTTCAGAGTCAGACGAGCTTTCGTCTGTCGGTCTGGCCGAACATTTTCGCAGAGTTGTGAAAAGGAGTTCGGGCACAAAGCTGCCCGCCGAACGGCTTCAGCACATCGGCTGCAGGGCTTTATTAATGCTCTCGTCAATTTCTTATCTCTGTTTCAAAGAGGGCCAGAAGTGAGACAGTGCTTTGATCGTGTATGTCTCATGCAGCTGTTATGCCATGTCCTAGTGTGGTAAGCCATTTCCCTTCTGTACGTAAGTTTGCCTTCTCAGAGGGCAATGCAACGGGCAACTCAAAGACGGCCCTAATTCCGGAGGGAGCAGGGACGGACGGCCGGTGCGCTTGACCACCGTGCCCAGCGCGTAGTCGGAAACCCCACCACCTCGCCACCACTAGCTAGTTTCGCTTCAGGCGATTCCCGAGTGCTAGACATTCGCATTAGCTCTTTTGACCTCCCTGGTTTCCACACTGCAGCCATGATATGAGCCGCTGTGTCGAGTGAAAGAACAGCCTCAATCCTTCCATAATGGCGCACAACGATTGTAGCATCGAGCAAAACAACTGAAAGGTGCGGCAAACAACGACTCACACTGCGCGCGCGCGCGTCACCATCTCCATCGATCTGTTGCCGGACAGCTCCAAGAACTGCTTAAGAAAGCGGCCATTTCTAGGTTTGACATGCCTTCGGAATACGTAGCAGCATTGTATGCATTTTGTTGGGCTCATAATCTCATATATACTGGGACGCTCGGTTCGGTTTGAACAGTACGGCAGGAGGGGCAAGCTAGGCCCCCACATTTTTTTTTTTTTTTTTTTTGCGAGGACCATGCATATATTATACCATGTACTTAGTAGTGCTACTACATCTCCATTGATTTTTCTTGTTTGGAAAACGGTATTTTTGTTTGACTCAGGAATTATTGGATCAAAACGAAGGCTTCTGGAAGCACTACTGATGGGGTCCCATACAGCCCCAGTTGCTGCTCTGTCCACCACCATTCCAATCAGTGTTTGGCATGGACGTAAGCAAGGAAACTGGTCCCGAAGCTTTTTAACTCCTCAACAACGGAACGGAGCACGTACGTACGACGGTACGAAAGCAGCCACCCGGCCGGCGATCTTTAATTTGCCACAAGGGAGGACGATCGAGTCCATTGCTTAACCTCGCGTCTAACATGATCAAATGAACCTTGCAAGGGCACTGCATGTCCCCGGCCGGCCCGGGGCACGCCGGCATCCATTAAAACAAAACCGGGTAGCACGCGTGTTGGGGCCGGCGCCGATGCGGCGTGCTAGCGAGGCATGCAGTCGCCGGCACCGGCATATGCACGCACAGCGCACAGCGCAGCCCTCCGAGAAAGGAGCAAGCACACGCAGCAGCACATGGTTTTGCTTCGCTTTGGCCGTGGATGGACCAGCCTGCTAGGAAGCAAACTCGCGAATGATTATCGATTCGGTTTCAGTTTGCGATATGTGATTCGATCCGTCGCTTTCTTCCCTCACCAAACATTGATCTTTCTTTTTCTTTCCTTTTATTATGATCCCTGTGGGTATATCGGAAACTTCTGATCCATTACTAGACTTTATCTTTTGTAGCTACATACCAGCAGGTTTTTTAGGGCTACATACCAGTAGTTTTTAAGAAACCAGCCTAGCTTTCAAATAGGGGTCCAAATTGGCGACCTTTAGGTCGCTCCGACCCTTTTTAGTTCAACCAATGAACTAAGGTGTAAAAAAACAAATGAACTAAACTAGTTTATTTGGTTGAACTACCCTAAGAGGCACCTAATTTGCAGCTCTAACTTTCAAAACTCAATTGGGTCACAAATAGTCCGTTTATAAATCAGATTCCGGTCGTTCTAAAAAAAATCAGATTCCAAAAACTAGTTTATGTGAACCAAGCTAGCCCAACCCAGCTATTCCTAGTTTTTGGTTATCAATTGACTAACTAAAAGTCGGTTCATATATTTTAAGAAATCGGTATCTAAACAACCCTACTTAGGTTTTCTTTTTACAAAAAAGAATATATTGATATTCTAGCCTATGCATCAAAAGCTGCAATACTGTATATGATTATCAAAAAAAATGATCAAAAGAGAAAATAAATCTTTTCTTGCAGTCGACAGTCGAACCACCCCCAACAACCATAACTTGTTGCGTCGCAAAACGCCATGCCAGCACCATTTAATCATCCTTTTCCTAGGGCACAACGCAGTAGGCACTTGACCAATCTTATTGTACCCCTGAACACTGCTTTACACAAGGTGTTAGACGATGTTTCTCCATAAAATGAATCCACCACTGATTAGTGAACCCAAGCGCTGGCGTTCCCATCTCAGCCGTGCCACCTATTTTTTTTTTTAAGAATCACTTTCTAAAAATCAAATCAAGAAACTAATGTTTAAGAAACTAAAACTGATGAATTTCATGCAGGGGCGAAGCTATGTGTATTTGCCGTTGTATAGCAAATCCTTTGTAATCACTACTCAATCATATTCATAACCAATGACCCACTGATTATTGGTGGTGACCCGTTGGTTTGGAATTCTGGCTTCGCCCCTAATTGCATGAGTTTTTATTTATTTATTGTAACGTGAATATAATTCAGGCGTTATAGTTTTGAAGAATGGGGTATTGTAAGGCAGCTATGCTGCTGCTCTCTGATTCTGAATTCAGAATAGTTTCAACTCGTAGGAAGGAACAATAAAAATGGGTGGAGAATGAGATAACCAAGTAATAACCAAACCTAATCAAGCTACATATCTCAGTGGGACCTTGGCATTAGATAAGAGGCGTTGGATCTGGGGTTGCTTTTGAACGCTACATACCGAATTGGAAAGTGGTTTATTATATTTGGATTTAAGACTTAAAAACCTCCTCCCCTGCGTTAGTTTAGTATATCAAGTACACTATCTGCGCTTTTTCACACAATGCAAATGCTTTCCGATCCATGTGTTCATTCTTTCCATATCTAAATATGTTTCTCGCTTTCGTTTGACACCGTCTAAGAGTAAGAGGACGTGAAAGATCTACGGAAAGGTGAGGTTCCAAGATAATTGCATATGTTGCCGATTGTTAAGCCTAACACGTGACCGTGCTGCTTATCTGTTGAATGCGAAGAAAAGCAACGCACAAACACAGCTCGATTGGACAGTCGATCTGCATCATCTTACAGAACTACGTACGAGCAGCCGCATCTACGTTAAGGCCCTTAACTGACAGCCCGAAACAACGTGCGAGTCGTCCATGCGGCCGGTGCTATCCATCGATCGATCGAACACGCCATGTGCACGCGCATGCGCACCACAGATCCGAAGCCGCAATAGTGCACTCGCTTCCCAATAATTCGCTTGCTTCAGTACCCTAAACACGGAAGACATGACGAGACCTCTCCAAAGGTGCAATGGATGATAGGGAAGTCGCATATGCAACCCCAGCTAGCTAAACAGCTACGCAAGGAAGTGCCTAGATTAGATCGATAGAGAAACAGTTAAACGAAATTATTGTACGTGAAAGACGTGCATGCCTGTACATTCGTTCATGATTGATCATATCACTAGTTTTTGTGATCCAGACACACTGCTTATTTTTTTCTTATTTTTTTAAGATAAGAGAGTTTCTATTTCATCAAGCAAATATAAACATCCGCGCGGTATGGCATACAGTATTTATCAGATTAGTAGTTGTAAATTAAAAGCAAACTTGTCAGTTTCACGGATTGCGATAAGCATGATGATGAGCAACCGAAGCTTGTAGTGAGATAACTGCAAGTGCTGTTTGAGACGAGAAGAAACGAACAGAGCTCATGACGGCAGCCTTAGGGTAGCGGATGGAAGGAGCCAAAGGAGGGGACACATGCCGAACGGAAAAAGCAGCTATTCTTCCATCCTGCACCACACCCTAAGTGGTCCTTCCTACATCACGTACCATCGATCCCATCGGCCTGCCATGATCCAGAATGTCCTTGATAAGAAACCACCTCCATAGACAGGAAATGGAGTATAGTCTAGCTAGTGCGAAGGTACCACTCACCACTTCCTTAACAGGATGTGTTCCCTTTTAAGTGTTTTGATGTGTTATTGAGGAATTGCAATTGTCATTAAATTGAATTGTTGACATGGAGAACATCAGTTTTGATGTGGAGATTTGAGTTAACATAGGGGGTGTTCGTTTCAGGGGCTAAAATTTTAGCCCTGTCCTTTTGCAGAAAAAAAAATTAGCCCTGTCACATCAAAGAGAATCTTATCATTTAGGAGTATTAATAAAGTCTAATTACAAAAACTTTTTTTTCAGATGGGTGCTAATTTACGAGACGAATCTAACGATCCTAATTAATCTATGTTTTGCTACAGTAATCATCTTCTAATTATGGCTTAATTACCCTCATTAAATTCGTCTCGCGAATTAGCCCAGGGTTCTGCAATTAGTTTTGTAATAGACTTTATTTAATATTTTTAAATGACAAGATTCTCTTTGATGTGACAGGGCTTAAAAATTTTTGCCAAAGAAACGAACACCCCCATAATAATTGAATCCCCAGCCTTGGAACATGAGTTGTGCAAGATATTTTTTAGCATCATAATCTCATTTATTTTAATATAAATATGTTAGTACAAAACAATCAATGATAAGATAAAAATTAATGCTTAAAATATACTCCCTCTATACTAAAAAACAAGTCATTTTGACATTGACACCGCCGCGTCAAAACACAACTTTGACTACTATTTTTTTGCTATAAAATATTTATAGGATATGGTCAAAAAATATTTTTTATGAAACCATATTCCAACACGAATATACTCATGTCATTTCACAATTCCAAGCTCAACACTAAAAATTTATTTATAGCCAGAGTTTAAAATGTTTTGACTTAAGACACCTCAAAATGACTTGTTTTTTAAGTATGGAGGGAGTACTTATACACTAAATTTGATGAAGTTGTGTGCCAATACAAACAAATTCTCTACATTTTTATTCAATATATAGAGTTCTTGGTATAAGTGAACTTGTTTGTAACATTTTTTTTTGCAATTTAAATCACATTCCTATTAAATGGATCCACATGTACAATGTTACTTGTATTTAGTTACATAAATTAAATAGGAATTCTTTGCTACAGATTTGTTAAACTTTAGACAGATATTGAGATGCCAATGCCCAAAACTGGCATATTGTTATCAAGATTGATTGTTCCTACATGGCACGGTTAGTACGGATTGAACCGTGGAATCTACAGTCAGTTTACACTCTGATCCAACGTGCAACATCCAAAGCAGGCAAACGACAGTATCGGCACACACTCTAGTAGTCAATGAACAGCTCAACAATGACCATCCAACTTCCCCCCGTTCCCTGTCGTATGTCTATATAACCCGCACGAGGAGGTGACTCTTTGCTTAAGAGAAAAGCATCACTTCGCTGCACCAACCTTCGATCTTACTACTCGCCAATGCCGTCTTTCATCGACGGCCCCACTCTCCGTTCGCTGCTCCCCGGCCGTCCACCAATGGGCGCCGGACGAAGATCCCGACAGCGGCGGCGGCGGCGGCGGCGGCGGGCTCTTCAAGATGTTCAAGCTGATGCCCATGCTGACGTCCGGGTGCAAGATGGTGGCGCTACTCGGCAAGCACAACCGGCCCTCCTGGCCGACCACGCCACGACGGTGACGCTGTTCGGGCACCGGCGCGGCCGCGTGAGCCTGGCCATCCAGAGGACACGCGCGCGCCGCCTGTTCCTCATCGAGCTGCCGATGCTGACGAGCTCGCTGCACCGGGAGATCTCGTCCGGGACGGTCAAGCTGGCGCTCGAGAGCGACACGCGCAGCGCGCGGCGCCGGCTCGTGGAGGAGTACGTCTGGGCGTGTACTGGCACGGCCGCAAGGCCGGGTACGGAACGCATCCGCCGGAAGGAGGCCTCCGACGAGCGCCCACGTGCTGCGCCTGCTGCGCGGTGTGTCCATGGGCGCCGGCGTGCTGCCGGCCGCGCCCGAGAAGGAGGTGGCGTGCCCGCGGGCCCGACGGCGAGCTCACGTACGTGCGCGCCCGCGTCGAGCGCGTCGTGGGGTCCAAGGACTCGGAGGCCTTCTACATGATCAACCCCGAGGAGGGTGGCAACGCGGGCGGCGGCGACAGTGGCGCCGGCGGCGCCGGAGGTGGCGGCGCGCCGGAGCTGAGCATTTTCCTAGTAAGGATGAAATGAACAAACCATGCACGTTACTACAATATATATTGTTTAACTTTGTGATTCCAATCTGAATATATGCACGCACTTTTGTTGCATACATAGAGGTGTTCGATGAAATTGTCAATAGATCAAGGGTGTGTATAGTTTGTAATCTAGATGTATATGCGCGCCTGTGTTAGATAGAATTTCAATTGTAAATCATGCCACTATCAAATTCAGTGTGCAAATTGTGGTATCGGACTAGTATAACAACTAGTAATAAATTGTCGCAATGTTCGTTCTTTCCCTTCCATTCACAAAACAAATGCAGCCCCGTAATAGTGAATTCTGCTTGAGTATTAGTGACGACTGATGAGGTACAAAAGTTTAGGATGTGTTTTGTGAGTTGCGATGGATCATGAACGTACCACAATAATTCTCTTTAAGTGATCCATGTGCAAGCTGGGAGCTAGCCGCAGTACTGCAGAAGTCATTAGTTTGGAACAGTACTTTTCTCCTCCGATTTTAGTTGTGGCCTTAGCTAGTCTGCTTTTGAACACAATTTTTTTTTCTTTGCGAAATCGAATACAGAATTTCATAGGGGAACTATAATCGTGTCAAAGATTAATTACTTGCAGTCAACCAGCAGAATCTGTCATATACCAACTAGATTTGAAGCCAAAACGAGCTGAACATCAGGTATCATGAATATCCATCAAATCTTTTGCCTGTTTATCCATAAAATGTTTCTTTTTGCGAAATATCCATAAAATGTTTGCCAGAAATGGCGAGCATAAATATCCGCTGTTTACAATCTCAGAGTTTTTTTTTAGAGAGAAAATATCCCAGATCATGTGAATCTGGGGTTGTCTAATGTAAAGCAATACCAGTGCCATGCATGTTAGTACAACGTAGAGAGCTGCGTCAGATGTACAACAGTACAAACATGCATGAAAGGTAAGTGTTGCTTGAAATGACTTCTGATCTGAACTAACGGCAACTTACTGAAACGGATGATGTCTGCTGCATCACTACTCTACATGGAGTACAATCTGCCAACAAAGGTATGATGTTTTACTTCTTCTGCCAAGTCGATAAAGAGCAAAGCCGATTCTCCAAAAGATTTTAGCTTCAAAATGCAAAACTAGAATTCCAACTCCGGTTCCTGTGTGTTTCGATTGCTACGCTGTGGACTAAATTTTGCACTCTACTGTACGCCTACTGCTGTGGAGTGAATGTGCTGCATCACGCTCTTGTTCAACAAGCAGCTGCCTTTCTGGATATTTGCAGAACAGAACTCATACAAACAGTGATGGAAGCGCTATCGATCTCGATCAGCTGCAGTGGCAGATGCAGGCCCCTTGGACAGGTTACGGTCCTGGAATTAAGATGATCATATTCAGTGGGGCTGTTCTGTCTTTTGATTGAGATGGGCAACCTATCCGTATGTAGTCCATACTGGGCCACAATGATTCCTCTGAGTTGACAAAAATATTTGTTAATGATTTTTTTGGGAATAAAATATTTGTTAGTGATTTTTTTCTTCTATTCTCTCTTTTTTTCTTTTTGAGAAAACGAGTTGGATTTTATTAGATAGTATAAAGTAGCATTACATCCAGCCCCTTGCAAAGGAGCCTCCAAAACAAAAGAAAATTACATTCAAGTCCTCGTAAGAAGCTCCTGAAAGTCGTCGTTTCTGTCGACCACTGCCCGCCTCTCTCCCAGCAACAGAGAAGCAGGCCGAGGAGGAAGCTTGTAGCCGACACCCCAACTGACGACGCAAGATCACATTTGAACACCAACAGTAGCACGGCCATCAACAAGCCGTACCATAAAACGATGAACGTACCGGCAATTAGCCCGCTCTTAGCCACATCATCATCACGCGGATCGGGATCAGACGCCAATCGCTTCCATGACCGACCCCAGTCGACGGAAGACGAAGACCTCAAGATGGGGACTGGGAACTCCAATCCAAAGCTATCGGAAAGGAGGAGCACGTAGCTCACAACAGCAACGGCAGAACCACCGAAGGATTCTTGGAGGGACAAAATACTGGCGCCATGGACGAAGTCTCTGGCCCAGAAAGAAATCTTCGACTTCATCCTGGAGACAACACCTCCGTCATCGATGAAATCGAAGAACAAAAATTCTCCAATCGGCATCACCACCGACAAGAAAACTAATCTAACCCTACCTAATACTACAAGATTAGAGGGGATATGTACACCGGCCACCTCTCTCCTCGTTCCCCATTCCCGCCGGAGCCAAAACAGGCGTCGGCAAGGATGGGGAACGAAGGAGATCGGCGCCGGAGACGAATCGCCTTCCAGTCGCCCTCTCTCACCTGTCGCGGGGGAAGGGTCTTCTATTCTCTTTTTGAGGAGCGAGCGCTGCGGCAAGTTTAACATCACCTGGGCCAATTTTTTTTTTAGGGTAGCTTGGCCAACTTGTGGTCATTGGCCCATCTGAGGCACCAGTTTAAAGCCCATTGATGGGCTGCCACGGCCATATTTCAATTGCACATCTCTTAGTTCCTAAAAAAACCAAAAAAAATAATTATATCTCTTTTCTTTTCTCGACGCTCGTTTTGCAATCAAGTTTCACTTTCGACATCGACGCAAGGCATGGTTGGTATCCAGCTTGAAATTGATTCATCCGGCCTAGTGATATCTCTAAAATCAAATTCATTTGATTAGTCCTTTGGTGTGAATGCGGATGTCATGTGCATTCCACGATCCTGTAACTCGTATGAGCGTAAACTATATAGCTCTCTCTAGTTTAAGTTGGAAATTGGATCGATCCATTGTTTGGTTAAATCCTCTCCCGCGTTTGGCACAAATATTGTCGGTTACAGCCCTGCTGATCTTGAATGAAAAAAATAAGTTGCCGATGTTGGTTACAGCAACGGAGGGCTAGTACTGACAGAGAAGACCAGGGCGAGGGAATCGGATCCTCTGAGACGTAATGGTCAGTATGTCACGTCTCTTAGTTCCGGATGAGCACCTGGCCCACGGTGTCAGTAACGTAATGTGATCAGCAGTACTTCAGAGGATCCTGATCCCATGTCGATTGGTTGGGTCTTTCCCGTGTTTTAAACAGAAAAATGAGCAGGTTTGATAAAGATATGGATTTACTCCCCTTCCACACAAATATTTGCATTCGCAATATTCCAAGGCATACACAAAGCTAGAAGTCAAATTACCATAATGTCCTTAATAATCCTCGGTTGTTTTGCTAGATCCAATTAGCGTTCCAACGTTGCCCTCCTCCCTAGATGCGCAAGCCTAGCCACGGTTTCCCGGATACGTAGGGCCCTAATGTCGCCCTCTTCTCTGGCTTTGTGTGCCTCGCCGCTCCCTCGCTCCAGACGATGCCAGCGAACAAGCCGCATAGAGTTCCATTTTGTCATGGTCGTCGGTGTTGGTATTTCTTAACGATCACAGATAAATCCGCAAGCGCACAGAGAATACCGCTGTACCATTTCACCCGGAGAGTATTCCAAGGTATCGTAATTTATAATTTTCACAGGGAAGACGATGGTCAAGAGAGTACTATGCTCATAGTTAATGTCTACATTTAAATGGATCACGGTCCATACAATGCTAAACAATAATATACGGGTAGTGTGACACACAAGAAAAGGATCAACTCTAATATACATCCAAAGCCAAGTGGAGAAAGAACAAAGAAAAGAGCTAAGTTCCTAATGTACTTTATTATACAGTGGCATAGTATACAACATACACATGCATGCACACAACTAAGGTTTAGGCATATGCACTCAAGCAAATCGGGCACCGGCTTACCCCTGGTCTGCCAGGCGACTCCGGTCTACAGCTCTACGCCGTACCCGAACGTGGAGGGATACCGAGGACGAATAGGGCTGTCACCACCTACCGTCTACCTCAAACAATCCGTGGGGCACGAGGCATCCAATGTATTCTACCAATCCAAGCACCATGCTTGCATTGCTAAAACATCACTCTAAATCCCTTAAGCGACGGATCAGATCTAGAGCACAATCCTAAGGACCATTGGACTCATGCTTGGATATGCATATGCATGTAAACCTAAGTATATACATGGCATGGTGTACTATGTACTAGGACACGTGACAATAAGGCAATTATGTCCATACTGCCAGCCCTCTAGGCAATACCCACATAACAAGCATATGAATATCACACTAGCACTATATAAGAAGATTATAATTACTCTATCACATAAGCAAGCCAAGGGTCACAACCAAACAAGGAACGCTTAACCAAGGCAAGACTATATGAAAAGAATAATATCATTAAATAAAATAAAGTCGCAAAAAGAGAAAATGATACAAGAGCCATACCAGAATCTCCAAGACAACTTGGGAACTAGAGTAGCTCTACTCTAAGCCTAACTCCACTAGAGCTTGGAGACTAAACTAATGCAAGAGTGTGATCTCTCTACTTGGTGTGTGTTCTAACCAGCCGAGCACCCCTCTATTTATAGCCCCAAATGAGAGGGGGGGATTAATAGAACAAATGAGAGGCGGTTGACGAAGATTGGCCGCTAAGGTAGGCCGGCCGGTCTAGGTGGCAGACCGGCCGGCCACACATTGTGGCGGTTGGCCACCGCCTTCCGTGTGGACGCTCCAGATCTCTTCCTGAGGTCGGTTCTGAAGTCGGTGATGTCCTGGGGGCGGTTAAGGTGGAGTAACCATCAAGTTTTGGCCCAAAAGCCCACCTTCTGGAATGTCGGTTGTTCACCCACTGAATTGGTACTCGGGCTTGATGTTTTGGAGTGTTTGTAGCCCACTGGAGGAAGCTTGGGCCAATTGGAGACAAGTCCAGGCCGGCCGGCCTAGGAGGGTGGCCGGCCGACCAACTGTTTTCAGCATTTGCTGAAATCTTATTCGTGGCATAACTTCTCCTCCAAACTTCATGAGCTAAAAGTCCATTTTGACTATCTCGGCGAGGGCTTCAACATGGAGATATCAAATTTGTCATTTGAATAATTATTTCATGATGTCCAATTGCCTCTTGATTTATCGTTTTGAATTTGTCGAGATGTTTGGTCCAGCCCTTGTCCACCTTTTCTTTGAAATACACCTGCATCAATAAATCTACCACAACTAGTGGAACTTATTAGTTTAAATAATTATGCGTATAAGAAATGCTAATTCTCCTTTATTAGTAGGAATATTGGCGGTCGAAGTTGGTACTTAACGACCGTCACAAACCCCCCAAGCTTAAACCTTTGCTCGTCCCGAGCAAAGCTAAAGACTTGGTTGTGTTGATCAAGAGTTGCTACCATGTCATACTCTGAAAAAGTACCATGCATACAACAAAATATTCTCCCTCAAATTGAATAAGCTGACATGACATCTTACTCTTCCCCTTAGTCCTCATGGGGCTGATTGCTTCTCCTTGCCTTGGGCGGTTGAGAGACAGAACGGCTTATAGAGTACTATTTACTCATTCTTTGTTAACTTTCATTCCAGAGGTTTTCAAAAGATTTTGCAAATAAAACAAAGTTCCTCCAATGATTCTCTCGAATCGCTCAATGTGTATGATTCCTTACCAAGCATTGTTTTGCCTCTTTTCCTCCTACTTCTAATAGGTTTTTTATATGTGGGGTTTGGTAGGGCAAAGTGAGGCAAACTTGTATTACATATATTGCTAAATCAAAAGACCGGATCCAAGGAGAAAAGCAAGTCATACAATCTGATCAAGATGTGCATGTGTGTGGAAATGTGAATGATGGAGGAAAAATGATTACTCCTTTTTGTATACCTTCTCTCTCTTTTTGTTAAGTTTGAGGGAATGGCTATCCATTTTTTTTCTTTTTTTTTTCACCAAGCCCTACTTGAGTGAGCAAGATTTTTTTTAGTGTTTTTTTTTTTGCATAGCCATTCCTCTTTTGCAATGAAACTTGGAGAGAGAAATAGAGGTATAAAATGAATGGAGTATTTATTTTGTGGAAGGATGGAAAATATTATGCTAACTTCCAGTGTAGAAGTTAAGCATATATATGTGGTAGAGTGTACGTGATCTTGATCATAAAAGTATGAAACGTATCTCACAAGGGTCACAACAATTTTGAAAAAGCTCAATGTAATAACAAGCAGCATATGTATGGAGGTTTTGTAATGAAATCAACATATCGCTTTGGTAGAAATTTTCGTCATTGAGGAACTCTTGGTTTTGAAATTTTAGAGAGAGAAAGAAGAGAGAGAAAAAAATCTCTGGAATTTAAGCCTTACTTAGAACAAGATCATAGCAGCTCTATTATACTGTATCATATCTCACAACAAACCTAGACTTGGATCATGCATTTTGCTACCCACGAGTTTTAGGTTCAAGAATAAGAATGCATCCATCAAACTCAAAACTCGGGAGTACTAAGTTGCAAACAGGAACAAGAGAGGGATAAAACAGAGCAACTATTCATCATTTCAACATAGAGAATTAAAACATTCTTATCGCGCATAGAAAACAAAAAAAAGCTACTTTTATTTATTATTATTTTTTATCTTTATTTTTTTTTGAATGCAAGAAAACAAAAGAAAGATACAAGTTACCTTAGTGGGGGGAGTGGTCTCCCCCCAAGCTTAATTCTTCCTTGAGTGCGCTAATATCTGCTTGGTTCCTTTCTTCATGGCTGCAACAAGAGCAAAAAACACACAAGACCAACTCGGAACGGGTTATGTTAGTGTAATCAAAATGAGCACGCCCGTCGGTTGATCTTGCCAGCTTGAGCATAACTTGTAGATGCAAAACAAAGAAGAGGAAAATCTTTTTGTTGAATTTGAGAGAATTTGGAGAAATGAGAGTAAAGAAGATGAGGAGAGCATTTGGGTGGTGAATGAAATGAATTTGGCATGAAAACATCACCACTCGGCCTTTTTGTAAAACTTGAAGTTCGATGGCCATATTTGGGGAGTAACAATGACAAGTGGCCGTTGGGAAATAAGACAAAGTTCAAACAATGGCCATGTCATGTCAGTGACCTATTGATGGGGACTCTCCCCCAAGCTTGGCTCAAAGCCTCCATCAATCTTTTTTTTTTTTTGTGGAGTGGAGGATTGGCCTTTCTCCAAAAACAGGTGTCTCAAATCTTTTTTTTTTAAAGGTTGGAACAATCCAACATGCAAAATGATTTGGACAAATGAAACATGCAAATGCAATTGAATTCAAATCAAAAGAAAACCAAATATGCAATTGGAAATTCAAATATGAGATAACTACCAATTTTCCTATTGGCAAGGGCATCATCGTTTTAAGTCCGATGAGCAAGACATTATGACGAGTTCGATTGCCAAGAGTTTCACGCTTGAGGAGAAACGACAAGAAGTCGGACTCTCTCAAGATGAGTATGGATTTTTTTCGCTCATTGTCAGAAATTCGAAGCTATCATGCACTACCCTGTTTTCACATGAAGAGAAAACAAGCAAGTGATAGCCTGTATAGGCTATGACCATATATTTGCAGATATAACTAAGAGCATTTGTAAACTCATAAACCAATTGTCTTCCCCGGCAACGGCGACAGAAATGCTTGTTGGTATTTCTTAACGATCACAGATAAATCCGCAAGCGCACGGAGAATACCGTTGTATCATTTCACCCGGGAGTATTCTAAGGTATCGTAATTTATAATTTTCACAGGGAAGACGATGGTCAAGAGAGTACTATGCTCATAGTTAATGTCTACATTTAAATGGATCACGGTCCATACAATGCTAAACAATAATATATGGGTAGTGTGACACACAAGAAAAGGATCAACTCTAATATACATCCAAAGCCAAGTGGAGAAAGAACAAAAGAAAGAGCTAAGTTCCTAATATACTTCATTATACAGTGGCATAGTATACATCATACACATGCATGCACACAACTAAGGTTTAGGCATATGCACTCAAGTAAATTGGGCACCGGCTTACACCTGGTCTGCCAGGCGACTCCGGTCTACAGCTCTACGCCGTACCCGAACGTGGAGGGATACCGAGGACGAATAGGGCTGTCACCACCTACCGTCTACCTCAAACAATCCGTGGGGCACGAGGCATCCAATGTATTCTACCAATCCAAGCACCATGCTTGCATTGCTAAAACATCACTCTAAATCCCTTAAGCGACGGATCAGATCTAGAGCACAATCCTAAAGACCATTGGACTCATGCTTGGATATGCATATGCATGTAAACCTAAGTATATACATGGCATGGTATACTATGTACTAGGATACGTGACAATAAGGCAATTATGTCCATACTGCCAGCCCTCTAGGCAATACCCACATAACAAGCATATGAATATCACACTAGCACTATATAAGAAGATTATAATTACTCTATTACATAAGCAAACCATGGGTCCACAACCAAACAAGGAACGCTTAACCAAGGCAAGACTATATTAAAAGAATAATCATTAAATAGAATAAAGTCGCAAAAAGAGAAAATGATACAAGAGCCATACCAGAATCTCCAAGACAACTTGGGAACTAGAGTAGCTCTACTCTAAGCCTAACTCCACTAGAGCTTGGAGACTAAACTAATACAAGAGTGTGATCTCTCTACTGGGTGTGTGTTCTAACCAGCCGAGCACCCCTCTATTTAGCCCTAAATGAGAGGGGGGGATTAAATAGAACAAGTGAGAGGCGGTTGACGAAGATTGGCCGCTAAGGCAGGCCGGCCGGCCTAGGTGGCAGGCCGGCCGGCCACACATTGTGGCGGTTGGCCACCGCCTTCCGTGTGGACGCTCCAGATCTCTTCCTGAGGTCGGTTCTGAAGTTGGTGATGTCCTGGGGGCGGTTAGGTGGAGTAACCATCAAGTTTTGGTCCAAAAGCCCACCTTCTGGAATGTCGATTGTTCACCCCATTGAATTAGTACTCAGGCTTGATGTTTTGGAGTGTTTGTAGCCCATTGTAGGAAGCTTGGGCCAATTGGAGACAAGTCCAGGCCGGCCGGCCTAGGAGGGTGGCCGGCCGGCCAACTGTTTTCAGCATTTGCTGAAATCTTCTTCGTGGCATAACTTCTCCTCCCAAACTTCAAATTGGGTGAACCAAAAGTCCATTTTGACTATCTCGACGAGGGCTTCAACATGGAGATATCAAATTTGTCATTTGAATAATTATTTCATGATGTCCAATTGCCTCTTGATTTATCGTTTTGAATTTGTCGAGATGTTTGATCCGGCCTTTGTCCACCTTTTCTTTGAAATACACCTGCATCAATAAATCTACCACAACTCGTGGAACTTTATTAGTTTAAATAATTATGCGTATAAGAAATGCTAATTCTCCTTTATTAGTAGGAATATTGGCGGTCGAAGTTGGTACTTAACGACCGTCAACAGTCGGTCTTGCTTGCCAGTCTCGTGGTGAGCATTGCTCCTTGTCTCAAACATGCATACGCTCTTGTGGGGTCATAGATACAGATATAAGGGAAAAAGTACTCATTAGACCCATATACAAATGTGGTATTTGTGGAAAAATGAAAAAGAGAATTTATATATGGACTATGATAGCCGGTAATGTCAATCGTACGATAATCTAATAGCTCACAACTTAGGTTTCATATCATGTCTTGCTTCCCATGTAATCTCCTATTGTTTTTTATGATATTGTATGTACCGGCTTTGTCGCGTTACCTGTCTTATATATATTTAGTTAGATTCACTATTTATTATTAAAGCTCATGCCATCCTAACTTGTCTATTGTACACCACAACCTCCCTTCCCCGCTCCCTCCCTCCAAATATGACAAAGAACGTGGATAATATTTATATAAAGATAGCATGAAGGAGGTTGATTCTCTCACCGTTATTGCCATCGAGGCCAATTTTTGCCGCTAATAGATTGGCGGTCGACATCGGATAGTGGGCTGTTAACCTACCTTCTCGCTCTTTTAGCAATCTTATCGTTCCACCTTACAACATGCTTGTAGCATTGCTAGGTCTTGTTTTCCTACTAGGTCGTAGAGCGACGATCACAATAGCGAGTCGGGCCACACCTATCGCCTCACGCACCAAAGGAGATATAAGAAGAGCTCAAAAACTACACCGACTAGTTTCTCTAAACCCTAAAAAAATAATCTAAATATGTGATGCTAGTTCACTGAACATACTATAAGGTTAAACTGATATTTTCTTGAGTGTGGTAAGTATTTAGTTAACCTCCTCTAAACTCTCTGTTGCTAAAACCATGTTGATGTAGGTAAAGGTTGCTTGTTTACCTCACAAACACTGCGACGCTCACTCAACTATTCCACCGATCTACTCTGCCACCCCCCAAACCCCCAGTCCACTTTCTCCCCAAATCCATGGATCCGTCCGCCGCCGCCGCCTCGCGGCGGAGGGCGGAGCAGTGCTTGAACGTGGCCGAGAAGCTCCTGGTGGCGCACGACCTCGAGGGATGCAAGCAGTTCGCCTCCCAGGCCCTGGCCGCGGACCCCAACACCCCGGGCGCCGATGACTTCCACTCCGCCGCCTCCGTTCTCCTGGCCGCCGAGCGCCGCCGCCTTCCCAACGGTCAGCCCGATCCCTACGCCGTCCTCGGCCTCGACCCTGCAAATCCCGCATCGCGCCGCCCAGATTCCGTCCACTCCCACTACCGCCGCCGCCTCTCGTTCCTCCTCAATCGCTCCGGCCCCGATCGCCCCTTCTCGCAGGCCTTCACCAACGCCGCCCGCCTCGTTGCAGATGCGTGGGGTTTCCTCTCCGATCCCGTCCGTAAATCCGCTCTCGACGCAGACCTTGACACCGCCGCTGCCGCCGCCGCCGCAAGGCGGGCATACCACTCCCCCGCACCAAATCGACAGCAGTCACAGCTACCGCTCCCTTCACGGCCAAATCCGCCCTTTTCCACTCCCTCTTCATGGCAGACTCCGCCGGCAGTTGCTCCCCTCCGCGGCCAACATCGCCGCCGGTTGCTCCTTCTCCACGTCCAACACCGCCGCCAGCTGCTCGTTCTCCGCATCCAACACCGCCGCGGGCTGCTTACGCTCCACGGCAATCACCGCCGCTGGCTTCTCCTGCTCCACGGCCAACCCACTGCCCATTGCTTCCCCTCCACGGCTGCAACCGCCGCCGGCTGTTTACCACGTCATCACCGCCGCCGGCTGTTTCCCCTCCTCGCCCAACACCGCCACCGCCCGGCTGTCTCCCCTCCTCGCCCAACGCCGCTGCCAGCTGGTCCCCAAACACGGCCTACTCCTCTGGCTCGTGCTCCCCAAACGCCGGCTGCCGCAACCATTCCACCTGTAGTATCAGGCACACCACCTTCATCTACATTCTGGACGATGTGCAAGTCCTGCTGGCACATTCATCAGTATGACCGCCTCTATGAGATGCGCAAGCTGCTGTGCTCCAGCTGCCATAAGTCATTTGTAGCCGAGGCAATGGCTGAGCCGCCACCTGTTGTGCCGGGCACTGACATGTACTACTGCCTGGGGATTCTTCCCCATTGGGTTCCCCGGGTGTCCTGGCTTTGAAAAATTGGTTAGTTCGCAGCCGCAGGGACCAGGTCAGCTGAATGCACCATGGCTTGTAGGCACTGCTGGCATGAAAGGTAATGCGGGAGATGCTGGTGTGAAGGGTAATGCTACTGATAATGCTGAGAATGGGGTGCCAGATAATGCCGCAGCAGATATACCAACAGAGGTGCCGGCTACAACACCGCCGGCGAGGCCTATGAGGGTGAAGGTGGCGGCTAAGAAGCGTGGTCGGCCCAAGGGCAGTAAACAAGAATAAATTGTGATTTAGATGGACAAAGATATTTGATATGAGCTCATGGTCATGAGAGGATATTCGATCCACCTGATTGCAACTGTTATCATCCGAAGCATTGTCTGCAGGTCTTCAATCCCACCTGATGTTGAAAAGGTTGTTCAAGAATGGCAATTTTGGCGGCAAACAATTTTTTTTTCTAGCTGGAAAATTTGTTTTTTCGGATTCATGTCACATGCCTTTCTTGTCATTATGCTTTAGATGTTAGCTAGTATTACATTTGCATCTTGTCTTGTTCATGACTCTCCTAGGATAGCTGTGTTGAGGTCAGATTATGGGTGAATAGGGAATTGGATGCTGATTGTTGTACATTCCAGTTTGGTTCTATTGTAATCTCTGCCCTGTCTAGGAATCCAACAATGATTGATGAGACTTAAAGCTATGTTTTTTTTTTCCTTTCCATTTCTGCTCATCTTGAATTTTAGGTACCTCAATTTCACACTTATAAGGGTCAGTTTGGTTTGTGCCTTCCCAGGCAGAGAGCCGGCCAGGCAGCAGCGACAGCCGCAGGCGTCCGAAATTGGACGCCTGAGAGCGCTGCCTGAGCCAGGCACTTTTCTCAGGGTAGAGTCCAACAAGCCCAATAGTTACAATGCTTTGCAATGCCGTGCCACAAATGTCCATTTTACTTCAATTTCTGACATGATAAACAGCTGCTATCTATTAGTTCACTTGCCACATGAGAACCATGGTAAGATAATCTGGTAACCGGTGATAACACTAAATGTACATGCTTATGATTATGATTACACCGGGACACCATGATTGTATCTTCATTGAACCTTGCTGCTGTTAAGTTGTTTTGTGTTGGTGGTAGACTGTTAACCAAGGATGTTTGCAGACAGTTCTTGCTTTCTTCAACATATTTTTTTGGCTAACTTGATTGTGAGATATGCGTAGTGAGGGCAAGCTATTTAGAGACAGTTGAGACATACTAATCACCATCCAATTTGGGATTTGTTTGAGTATTCAGACTGACATGGTTCCAACTGCAAGAAAATGCTGTCTAGTCATACCTGCATCCACATGTTCCTGTGCGGATATATTTACATTTGTGTAATCATTTTTACTTCTGGATTTTCCTACGAATGAAAATGCCGCCTGTGTGATGCTTCGAAATGTGAATGAAACACTGCATCCACATATTGGAACATATGGGAGTGGCCTGGTACTTGAGCTTATTGAATACTGATGGCAAAAAGGTAGGGCGCCGATGAATTACAAATTTAACGTGCATCAACATGTCCTGGAGATGAAGAGCGAGGGTAGTAAGTTTTAGCTGACGAATGACGATAGCTACCCAAATACTACAGTGCTTGTTTTGAAGCAGCGCAGAAACCTTGAGCCAGGCTGCCAGTTGCAACTTCTTGACCTTCATTGATATTACTGCAGCAAGTGCAAGTGTGCCTTCAACAGTACTCACTTCCAGTTCATATCTTTATTTCAGCTCTGAAATTTTAGGATATTTTTCAGGCCCTTCTGCAATTGCTAAGGTAACCTGCATCCATGGGTGCTGTAACCGTCACACCGACGTCGCACCCCCGTGCCTTGCTACTCAAATTGCCCTCATTTGAAGCCAGATGATCAGAAATCCACGCTCAGATTCAGGCACCTGCTGTGAGATGCTCAAAACTTCTCGTCCCCCGCAAGCCGTGTCCGAGGATCAGTCGGGTGAGCGCTGCACCGCGACATGACGATTCATTCACTCGGCGACCCTTGCTCAGTCAGCAGCAGCAACGCCAGGGGACCCAGCTCTCAGAGTGGCTGTTTCCCGCCCCATCGGCGACCGACGCGATCGATGCATGCACGTTCCCCGTACTTCCGGGCGCGCCGGCCTGTCGGCAATGACGCGATGTCTCCTCCGCGGCGGACTCCGCACAGCACGCCATTGACGGCGGCAGCATCGTCGCAGAGAGAGAGAGGACGGCGTCGCGTACGCGCTGCTGGCTGCTACATTGCGTGCCAGGCCCGAACGAGGCAAAAGAGATTGAAGGCCAGGCAGTCGTGTCTCCCCTGATGCGGCGGTCGTCTTCTCTCCGGAGCCTCGAGATGCGCGAACGATGACCGGACCCCGGCCGGCGAGACCGGAGCTGGACCGGTCTGATCGCTGGATTACCACCGGACTAGTACGTGAGTGAGCTAGAGCGCGCCATGATGGACGACGCGTCCGGCGTCCGGCAAAGGCACGCGGTGGTAACTTTTCACCTCTCACTCGTTGTCTGCTCGCTTTATGTTATGTTAGCCTAAAGGGTTGCTGTGCTCGATCGTCGTTGTTACAGCGCGGGAGGAGGGGGCCATGGAAGACAATGGTTAAAGCGAGTGGTCATCTCATTGTCGCCCCTGCTTTTGTTCATCAGTGTGCCGGCCGGGGTGAAAAAGCTGCGGCCTCGGCATTTTACTGGGTCGAGGGAAGCGATCAAGCAACGGCAAAAGCTTGGAGAATTTGAACCACTGTTGGGGATTTACGCGACGCTGTGCTCTTTGTAGGGGCCCCGTTTAAATTTCGGCGGTGCTTTACCTTGGAAACAGAGACGGGACTCCATCTTACAGTAGCATTTTGTTCGCCATAACAACTGAACTGATTCTTGACGATGTGTTGATATTTCTTGTACTCAGTACAATTGCTGTTTGCACGGGATAGATCGTCATGCAGAGACCGTACTGGAGGTGCCGCTGGTACGTGCAAAGAACCAGCATGTATCAGAAGGTGTTGCGCGATCAGAAAGTGGGCCGGAGAAACTGTGGCGCAGCGCCGTGTCGGCCGTCGCTTTTTTAAACTTCGCTGCCCCTGCCTCCGACAAATCACACCCCAAAGGCCCGTGACAAGGCGAGAGAGCTTGGACTCGACCTTGCTTGTTCACTCAGTCGACGTCCCGCCCGGCCGGCGACACAAGTGGAAGTCGCTGCAGTCGCCGCTGCCGGCGGATCGATCGCCTTTTACTAGCGGGCAAAGGCGTCAAACCGACGAAGACCACATGCACCTTTCTTCATCCCTCCCGACCCGACCGCGCCGCAGATCGATACGCCAACACGGCCGCTGCCCGCGCCGGCAGTGTCGCAGTGACGAAGCCGTGTCGGCACCCGGGCTCGGCGGGGTAGTATTTAACGGCTCGGCATGCACCGGCGAGCGAAGTAACGAGAGCTAGTAGCTTTGTGCACGTCGTACTCTCCACTCGCTTCCCGCCTGTTTTCCTTTTGAAACCCAGCTCGAGTCGAGCTGAGCGAGCGAGCACCGCCGGAATGGCGCCTTTCCAGAGTGAGGAAGCCGAGGCGGCGTTGGACGGCGAGTGCTCGGCCCCGGCGCCCGCTCCGGCGACGACGCGGAGCGGGCCGAGCAGGAACCACAGCGAGGCGGAGCGCAAGCGGAGGCAGCGCATCAACGCCCACCTCGCCACGCTCCGCACCCTCCTCCCCGCGGCCTCCCGGGTAATTTCCCCTCGCTCCTTAATTAGCTTGTGGCGGCACGTTCTTGCTACCCGTCACGCACGACGACGACTTACGGGCCAGTAAGGGCGTGGTGAGCACGTCCGTGTTAACGTGGCGTGCGTGCGCTTGGCATGCAGATGGACAAGGCGGCGTTGCTCGGGGAGGTGGTGCGCCACGTGCGGGAGCTGCGCGGCGAGGCGGACGCCGCGGTGGCGGCCGCGTCCATGCCCGTCCTCCCGGGGGAAGGCGACGAGGTCGGCGTCGAGGAGGGGCTGCCGCACTGCTGTTGGCACGGCGGGGAGAGGGCCGGCGCCACCACCAGGCGCGTCAGGGCGTGGGTGTGCTGCGCCGACCGCCCGGGGCTCATGTCCGAGCTGGGCCGCGCCGCGCGGTCCGTCAGCGCGAGGCCCATGCGCGCCGAGATCGCCACCGTCGGCGGGAGGACGCGGAGCGTGCTGGAGCTGAGCGTCGGCGGGCAGCAGCAGCAGGCGGACGGCGAGAGCGCGTCGTCGCGGTCGGCGTTGCAGGCGGCGCTACGAGCCGTCCTGCTCAGCCGGGAGGAGCTGCTCGCCACCGAGTGCTACAAGCGGCAGCGCTTCTCCTCGGCGCACCTCGCCAAGGTCTAGCTAGCTGGACCGTGGCACTGTTGGTGCCAGTGACCTAATGAAAGGAAGAATTGTGACATGTTTAGTACCTTTCGAGCTGTAACATGTTGATTATCATAAGACTTCCATTGTTTCTGCATAGTTGACTTCATTCATTTTCAGGACCGAAAACTGTCAGTTGATATGCACTCGGAGACGGAAAGAAATAAGAGTGCGCTAACCCGATAAACATAACGAACTAACTGTTGAGATTTTACCGGAGAAGACAACCATGACGCTGAAGGCAATGTGCTAAAAGAAGCTTCCGACGTAGCGGTGGTTAACACTGCTACACAAGAAGCTCAAGTATTGAAAATATGGCGTTCAAATATATTCTTCATGGAGCTCAAGCACACAACACGATTATACTGATACAACGTACAGTTACAAAAGGCCGTACATATTTCAATCTCGCTGTTACAACAATGTTACACACCAAACAATGTTACAAGACGGCGATGCCAAATGTGGCCAGTCTACACACATGATACATCCGTACGTAAAAACTGATTTTGCAGCTTATTTGTAAACAACACAAATAGTTGGATAAAATTCACTTTGTCCCCGGCAGTTTGTCAGACTTTCACTTTGCTACCATATTGTCCACCGTGTTGCACTTCACTCCATTGTGGTTTTGTTTTCCTGCGGCCTAGAGTCCCTGTGTCAAGTAACTGGTACAATGCCGAGGCATCTGCGTCTTTACTGTTTACAGATAACCAAGTTCAACCATGACAAGCTAGTGCAATAGTACCATGCATGTCAATGGATGATGCCAACAGCATTGTAACAGTTACTTGATACAGGGACTCGCTTCTGCAGAACATCAATACCACAATGGAGCAAGGTGCAATGACAATGGACAACGTAGTGGCAAAGCAAAACCATGCTAAACTGCAGGGGACAGAATGAAATTTACCCAAGTAAATACTAAGACATTTGTTGGTCAAGACCACGTAGATCTGTTCTTAATAGCATATTTACTTCCTCCTGCTAGCCCTTTACGGTACACCAATGTCCACTTCTCAAATGTGCAATCAATAAAGTAGTAGCCTCCATGAAGGCAAAGTACCTTCACTCACCCTTTTCTCTATCCAGGGTATGTTAACAGGTTCAAGAGTGAGCTATTTATCGATTCCTGTTACCAAGACAATCGACAGATATCAGGCAACTGGTGTTTCTTTCCTTTCAATCATGTATCTAACAACCATGCTAATCTATGTTGAGTTATATCGCACAATACTAAGATTAGAAATCTCAAAATAACATATAGCTTCACATCTGTAACTGCTATAACCGATTTGAATTGCATAACTACAGCAACACTTTTAATTTGATCTTAGAATTCAGGGAAACTACATTAAGGGGTTTAATGCATAACATTTTTGGATGACTTGGAATCAAGGCCATGGAAATAATTAAGCCTGTCCACAATTCTACAGGGGTCAAATTTTGTGAAAGTTGCGCTTAAAACAATTGAATGTCACGGAAAATTCACCTTTTCACAGTGTCTGCACTGCATTTCAAAACTCAAATTTCCAGCTGCTGCTTCTGTGCTTAACCTTGCACTCTTCCCAATTGAAACCCAATTTTTAATAAAGCTTCTGTGTCAAGAAACAAACAAAATCAGACATGCATCTGTACATGGAAGAACATGTAATGAAGAAATGGCTATAATTTTTACCCAGAGTTTGTATCATCTTTCATACTCATTAATGCCTGGATTCCACCGCAACGGCTGTGACCTACCACCAAAATATTTTCGACCTGAGCAAATGAAGGTAACTTGTCACGAATCAATAATGAAATATGTTCAATAACAGTGGTGGAAGAAGAAAAGGCAGTTATAAAACTACACACAGTAATACAGTATCACAATTCACAAAAGATTCATGCCTGAAGTGTATTGACGGAGAACTCTAGCGCAGCACTGACCTCCGAAGCCCCATGCTGTTATTGCAGCATATTGTGTACAGTCAGTAATAATATTACAAAGAAACCATATTGCTTGTAAATTTTCAATCAATACCAAAGGTGTGCCAATTTTGTGATACCTGAAATGGTGGTACCAAATTTGCCACATTACGGACCGTGAATGCTTCCCCAGGCTGAAACCCCAAAATACCGGTAGGGCAGACCCTGGAGTCGGCACAGGCAACCACCATGAACTGCACACAGAAACAGAAAAACAAAAGTATCACATGAGGCCTAGAGGCCTAGTAATGACAAAATTAAGATGATAAGCAATCAATCCTAACATCATGTACCTTTGGTGTTTGCTGCTCAGCAAGATTTTGGTATTAGAATAATTTTCTCTGTCCATGATTACAGATTCAGTGGTGTCAGTATACACAAAGAAAATCCACCTTTTGAAATGTGAAGGTGAATCAGCCATTGCATACTTGATGATCTACTTACATGTAGTTTCGCTTTTTGAAGTCCATGAACCTCGCTTTCAACTCATTGAATGGATCATGTTCTCCGCCTACCTCATCTACTGCCTCATGTTGGAAATCAAGAAGTTGCCGGGTCAATCCAGAATGATCTCTCGAGGCCCTAGTGACACATGAGAGTTCTCTCCTGTAGAAGAAAAGGTATTCAATATTTTGCTTTCCAAACAAATTAATAGATAAGGTGGACCACAAAGATGTTTTTGCCTGCCAAAAGAAAAAAAAAACTTGGCAAAGAGGTGCACCATACGCTGTTAACTCTGTTAGTATTGCCTTGCTGCACTATTGTTACAATTCACCAACTGGCTCAACATAGCAAACTAACTTGCTCATAATACTATATACAGTCAAGTGAAAGAGATGTTTTCCTGTAGTTTTAAATTGGAATCAATCGTAGTTAAGTGAAAGAGATGGTTTCCAACAGCTTTAAATTGGAACCACTTGTGACCATACTGACAACAGAAATGGAAGTTTGGATGTCACAAGCACCAGCTTAATCGGCAGTTACAATATGCTGACACAGGGCAACGTAAACAAATCCATCTACCATAGCGTTTGAATCCGACAACAGTGTACCGCAGTGAGTTCAAATTCAAATAATAGGAAAGCAAAACGCTGACTAAATTGCAGAATCATGTACTTGATTAAACTATGCATCACTAGACATACAATTCCCCAAGCTGGCCTCCTTTCTTAGGCTATTATGCAGCCACCAAACTGTTCCTCTCATGTTGGAGGAACAGAGGCATCAGCGGTACGGAAACTAGATTGACCCATTGAAACATTCATCGAGGCATCACTCCTCATAATAGTTCAGATAATAGCTCAAGCATATAAAATCGTGCATCAGATCTCATGGGAGGTTGCAGGTTGCCAATCGGTACCCAAAAGTACGGAAACCGATCAACGCATAAAGATACAGTTCCATGGTACAATAAGTAATCCAAACTGAGAATCGGTACAGAATTGATGGACGGGATCGACTCAACTCACCGGCTAGATCCTCCCACCCGCAGAGCAACATCGCGCGGCCTCGAATCACCGATCTGCCGGCACCCCACACAACCGAAAAATCAACAAAACGAACAACCATATGCTACGGTCTCCATGAAATGGGAAGATGGCCGGAATCAGCTCACCTTCACCGTGCCGTGGCCCCGGCCGGAGTCAGCGGAGCCGGCCGCGGCGGCGCATGGGGACGCCGGGCGGAGGCAAGGGGAGGCGGCGCGGAGAGCGGGAGCCATCAAGTGGGGCTGGGCCGGTGCGGGTGCTCGCGTCGAGGTGGTTTGGGATCTCGCGCATTTGAGGAGGGGAGGTCGGCGCGGCAATGGCCGGGGATTTTAGCGAGGGGAAGAGAGAGAGAGAGAGAAGACAGGGAGGCGGAGGAGACGGGATAGACGACGGCGATGTGGCGGAGGAATCGAGGACGAGGCGGTAAAAAACTTTCTCCGGTGAAGGGAATTGATTTTTCAGTTTGCCGACGGAAAACGAATTAATTAGGGTGAGAGGGCACAATTGGGTGGCTGAAATTTCGAGATTATCGTGGGGACCGCCCCCGTCCGACCGGATGGGAGCTTGTTAGCGGATGATGTCCGTCCGTCAGATGTGATGCGGTGGAAGCATCCTGGCCGTCAGTTCCTTAACAGTTGGAGTGGTTGGTTGCCGCGGGCCAGAGGACTCTGGGCCCCGCAACGGTCAGCGTCTGCGTGTACACCTTATCACGTTGCGTGGCAAATGGACGGGATTTGCCCCATCCTGGCAGAGCGACGGGATTTGCCCGCGCCCATACGGACGTGTCGCTTTACGATCATTAACTCCTGGCAACGATAGCTTTGAACTGACCACTGCCTCGAATGGCCATCTCTGCGGAATCCGCCCAAAATGATCTCACGCAAACTGAACAAACAAAGGTGGTGTTTGGATCACCTGAGACTAAATTTAGTCTCAGAGAATCTTATGATTTAAGAGTATTAAATAAAGTTTAATTGCAAAACCCTTTTAAGGATGGGTGCTATTTCGCGAGACGAATCTAATGGGACTAATTAATCTCGGATTTGCAACAGTAATGCTACAGTAACTAGTCGCTAATCATGTCTTAATTACCCTCATTAGATTCGTCTCGCGAATTAGTCCAGGGGTTCTGACATTAGTTTTGTAATTAAACTTTATCTAGTACTCTTAAATCGCAAGATTCCTAGGGACTAAAATTTAGTCTCTAGTCTCCAAACACCTAAAAAACATGATCGGTGCTGCTCTTCCGCACAAAAAACGAACTGAAATGATCGCGCGCTGCGCAATGCGGACATAGGTGCTCGAGAAGGCAAGGGTGACATCGGATGCTCACCACTGCGGTCGGTGGCGAGGCAGCCACAGTTCGTCGTCCGTCCCACGCCTGTGGGGCGCCCGACGATGATCCTCCTCTGGTGCGGCGGCGCGCGGTTCGCGCTGGGCTTCTTGGGCGCCGTCGTCCGACGGGCACGGCTGGCGCCTCGCCGCAGCCGAAGAAGACGCACGCGTGGAAGCAGCGGCCAAGCGCCGCCGAGCTGCCGATCGCAGCAGGGACCTCGGAAGCATAGAACACTGCAAGCTCCAGTTTCAAAACAATGAGCGCCCTATCGGACGACGCCACTGCAGAATTATACTACTGCTAGTAGTTGGAGCTGTTGCTTCCCTCCAAACTTCCATGGCAACAGCGTGCGCTAACTTCCAAACGGGAAAGCGAGTGGCATTCCTATCTTCATCACGCGAAAATTTGGTTTCGGCACGGAACTTCGCGTGCCAACAGGACAGCGCACACGACGCAGAAGGCGACTCGCGGCGTTACCCTGTTGTGGTGCGGGCGCCGGCACGCGGGCGCGCGCCAGGCCCACGACCCCGTGCGGCCGGTGGGGGAAGGCGTGTGTTCCATTGACCTCACTCCGTGCGTGGCTCGGTACGCCACGACAAACAGCGAGGGCGCGGCTCCTCGGCTGAGAAACGCGCCACGTGACGGGAGCGGCGTTGGGGTCTGGAGACCTCGACGTTTCATGGGCGGAAAACGCTGTGCCGTGCTTGGCGACAGCCGGGGTCCGGACGAGATGGCGCCAGAGCGTATGAGCTGGCAGGGTTTTACTGGTCGTCTCCCAGGAAATCGGGAGGGACTTCTGGTAAGGAGGAGGACGACGGTGTGGGATCCGCCAGATCTAGAAAGATCTACTCCCCCGGCGAGTTATGGACTCGTGGGCCAGCAGCAACGTTCGGCACCATCAGTCTGGGCCGGTCCACCCGCAGCACGGGCTCGGTTATGCTATTAGTGCAATAAGCCCTGGCCAACTGGATGCTGTCATCAAGAAAAAAAAAGGATAATTGGGCTGATTGCACGTAAAAAAGAAGATGATCGATCCGCTGCTCATCGTTGGTTCTTCGCAAACTCTTGAGCCTGAGGCTTGGAGACGAAGCATTACGTTTTTTTAAGCACACACATACACTCACAAACATGTACAATTACTTACTCTTATAAACACACGCACGCCATGTCTACATTTATGAACGCCTCCGAAAAACAAAACCGGTTGTCTACGGGAAAGTCGCCTCCCACATTAAGAATAAATAGTTGTAAATGTTCAGCACTCATGCCAAGTTTAAGATTTGAATCCAGATTTTGAATCACAAAAAAAAAAAAAATTAACCAGGTGAACTATGCTGGCTCTATAAATATTATGTCTTATTGGTAACCATAACAGGTGTCAATTTTGTTCTGTAAAAAAAAAGGTGCAATTTACAAAGTACAAACCATATTCGATGTTCATGCTTATACCGTGTTAATAAACACATCTAGATAAATAATTATTTTTTGCAGTAAAGCTAAAATAATGCATATAGCCGTCTTTAACAGCTATCAATTTCGTGATAAGAAAAGACTATTTTTTAACGGTTACATTTGTTTGTCTATGCGAAGTTGTGTTCTTAGTAACACTTCTTCCGCTCACTCCTTTGTCTTTGATGGTTGCTTCAAACGGGATAATTGCGTTTCGATCCTTAGCAAGATTAGCTGTAAATTTGCCGGGCTGGGTTATATAAATTTGCATGATCCACTCAACAGAAAAGTAAAGGTCCCAATTTCATGTGTTTTTTCTATTACAAGAGGCTAGAGGGGCTAAGTAATACCACTTGCTCGTCCGTAGTCACACTTGCACTCTGTTTGTCGGCCATCGTGATTCATAACAAAGATTCCTGCACCCGTGCTTACAAATACTGCCATTTCTGGACTCATGTTTTACGACATCCGGGCTTGTAGCAAGCTTAGCTAATCCCAACAGTTCTGAACATAGAGAAGACATTACAGCAGTATGGAAAGGAACGGGTCGCAAGAACATCTGTCTCGCCCTCACCTCAACGTCGATCACGAGTCTCTGCAGCAGCCAAGGGATGCAAGGAAGAAGGGTGGATGGATCACCTTCCCTTTCCTCGGAGGCCCGTAGATGGGCATGGGCGAGGTGGCCGACCGCACAGGGCCCCCAAAATTTTGGAGCCCCCGAATTCCTAACTTGCCTATGAGAATAAAAGCAAAATAAAGCTCAAAAATAGTTCACTAGCAGAGGCGGGTGTGGAATATGGCGACTTATGGCGATTTGGAGCCGAACCCCACCTCCCCTCATCGGTTCTGCAGTACACGACGTCATAGCCATTGGAAGCCATTGATGGAGCTTGAGCTCTGTCCGTTGGCTCCAGGAAGAAGACGACTGAGAAAAGGCATACCAAGAGGTATGGGCCTTGTATTGGGCTTTATGTTTTAGCATGTGTTGAAATGAGAAGGCCCAAGTGGCTATGTGCATCGGTGAAGCCTGGTAAGCTCTCCTTTGATGTCTGTACCACTTCATCTCTTTTATAAACTTCTTGTTAGTTTTGAACAAAAATAAAAGGAAAGGGGAGGAATCGAAAATGGAACAGACAGAAAGCGAGTATATTGAGGTGATAAATATTTAAAGAAATTTGTAGAATTTATTAGCTACTAACATTTCTACTTCATGATAGAATATAAATTTTGCTTTTGCTCGAAGTTGCAACCGATCAAATTTTGCTCAATTTGCGAATTTGTAAGGCCCCACTTTGCATTTTGTCCCGGGCCTCGAATTCTCAGAGACGCCCTGTCGGAGGTCTCTCTCTCTCTCTCTCTGGAATAGAACGTGAGCCATGCTACATTTTTTGTTTTTCGCTAATAGTGAGCCATGTTACATGCGTATGTGCAGTGGCGATCCTTGGTGTGGGCGTGGCGACCAGTGGAGCACTGAGCAACCTGTTGGTGTATCTGATACAGGAATACCACGTGCCGAGCGTCGACGCGGCTCAGATATCAAACATCGTCGCCGGTTGCATCAGCGTGGCCCCGGTGGTCGGAGCTTCGCCGCTGATGCCGTCTTCGGCTGCTACCCGATCGTCGCCGTCTCCATGGCCTTCTCCGTCCTGGTCAGTATACGCACCAGCTGAGTGCTTCTTACAACACAGGCTCCTACCTGTCGTGTCAGGCCATCTTCCTCAACTCATCCACGCATGCGCACAGGCCCTGGTCGTGTTCACGCTCACTGCCAGCCTGCACAGCCTCCGGCCAGCGCCGTGCCAGCCCGGCTCCGGCACCTGCGAGCCGGCCACCGCCGGGCAGATGGCGGCATGTACGCCGGAGTGCTCCTGATGTGCTTGGCCGCCGCCGGGTCGCGGTTCAACCAGGCGACCATGGGCGCGGACCAGTTCGAGTCCCCGGCCGACCGCCAGGTGCTCTTCAACTGGTTCTTCGTCTTGTTCTATGGCGCCGCCGTGCTCGGCTCCACGGTCGTCGTCTACGTCCAGGACGCGGTGTCGTGGACGCTGGGATTCGGGATCGCCGGCGCCGCCAGCGTCGTTGGGCTCGCCGGCCTTCTCCTCGGCTCGCGTTACTACCGCCGACCAACCGTCCGGGGCAGCCCGTTCTCGGGGCTCGCGAGGGTGGCCGTCGCCGCTGTCAGGAAGAGGAAGGTCAGCGTGGCGACGTCAGAGCAGTCGAGGTTTTACCACGGTGATGGTGACGGCAAGACTTGTGACACCAATATTGCTCCAAGCGACAGCTTTAGGTAAGAAAACTCTCCTTAATTTTCATATCCCCTTTAATCATTGTTAAGTTGCACTTACTTATATGGTCTTCGCAAAATAAATGACGTACGGTTCTTGAAAGGTTCTTATTATTCAGGAGTAAGGAGGGCATTGATACTATCCGGTTTTCTATATAACTAGTAAGATAGCCCGCTAGAGTGTACTTTATTTAATGGTTTTTAAAAACTTCATTGGTTTAAATGATTTTGTCAGACATTTAACATTTTTATGTTATTTACATCTGAGTTGTTTTTGGAGTTGTTTATTCCACATCTTTCCACAAAACCCCTCAATTGATAAATTAAACTATTATTTATTTCATATTTTTATGTAGGGGGCTCCATCAATATATGCCTCGTAAATTATATTTAGGGTATCAGGTTGGCCATTTAAATATTTCTGGTCTTTTATGAGGTTTATATAGCATAGCATTATAATCTAAATTTTTGTTACAATGACACTTCTCGTAAATGATCATGTTGGTTATATCATCGTAAGAAGTTATTTTTCCAAGTCCATATAAAATATAGGTAAGCAGCATTCGCCAATTGGTCACAACCACTACTGTATCTATGATATGGTAAACTCATCAATTCAAAGGATGATGAACATGTGACAACTTACTAAGTTTGTCTCATGTGCGAAGTCATCATCACTAAGAGTGAAATTGGATGGGCATTGGTCGACACGCAAGCTAAGATCGTAAGCCATCGCTTTCAGCAGGGAGTCTTTCAGATAATAGAACCTAGAAAAACACAACAATTAACGACTGCATAGTGAATTTTGTGCTGAGCTGCTCATATGGAAAATCTCTGGGAGGCATCCTTCTTGTCTGGCTTACCCGACATAGTACTACTCTCAATCGTGATCACTGCTCTTCTATGAAAGATTTAGAGAATTAGGAATATGAAAGCCTTTCGAGAGGAATCATTGCCTACAGGGCAGGTGCTACGTGATGCCTCATTCAACCTCTTGCTGTGGAATCATAGAACAATCGTTGTGTCCCACCGCTCAATCTTAGATCATTGGCACAAGAGACTTACGGATGTAAATTAGAAGCTAACCTTACCACTCGGTTATCACTCTTTTTCCTAAATTTTGTATGCAACGCTTGCATATTTCAACAAAGTTCAGGCCGGCAACTTGCACATCGTAGTTCGCCTAAAAGAAAGATAGCATCATGCCTTCATTTGAATCCATCATGGTCGCCTATGGATTCACATGCTTAATTAGTTATTTCACGTTCGGTATAGAGCTATATCAACCACCTCTCATCCATGTCTGGCTCGCTAATGCTAGATTGCATTGCTGCATGGCGCATTGTCGTTCCAGTCCCATGATCAGCCGTACATTGTACAGCCGTGAAAAAAGGGAAATGCCTGCATGCAAGCAGTCACAAAGATGTCTGTAGGATGTGAGCATAAATCTTTCCATTGTCACAGCAAGTCCCTTGAACCAAGACGCGGCAACAGAGTATGCATCTTCCATGTAACGTCCAGCAGTTCCAGATGCAAGAAATCACCTACGGCTCCACCTAGATTCTCGCAACAGTCCTTCCTCTCGAGCTCTGCACCGCTTCTTGAGGAGTAACAGCATCCTTGTCGCGAATCCATCTTTTTGTGTGACATGATCTGGAGTGCACCATGGCAGTTTCTCTCCTTCTAGGATGGTAACTCCTGCTTCTTTGGAGAACAAAGTTAGCGCACATCTGGTGCATCCATATGCTTGCCTGAAGATGCATGTCGCTGCTGTCTGTTAAAACTATCCAGGGGTCCAAACCTCCAAAAGAGGACCAACATCAAGCATGCATGGAGTTAAGCTTTTTATGCCTGCAACAGCCTGGTATATCTCGTGATCACCCCAGGTATCCAAAGCTTTAGGCACGCACAATCGACGCACTGCACGTGGCGAGATCACATCGCCTATATCTAGAAGGGGAATCGAAAGGCTTGCGAGCAAACGTTTGATCAATTTCTTTGCTTCATCAAGAAATCTTTTCACCACAGAAATCTTAGTCTCCTCACCAAGCTGCTTGATTTGCTCTTCCGATGAAACGGCAACCCCATGGCTGACTTCTTGCCTATTAGCCTCAGCTGATGCGTGGCTTGTCTGGTCATCTTGCTACTGCGCTCTCCGGCTGCCTGGATTATTTTACCAGTAAACGGCAGGCCACCATAGTCGTCGCTGCCTTGTGCGGCGGTGTTGCCGGCCAATCTTGCTTCACGTCAAAGTGTCAATGCCATGTATGTTCTGTTAGATAATCGAGAGTAGATGAATTCGTAAATATGGGAGTTTTTAGTTGGAACATGTACATCTGCGTATCAATCTATTCTTAGCATATTAGATCACGGTCATGATTAATGCTGAAACAATCCCCGTTAACTCACAGTGTATATTTTTCTCTTTCTTGGGACACGGATTCCTAATTAGTATGCAAACGCTTCCTTTTTTACTCTACAGAGCTCTCAGCCAATTTCTTGACAGCGAATAGAAAACGTCTCCATTTTAGATACGTGTGTATTTTTTTCTTTCCTACAATTTATGGACTTCCAAAATAACCTGATCTTAACAAATGTGGTGCTATCTATATGGACTTCTAATTTTCTTTATTTTTATTCCAAAATTATGCTCTTGGTGGTGGGCCGTATTTGAGATGGATTCTTTGGTTAATCTAGACCGTTTAATCTTCATAAAATCCAACGGTTCACGTCTTTGTTTTTTTTCCGATTAATGTGGTAATTTTGACCTTGAGAGCGAACGTGGTGGCTTCTTTGGACCTTCAAATATTAAGATAATAGATGGATTGTCCAAAACACTGAATTTTACAGACACCGTCCATTCTGCTTTGCAATTTTAACCAACCTCAATAGCTTAAACAGAAACTAACAAAAACACTGGTAAATGTAGCAATGAGTTAGTGAGGGGTTAATAATCTTGCTGCCAATTGTATTGCAAAAAAGACATGTAGACATCCCCCAAAAGATTTGACAACATGAGACAATTATTGGCATGCAAGTTGCAGACAGAACAAACAGCAAGTAGAACAATATTCTTACCGAGGTTAGGCACTTTAAGCCGCATATCACTTCAGCGGGCATATATTCCAAAGCGTTGGAATGTTTCCTGCACTAGCTACAAGTTGATGTTATTAATAATTGTGCGCCGTCTAATCAACAAATTAACAAGTGAATCAACTATATTCAAACATACATACAAAGCAATTGTATCGAAAGCTTGATTGCAGGTGTAAATTTCCACACAATATAGTTTACGGTTTGAGTCGCAACTAGTGGTACTGATTAATGTGCCAACTAGAGAGAGTGATCCGTGGAAATAAAAAATATGCTATAACTGTAATGCCCTCCTCCCATGATCCAGTCCACATTATGATCAAATCCAAAGAAGGACCAGCCATACTTCGCCAAATTTACTACTCTATCTCAAAAAACTTAGTGTATTTAGAAATTGAGAACAAAATGCGGGAAATTAAATAAGGACATAAATAAGGTCCAAAAGTAACAGCAGATATCGCCATGAAGCCAAGCCATAATTTCCCAACCTCGCTTCATTCGAACGTAATGAGAAGGCCACACAAAAAACAACTAATTTTCCCCACGCACTGCATTCGAACCTAATGAGAAGGGCACACAAAAAGAAAAAGCTAATTTCTATTACCGATTCCCCTAGGCCCTTGCCCCTTTATGACTGAAAACAAGACTAACTGATTCTTTCTTCTGGTTAACGCAAACATCATACCTAATTCGTTTTGTGTAGCTTAATGCAAATGGTGATACCGTGATAGCATGTTGCCAATCAAATATGTTTTGATGCACGTAAATATGTAAGTGGGCCTTTCTTTAGCGCAATAAGCGAGTCTAAGTGGGCCTTTTTTTCAGCGCAATAAGCGAGCCAAATTGTAAGCGGCAAAGGCAGCAACAAGAAAATATTCGGAAATCCTATACAGAATGCTTTCCCGGAGTGTAACAAAAGAAACTTGGGAGAGCGATGCTGGGAAAACATCAAAACAAACTAATGTACTGCAAGATCATCTGTTTGATTGATAACCAAAATATCAGCGTCTTGGAATCGTCAAGTGATCTAGGCGGGTCACGTCTCCTGAGCACGGTTTACCAAACCGGCGAAAACCAAATTGTTCGCAGTTACCAGAAAAACCGAACCGGTCCGGTTTCAATGGTATACCGGTTTTGAATTTGAATTTTGAACAAAATAAAAAATTTAACGATACGTCTGTATACGGTCACGATATGTCTGTGGTTTATTTTGTAATTTTGAGAGGGTTTTCACGTATGAAATGCGTGGTTTCCGTTAAATATTTTCTTGGTTAGATGTACATTGAAATCATCAACAACTATAGCTTCCTGAACCGTGCGGCACTGATCACCGATGGCAACATCATCATGGGGTTGGACGGTTCGGTGGCCCGGTCGTGGCGCGTCTGCACGGTGCAGCAGGTGGAGGACTTCAAGTCAGTGCTCCGTCGTCAGCGTGGCCCTCGGCGTGCAGATCAACTTCTCCATACTACAGGCGCTGGTCATGGACCGCGCCATCGGCAGCAGCTTCACGGTGCCGGCGGGCTCCATGTTCGTCTCCTGCCTCATGGCCGTCGTGGTCTCCATCGGCCTCCTCGACCGCGTGCTCCTCCCGCTCCTGCGGCGCGCCACCGGGCACGCCCCAACACCGCTGCAGCGCATCGGCGCAGGCCACGTGACCACCGTCGTCAGCATGGTCGCGTCCGCGGTCATCGAGCGCCGGCGCTCGGCCACCGTGCACGCGCACGGCGAGCAGGGCGACCCCGGGTGGGTGTCGCCGATGTCGGCCATGTGGCTGGTCCTGCCGTTCGCGCTCTCCGGCGCCGGCGAAGCGCTGCACTTCCCGGCGCAGGTGACCCTGTACTACCAAGAGTTCCCGCCGCCGCTCAAGAACACCGCCACAGGCATGGTCACCGTGATCATCGCGCTCGGGTTTTACTTGAGCACGGCCGTCATCGGCGTCGTGCGGCGCACCACGGCGCGGCTGCCGGACAACATGAACGCCTCCAGGCTAGAGAATCTCTATTGGCTGCTCCCCGTGCTGGTTGCCGTCAACTTCGGCTACTATCTGATAGTGCCAGATTGTACAAGTATCAGAACTTCGGCAAGTAGTTCACGATCAGAGCTGTAGCATCCCGTCTCAAATAATGAGGGATTTGCTTAACAGGATCGAGATCGGGTGACACTTGACGACGCAAGAGTCTAAAAGTACACACATATGAGCATAAATAAAATAGAGTACAAGTGAAATTTAGTTATTACAACTTAAATTCAGATTTGATTACATAAAAGAGTTTGAAAAGCGTAGCGGAAGCGATCGATATACAACTCGACGTCATTACCCTAATATGAAGCATATTCAGCCCGTAAACATGCTTCATTCTCCTCCGACCAAAGATTACCTGCAACAAAAATTTAAACAACAAACCCTGAGCAACTAATACTCAGCAAGACTTACCCGTCAAAATGGCCTTCTAAGACCGACTCCTAGCATGCAGGGGGCTGACCCAAGGTATAGGAATAATTGCATCAAGATAGCATTAAAAGTTGATCCTTCTTTCAAATTTTAGCCAAATTAAAAGGGTTCTCGCATAAACATAAATGTGAGCACCTATACTAAGCAATACATGGTTGCAATACAATATTTAAAGCATCAATACAGCATATATACATCATGTTCCACTTCTTACTACGAGGTGACACAGTGAACAAGTGGTACTCAATAACCGCGAGGGACGGCGATTCGAATCGATTTACACCTGCAGGGGAAACCCGGAAAACACGACGTACGCACACTCAAGGAGTCACGCATGGCAACCTTTCGCAAGACCCCATAAAGTCGGGCCGATTTCCCCTTTCCCGGACACACGTCCTCCACGCGATACCCATGCCGGAGCTATCCGTGGTTGGCCCATGTGCCCTCCCTTCTAACACATACCCGTGAACCACCGTGACCATCTTCATCACCAGAAGAGAGGGGGAGCACCGTCCAACAATACAGTAATCGAGCTACATCGGTTTACTAGTGCCCATATCACTAGCATGCATCCGGTACGTTCAAACTTGCTCAAGCAGGGCCACAACGATCGGTCCTCAATCGGCACAGATGGGGCTACTGCACACAAGACCTCCATGTCCTGCTGCAAACCTACCAATCCCCGTCCGGTCTCCAATTATCATCATCATATGAGATAGCAACATAAATAGTAATTCTCCCAAAAGAAACCTATAGCTCGCGAGTAGTGTTCCGCACCACTCGACTTCTACCGATGAATCAACATTAAGCATAGCATAAAGTAACGCGTGGCTGAACAACCAACCCATAGGAAAGCCTATAGATACATGCAACTAAGGTGTCATTTAACTCCTAAATACCTAATGCACATAGCACGACTCGCATACAAGTGAGCAAGCGAAAATATTTCGAAAAGGGTTGAGATGCAACGGGGCTTGCCTTGGGGTCTGAGAGTTAGTAGCACAATCAAAGGTGTTAGCATCAGCACCAAGTTCCTCCTCCATGATCTCCACGTCATCGGTTCCGACGTCGTTTCCTAATTGATGATATGCAAATCAAGAATTAGCGATAACGAAGACACTAGACTTCGTTAACGGAAAGAATGCAATGACATGATGCTCATGAGGATGGTGAGTTACTGATTATTAGCAACAACCTAGCACATGAACAAATTTGGAACATGCAAGTAAATCTTTTATGCAAAGAGGTTTAAATCACACTTAGTTTGTTTGTGACTTACAGCAAGGATTTCATTTCAAAAAATTCTTAACATGGTTCTGTAAGACAAAAATTTTATTTAGAAATTTCATTAGAACACTAGTGGCCTGTACAGTAACATATCCAAAATTAAATTAAAAACATGCAAGAATAAAATACTAAAATGCAACAAGGAAAGGTTTGGAAATGAAATTGCTGCTAAAATATGCATCAATCAAATATGCCACTTGGTGAACAGCTCTGGAATGCCATTGGATGCAAGCACACCAAAAATCTTAATTTTTGCATGTACAGAATTGCGTATGTGAATTTATTTAGGTTTTCATCCTCTGAATTTTGTACCAAAATCTACTGCGATTCCAAGAGTCTATGTTGCACCACTGGATAGATCTAGTTACAAGGAACCTAAAAAAATTTACCATGCATTTTTACGAGTTATATTGTTACAGATATGAATTATTGAAGTTTTTAACTATTTTCCCTTTTTCTGGAATTTAGGTCGTGAACAGTAAGAACAGGGGAAGAAAACCGGCGGCCATAAATCCTTGAAATCCGTGGATTTGGGTGGGGGAATTGCACGAGGGATGACACAAATGGATGCATAGGGATGTGAGGAAGCTATGTGTTCGAGGAAATCGGGTGGAAACGCACCGAGGAGGGAGGAATCGACGACGATGTGGAGCTCACACACCCGGCGACCATGGCTACAATTCGGCGTCCATCTCGCGGCTCGCTGCGGTTGGACAAAAATGGTGTTGGGGTTGAGCTAGAGGAGGTACTGGCGCTTCCTTTTGCAGTGGAGGTCGAGCTCTGGGAAGCAGTGGAGTAGCGGCGCGGCGGGGAGCTCGGAAGGGCGGCAATGGCGGCTGGCTGTGGAAAAGGAGTAGAGAAAGAGGAAGGAGACAACGACTTGACCAGCTAGCGAGATGAGAGGATAAGCTCGAGGTTGGCGTGCTGGCCCTGGGGCGCTTGAGTGCGGGCGCGCGCGTGGTTCTGCAGCGGCATGACGATGGCCACAGCGCCGGTATGGGCGAGCGAAAGCTGCGAAACAGAGAGCAGCGAGAGAGAGCAGAGAGAAGAGGATGACAGCTGGGTCCCACACGTTCTTTTTATTTTACAACGAATTTTCCAACGTGCTGAAATTCAACTGCTCCAAACCTAACCTTCCCAAGCTCAGAAAAATCTGAAAAATTGGGGAATGAAAGGTAAAATCTACAGGAACATTTTTCATAATTGGGACTTTTCAAATTTCGGCCCATAAATTGAATTATAATTCTGTTAAGATAGAAACGGTTTGAATGCTCTTTGAATTATTTAAACTGCTTTTCTTTCCCATAAAATTCTGAAAAAAAATTCCCAAAATTATATCTGGGCACCTGGAAACCAGAAATGGTTTTGGTTAGATCCACTCGTGTGCAAAAGATTGGAGCTTCTTATTTGAGCTCAATTTGAGTTGATTTGAAGAAATTTGAATTTTTCAAACTCGGAAATTGAGCTTAGCCTTCCTTGGTCACTTCATAATTATGCTTAAGTGAAATTGATAACTTTTTAGAAAGCGGGGATGTTACAAGGGCCACACCCTCTTTGTATCCTATATCCAAGGTAGTTTGCGTCTATGCTGTTTGCTGTAAGCTGTGAGGAAGACCAGGGGATCAATAAGAGATCATGGGATGTCATAAACATGAGTGCTTTCTTCGACATGCATCCTGAAAGCAGCCGTGGCTCCATATGAAAGCTTCATTTGGCAAATTGATTTCAGACAGGCATACGTAATTTGGAAGGCACAAGCAAAAGAAATGTAAAACGGTCAAAACAAAAGGTAAAATAATTTTATGCTTTTGATTGAGGGTGCGAAAAGTGAAAAACATAAAAGAAAGTTAAAATGAGGGAAAAGGTCCATATTACTTCCACACGCAATTAATTCATTTCATCCATCTAGTACCATAAACAAAATATTTAACATCTTAAACAATTCATACAGGTTTAAATTGCCCCTAATATGGTTTTACACCCCCAAGTTTGCGGACGTGGAGGCGGTTTTGACTTGGTTGATTATAATCTGACCACCGTGGACGGTGGACCTGTATAGGCAGAAAGGACATATGCTGCTCACCATTGGAGGGCCGCATGAGCCAAGTCCACGAGCCGCATGGGCTGATTGTGTTTTTTTTTTGGTAGGGCATGGGCTGATTTTTAGGCGCACTTAACTAGATTTCCTGTACGTAGAGGGCACTGCCCGTAGCTTGGTTACTTGAAATAGACCTCATCTTCGTAAACTTATTTTATAGCCGGCTGTCCAAAGAACTCCAATTGAAGATTGAAACTCGCTAGGACATTTCTCTGGCATGGTTCAGATAGAAAAAAGAGATATTCATGTTCCTCTGTAAGTATTAAAAAAGTTTATGGTGTTTTGGGTATACAGAATCTCTTAGAAATGAACTGGGATTGATCGCTAAGTGGTGCTTTCGCTTCAAGGACGACCCCACTGACACAGGTCTTTGGAAGAAAATAATAAGCAACATGCATAAAGAATAAAAGATGTATTCACCATGTTCAAATGGTGTTGTCTCAAGCTTTGAGATTCGTGTTGTACAGCAGCATTGGACAACAAGCGGGCACACAAAGTGCGGCGATGAAGGAGCTGATGGAGTACCACGTGCCAACACTTGAGTGGTTGGGAGGGATTTTCATCGGTTTGCAAACTTGAACTTAATTCTCCCAAAAAACATGACTCCGTTTTTTAATGTTTTTAACCATTATGTTCTTTAGAATTATTACAACAGAAAAAATCCACATGAATATATTTTTATTTTTAAATAAATTCAAAATTTTGATTGTACCATTTCAACATGTTTTCTTATTGTTTCAACATTTTATGAAAAATATTGAGAGTATACAATTAATGTTGAACTTGTTATTGTAAGGATTTTGAATCTAATCTTGCATCATGTAGAAAATTTTTAATACTTTTACATTTGTGATAGAACAATAAAATATTTTGTGAAAGATGTTGAGATGTTGTTTGAAAATTTCTGAACTACTATATTTCAAAGATATATTGATCGAAACACTTAAAATGTGCATACAAAACAATACATTTTAAAATTATAAACATAGAAAATTGTCTAATAAAATGAAAATTTAAAAGATGAAAGAAACCCCCGAAAGTTACGCTGGTGATAATGGGAGAAATTAAGTTTCCTATACCGTGTACAGGGCCTTATTTTTTTTATTGAGATTACACAGTACAACTCAGACACTCACAACGCACGCACACTCACCCTATGAACACACGTACGCAAACCCTACCCGTATGAGCATCTTCGAAGACTGAGCCGGCAAATCTAGAGATACGAAGTCACCACTGGCGCCTCGCTGTCGACGGGAGCGTCGCCTACCACTGAAAGCACAAATGCCGTAAATCCTTGAAAATTCGTTCTCACGGGGAGTCAAACCCAGGACCTGAGAGGTGTTACTAGGATGTCTTAACCACTAGGCCAAGACCCCTTTCACGTGTACAGGGCCTTATGGGGCTGGGCTACTGGAAACTTGAGGTGGCACAGCCCAGCATAAGGCAGGCCCCCAGCTGAACCAGCGGCACACAGGCCTGCCCCCAACCGAGAGCAATGTGCACACCGGCGCACATGTCAACTAGTGAAAGGGGTCTTGGCCTAGTGGTTAAGGCATCCGAGTAACACCTCTCAGGTCCTGGGTTCGACTCCCCGTGGGAGCGAATTTTCAAGGATTTAACGGCATTTGTGCTTTCAGTGGTAGGCGACGCTCCCGTCGACAGCGAGGTGCCAGTGGTAACTTCGTATCTCTGGATTTGCCGGCTCAGTCTTCGAAGATGCTCATAGGGGTAGGGTTTGCGTACGTGTGTTCATAGGGGTGAGTGTGCGTGCGTTGTGAGTGTCTGAGTTGTACTGTGTAATCTCAAAAAAAAAAAAAAAACATGTCAACTGGCCGGACGAGGTTACGAGAATATGCTGGCAGCCTTCTAACTGCACAAATGAGGGGAGGGGGGGGGGGGGGGGGGGGGGGCATTGCTGGTTGTCTCTTGTATACTACAAACTTTGGCAATTCAGAAGTAAGCAATGCAGCACAAACGAGTAAGCATTCAAAAGGTTTCAGTGACCAACTATGACATTAGTCAGGCAGTCCACACGAGTCAACATGACGATGCTGACGAAACATGATCTGTGCAAATTATTGCAGCGACCAATTGACGAAAAATGGCCTTCAGGTCATCTCTTCGATCAGTTGTGGTAATGATCATATTGTTGTGCTCCAGTGGTACGAGAAGTGGAGGCTTAACTGTAAGTATAGCATAACTGGATTTCATTGTGAAGAAAAAGTGCTGTTATAGAGTTTGGCAAACATACTTTCCAGCCACTCACAAATGCTACTCGTAGCACACAGCAAGGAAACAGAAGAAAGAGAGAAACCAAGCGGCATGGCGTGGCAGATTACCCTGCAGGCCGAGCTGGCACACAAAAGGCAACCTACGTACTGGCCTCAAGCTAGCATAGCTGACTAGTCTCGAGCTGAAAGCTTTCGCTTTCCGCAGAGATGAGCGCGCGGTAGGATCCCGCGGGCAGGGCAGGCCCTGGCTGGCACCGTCGCTAAAGTACAAGCACCGAGCGAGCAAAGCCCCCACGAAAGGAAAGGCGAGACGACCGCGGCGGAGCCTGGTGCCTGCCTGCACCGGCGCTGCATGCATGCAACAAAAGCAGCGCGTGCGCCACCACCATTCTGCGGCGCCTTTGGTTCTTCCGTGAGTCTCCGCTGCGGCGCTGTCTGTCCACTCCACCGCATGTTGGAGCGAAACGAAGAAACCGTCGTCTCTCTCACGGTCTCACCGCATCTTCCGTTCTCTCCCTCAAAGTCTCGAGTCGTGCTACGTTGTCTTGTCTTGGTGGCCGCTTCTTTTCTTTTCGGGCCAAGCAAGCAAGATAAGCTCCGCCTTTCCGTCAGCGTACAGAGCCAGCCTTCACTTGCTCAAGCGCCGAAGCGCGGCTCGTCCGTCTCTCTCTAAACCGCAGCACTTGTGCCAGAGTGCATGCGGGCTGCAGGACTACGCTAGTACTCCCTCTCGCACTAATGCTACAGTAATCAGACGGACCATTCTGATCAACACAGCCCTCCGACAAGAAAGAAAGCTGTGTACCAGCAGCCTGAGTAGCACAGGCGCGGAGCACGGCGGGAGATGAACACTGCTTCTCATGGGACGCGCCATACAAGGGTACAGCCATACAAGGGTACTGGCTAGCCAGCGATCTAGTGTGTGCACTGGAGCGCTCAGCAAACGAGAAAGCTCGCGGGTTCATATTCATGCAGGGTGGGTGGTTCATATTCATGCAGGGTGGGTGTGGCGCAGTCCACAGAGTACGCCGTCTGCCTCGGCACAAGGTTCTCAATCCCGCGGTAAACCGGACCGGTTTTCGCGAAAACCGGAAAAAACCGGGCCGGTCCGGTTTACCCGGGAGTCGGGTTTTCGAGTTTAAAATTTAAAAAAATTTAAAAATTTAACAAAAATTGAAAAAAAAAATATGTAAAAAAACTAGATGAAATTGCAGCACAGTGGTGGAACAAGAACACAAAAATTCGATCGTTTGATCGATCAAAAAATCATGCAAGTTTTCTAGGTTGAAAAAGGAAGGGAAAAAAGAAAAAACCCTTTTCTTTTTTCTCATTTTGAACCTGAAAGCTTCATCGATTTTTTGACCAAGCAAACGATTGAATTTTCGTGTTTTTATTGCACTAATGTACTTCAAATTGCGTCTAGTTTTTTACATATTTTGTTTCAATTTTTCAAATTTTTATTTTTTTTGCTTTTTTTTTAATTTTTCCTCTCCAAAACCGGTTTCACATATTCTACCGCCGGTTTACCGGAAATTATGACCGGTTTACCGGTAACCCCGGTCCGGTTTACCGTTAGCTTCGGGTTTTTCGAGTTTAAAATTTGGTTTTTGAATTTTGTAACGGTTTCCGACCAGTTTTCGCGAAAACCGGTTATTTCGGTGTGCGGCGGTAGAGACGAGTGGAACAAAATTGCAATCCTTGCCTCGGCATCGATCGTCTCCCTTTCCACGATCCCCTCCCTGGTTTCCTTCTCCGTCCGGTCTCTGCCGAGTGCGCAGGCATCCCTGGTCCGGTGTCGCAGGCGGGCAAAGCAGGGCGCCGTCCTTTGGGCCGCAGGCCGGCGCGCCTGGCGAGGAGACTTTTTAGACCGGGAGATTGAGGACCGCGATCGTTTCGTTTCGTTCATCGGTCGTCCCGACTCCCACCCCACCCAGCTTTGAGAGTGGCGTGCTGACAAGACTGGCACGGTACCGGCCGGGAGGCGATCAACTGTAAACCTTGTTTTCACGTCCATTTTTCTCTCCGTTGAGGCTTATCCGAGGGAATGCTCACTGCGGCTCGCGCCAATGCAACAACGTGCCGGTACATATAAGAAATGCAGGTGAGGAAAATGCAATTTACTATTCTCTCCGTCCCAGTTTAATTATCACTTTAGCTTCTTTCAGTTTTTCGAAAACAATTGTCATTCTCACTTCCTATTATCCATTTCTCTCTTCCAAATACACCTCTATTTCTATCTCTCTCCTTCTCGTTTCTTACGCACTTATCTCTACCAACTTTTAGTAATCTCCGTGCCAAGAGCTAAAACATCAACCAAATCAGAGACCAAATCAGGACGAAGGGAGTAATACATGTGTTTGCAACAAGGAAAAAAAAGTTTCACGCTTAGTTATAAAATATCCATTGTCAAACTCTCTCAAAAGCGACATGCATCTCGCATTGAGGGTACAAGCAGTTAAGTAGAATAGCAAAATTAGTTTCATGCGGGAATATAGTTTTCTTACATGTGCACCAGCAATGATTTTTAAAATTACCCACCATTATTGTTATAAAAAATAGTATAAAATTATCCATATATAATTTTCAAAATTATCCATTATTATCTTTATGAAAACAATCAGTATAAATTATACTGGTATAAAATAACAATAACGAGAATAGAATAAATGAAGAAGGCATAATAATCAGATTTGTTGATACATACTAGCGTGTGGGCTACCCTACCAGTTAGTTTGATGCCCACAGTCAATTGGTTGTAGGGATCCCTTGGCGCCAAACCTTGGCTTACAAGTGCACCCAACGACGACGGAGCTTTCTTAGGATTGAAGGGGTCATGCCCCCCCCCCCCCCCCCCCCCCCCAACACACACACATTGATTTGTTGACTAATTAAGCTATTAATCAGTTGTTAATGCACTAATAAAACTCTAATACATAGTTACTGCCTAACTAGCCCTCCTAACCTGGAGTCCAAGCTATGTCACTGTGTGCAACAAACACTCATTCGGGAGACATCGCTTATAATCGGATCATACGACGGGGGCTAGATGAACCGACGTCGTTACAACTTACAACAGTTGTTGTGCTCATCCGAGTTCACAAAACTGCTACAATTGAGGTTTTCGATACCAAGTAAAACCATTTGAAAAAAATGCCAAAGCAAAAACAATTTCATTATGAAAAACCGCATGATAAAACTAACCGGCTGGACCGATTTGTTCAAAAACCGTGGAAACCTAAATGGTTGGAGTTGTTGTAGAAGGTCGGTGGTCAAAGTTGCTATCCCAGGATCCAACGGTTCAGAGTCCTGGATGCACCTCTGCTAACCAACATCCGTATTGTCACATCAGGTCATGTCGCTCATGGGTCTGTGCACGTCGAGGCAATATGCAGTGTGTGCGCTGTGCGGCGTATAGGCCACGGTACAATAAACTTGAGATGAGCGGAATGACAAGTAGGAGTATTCTAGAACGAGGAAATAAACAATACTAGCTACATTTGATGTTACAATTCTTTTTGACTATTCTTTTAAAGAGTAATATTATATTTACTTATAATTTTACAAAATTCCTACTATAAAATACTGGCATGTCATTTAATTTATAACAAGTGTTGCTGACGTATGTAAGAGTTGATTTATAGCAAGTGTCTTCTTGAATTATGCTAAGTCTAAGTCACGCAACCAACCATGTTTTGCCACGTCAGCAGTGTGTAGAATTTACGTAAAACTTATTTGTAGATATAGCACAGCTCTTTTTGGAGTTGTTCTAATATTGCCATAATCAAGTGTGTGTGGCTTGCAAAAAAAAAATAGTGAACAACAAGTGTGACAAGATAGCTCAAAAATTAAGTGTATGATTTGTGGGCCAGGGTGGCTTGTAGGTTTTTTTTTGGCCTCGTTTCCGTAAAAGATGAGACCGTTGATCTGTGGTCTGCCACACTTTGAATACAATTCAGATCTCCCCAGTGAACATTAAAAAAAAGGAAAGAAAGCATGGCTTGCAATTACGGTAGTGCACGCATGACAAGGTTAGGCACCAACCAAACATGCCCTAAGAAGTAAGAAGCTTGAATAAACCGCCCCTAAGAAGCTTGAATTGAACCCAGTTCATGGTCGTATTTGTTGGGATTTTATTGAAATAATCGAATTATAGAAAAAGAAAATTCGAGATGTTACCAAAAAAGAGTTTTCGGATCAGTCCTGGTACTTTGTGTTCCGTAGCTTTGCAGGCAAGCCTGGCATTGCTCAAGGCTCATACCGAAGAGAACAATGTATCAACAGCACAGGGAATGGGTTGGCCCTCGGAGATGTTATCCCTTTCGTATCCCATCCCTGACCTGATAGCTCCATAGTCCTATCTCCGCTTCTCCAGCTCAGTAAAGACTAGGCAAAGCATACATGGAGAAGACTGATATGCACATGACACAATCATGGTAGTTACTGCTTTGCAGGCGTCTGCTTTCGATTGATAATAATCTTTGCAGAAAAATGAAAAAAAAAAAAAAAAGAAGCAGCAGCAGAAGCAGTCACAGGTTCAGTTACTTCTTGGGAGATCTTCTCCATACCGCATTTGGCTAGATTAAAATTACCCAAAAAAAAAGATACAGTACCCTACATAATGAAGATGCAGTACTTGTTGGTTAGGTTCAGAGTTCAGACGCATACAAAGGCCACCGTGCAGATCAATGATATCATCAGAAGACCCACAAAAAAGTGAGTTAAACCCTAACAGCGTAGGTCAATGCAAAGTTGGCGCTGCAGCGCGCACTGTCACGTCATTAACCTTGCATATGCAAATTCTGAGATAAACGCCAGCGTACCAATGATTGATCGCCGGGAAGGCGGTTAGTACGGCGGTGGCGGCGGGTGCGGCGCGCGAGCCGCCGGCGGCCACATCACTTCTTGGGGTGGCGGTTGGCAGGCGCAGATGGGCATCGGGCCGCAAGACTCCATCGGCTGCGCCGCCGAGACAGGCGCGGCTAGGTGCGGCGGGGCCTGCCGTCGCACGACGTGATGGTGTTCCTGCTGGGCCTCCGCCGGCTGCTGCTGACGACGGCCGTGGTGCTCGTCCGCCTTGTCGCCGCTGCCGGCGGAGAGCGAGACGGAGATGGACACCATCGCGTCTTCGTCGGCGGGGAGGCGGTGGAACGTGGGGTTGGTGAAGGCGGCGGCCACGACGACGACGGTGGTCGCGGCGTAGAGCGGGCCCGCCACGACGCCGCCGATGATCTGGCCGTGCGGCCCCGCGAGCGAGATGGAGAGGCCGCCGGCGGCGGCGAGGGCGGCCTGCGGCGCCACGGCGGACATGGCCGGGGGCAGGAACGTGGCGGAGATGGAGAGGATCTCGTACTGCCCGCGGAAGATGAAGCCGGCCGGCGGGGCGGCGCCCCCCGCAAGGGCGCCGCCGGGGGCCGGGTGGCGGAGCGAGACGTTGGCGACGGCGCCCGTGCCCGCGAGCACGCAGATCCCGAGGTTGCGGCGCGTCGCGAAGCGCGCGAGCGCCGCCGCGACGTCTCGGCCGCAGGGGATCTCGATGACGTGCGGCCGCATCGCGGACGCGGGGTCCGCCTCCCGGGTGATCACCACGGGCGGCTTGGGCCTGTTCTTGGACCCCGGCGGCCGGCCCCTCCGCTTCCTGGACGCCTCGATGCTGGCCCCGTCGCCGCCGCTGGAGACCACCACGAGGGTCCCCGCCGGCTCCTTCTGGTCGGCGCTCCCGCGGCTGTCCACCTCGTCGGAGAAGCACTCCAGGTGCTGCTGCTGCTGCTCGCCGTGGCTGCCATGGTGGTTGTGGGACGGCTGCTGCGGCGGTGGCGTCGTGAAGTGAACGGGCGGCAGCACGTCCTTGCGATCTTGGTACAGGCTCTCCTGGCTCATATCTCTCGCGCCAAATGACATGAAAGCCACTAGAGCTTGGTGGGATGGATGAGGGGGCTACTGCGAGAGAAAGAGACGTCAAGAATACGGGCGGCGGCAAGTGGAAATGGTGGCTGCAGCTAGTACGCCGACGACGAGAGATCTTTTTGAACTTCGGGATAAAGAAAGCGATGGGAGGGAAGATGGGAAGAGAGCAGGAGCACAGTTGCAGGAACAGGACAGGATGAGCCTGAAGCCTGGAAGAAGATCGAGTAGGGCGGTGCTTGCTGCTGTTAGTGAGAGCGACAGGGAAGTGACCCGTTTATCCTTTTGTCTTTTCACGGTTGCTCTCCTTTTGGCCCAGCCGGAGTCTGGAGCCACACCATCTCAAATGTTGGAACTTCTGGAGTCTTTTTCGACACAAATTTTCTCAATAATCGTCGTCCGAATTCGAATATAAAGCCCTTTTTAAAGAAGAAAAATAAAATTCTTTTAGGTTCTAATCATGCAGAAAACGCTCTATGTACGTATGGTATGTAGCCTTTTGAAACAAATGATTACTACCACATCATATGAAATCCTATTGATTGCTAAGACGCATGAATCCATCGGAATTTTGGTGGAAATCTTTCCATGTGTTTAACTCCCTCATAATTTTATGTTTTTATATGATGCATGCTTAATTTTTTTGTCGATTATACAACTCAGACACTCACAGCTCACGCACACTCACCCATATGAGCGCACATAACATACGCAAACCTTACCTCTATGAGCATCTTCAAAGACGGAACTGGCAAATATTCGAGACTGACGAAGTCACCACTGATGGCTCGTTGTCGACGGCCACGTCGCCTCACGCTGAATGCACGACGTCGTTAAATCCTAGAAAATTCGCTCCCACGAGGAGTCAAACTTAAGACCTGAGATACTGCTAAGGCTCTTGTAATCACTAAGCTACATGCTTTTTCGTTATATGCCGCATGTTTACACTATTGAAAAATTGCATGCATTTTGGATTCATGAATGATTGAAACAAAAGGGTGGTTGACATCCCAACGTCCGTGTAGTGACAAGGTTGAAAACAAAAGAAATGTTAGAGTATCTTATTCTTCGTCGATGATAACGTTTTCTCTCTACGTGACTTGCGGTCTATAGTGATTTAGATGATGGGTTTTACCTCTGAAAGGTTAAGTTTGTTGTCTTCTATTAATGAAATTGGAATTGTTTATGCTGTTTTTGTAAAGATGTAAAATCCATTGGCAAAAAAAGAATGTAATGGCAAAGGGCCTTCGGGTTGATGAATGGAGCAGTGCATAGCCGGAATCAAGCAGCCGTTTTTCGAGGAAAACCAGTCTCTTCGTTCCCCTTTCTTCTAGCTACAGTAAAGAAAGGCGATCGAAGGCGATCCTCCGTTCCGCCGGCGAATCCGCGGCTCTCCCTCGTCTCCGGTGGCCGTGTCGGCGCCGGAGATGGGTGGGAGTTGCGGATCTGCTGTGCGGTGTATATACCCTTCCCGTTTTCCTTTCTTTTCGTAGGTTAGGGTTAGGGTAGCCTCTGGTCTCGCGTCGTTGTGGTTGCCATTGGCGGCCGGCGGCGATGGTCGGCATCTGACATCCGGTGCCCGAGCTGTGGCGGTCCCGTGGTCGCGCGGACTCTTGCCAGGAGCAGGTGCTTCCTCGGGCGGTGAGTCTGTACTTGCTACGCGGGTACCTTGCGGCGGTGCGGCTCTGCAGGTGGCGGAGCGGCGGGCGAAGAGGATGGTGATGCTTGGCTGGTGTGTTCCAGTCGGTGACTGGTTTTTGTTCCGGCCGTCGGCGGTTGTGCTGGCGGTGGCGGATTTCTCTGCTTCTTCTGTCTCTTCATGTGTGGCCTCTCCACTGGCGCTTTGTCTGGAGTTTCGCGCGTGAAGACAGGAGATGGCTACGGCGCGGCGTCGGCGTTCGTCGGTGCTCGTGTCCGGTGGACTTCTCTGGAAGAAGAGGGTTGCGTTTGTAATTTCTCTTTTTCCAGGGTCTGTTCTGTAGTTTGATAGGGGTGTAGTTGTAAAAGTTTCAGGTACCTCTCTCGCGTGGCGACAGTCGTGCTTTAATCTCTCGAGGGACGCGTTTGTTTTTCTGAGTATAGATGTAGGGGGTTCGTGTGTGTTGAGTGAGTCGTGTGTGTCTCTTTGGATGTATAACAGATACTACTTTTATATTCAGGAATGAGAGGTTAAAAAAAAAAGCAGCCGTTTTTCGCTGCTCGCAGTAGGAGTGGAACAATTCGACATGTGCGTGCGAGATGTGCCCTGCATGTCCTGACCGTCCAGGGACCACGAGACGTACGCGGCGGCAGCAGCAGTCGTGACTGACCGCTTGACCAGATACTGTCCGCGTGTGGACGGACGGACGAGTACTGTCCCGTTAATCGCATGTTAATTGGTGTCGGCAACCGGTCATCTGGCCAAGTGAACCTGGCAGGATGGATCGCGAAGCTGCTCCTCCTCTGTAGCGACGCGCCGTGCAGCTTCGTGTATGAATGGCATAGGGCAAGGTGGCTGCACAGCGAAGAGTCGAAAAGACCACGGCATCTTTCGTACGTAACACCACGAAGTCACGAAGGTCGGGCAGCTTCAGACACGTAGTACTGCCCGGTCGAGCCGACAACCGAGACCAACGGATACCGCGCGGCAGACACGGAGTGGAGGAACGCACTGGCCGGGTGCTACGACGCCCTCGTAACGCCTGACGGCCTGAGCCGTACACCGCCGCCTCACGCACGCGAGGAGGCATCATGGCGTCCGCGGCGCGCGGCCTCCAGTCTCCACGAGACCGCGAGCGAGCGCGTAATCATCACCAGGTCACCGTCCGGCCCCTGAATCATGAATGCCGGCCCTGCCTGCCACCGGCGACGGACACGATCAGATCGCCGCGTCCCCACCACCGCAACACGAAACGAAGGCCATCAAGAAGGCCCCGCCAGCTGAGCCGGCGCCGGGGGGTTTAATTAAGGTTATCTCAGGCTGGCTGTGGCTGGCCTATCGGGTCTGCCTCTCCAGCCTGCGCCCATGCAGGCCTAGGAGCCATAGGCTGCGCGTAGGCCGGGGCCAGACGGCCTGGCCATGTATGCTGCCCCTCCTCCAGTGACTCACAGGCACGCTGGCACTCTGCAGTCTTCGAGCGGCATTTGTTGACCACTCGAAGCCGTCACGATCGATGCATGTTGCATGGTGGTAGGAATCCTCTTCGCCAGTTGTGTACTAGGCCGGCCCGTAGCGAACAGCTAGCCGGGTGATCGAGCTAGGACTTCAGATTCTCCTCTCCGGGTGATCGAGGGAGATAGGAAGAGGAGTTTTTTTTTTTTTTTTTTTTTTGAGATCGATAGGAAGAGGAGCTGAAATGAATGAAAAATGACCTCCACTGGACCACGGCCTTCTTCAATTGGGCTTAAAAGGCCGAATGTGGTCAGGCCACACTCGGCCGCCGATCCTACACGCTACACGTAGTCGCCCGATGGGATGCATTCAATCAGTCACTTCAAGATTCGTGCTTCCTTCGCATCCGACAGTCGTGGAGTCGTCTTCTTCCTCCGACCTCGACGCATGGACGGCGAGCTTCGTCGTCGGGCCGTAGAATCCGTTAGTGCGTAGGGTTTTTACCCTCGAGCTCTCCTCCACTTCTCTCTAGACATAGAAACATGGGGCCAGGGGATCGGCGGTGGGCAACGCGATGCGGGCGACCTATGTATAGAATCGGTGGTGGGCGGTGTAGGGGCAGGGGCGTCACATGTCGAGTGGTTAGCATGGCGACGGTCGAGGGCCCTAGATGGGTCTTCAGAGAAAATGAAACCTGAAGAGGGAGATGCAGTACGGGATCTAACGACATCCGCATCAAAAGATTCCCGTAACAGCTCTTTCAATTAGTTCAATCTTTTCTTTGTCTTGAGAGGAGAATTTTTTTGTGCGAGAAAAGAGAGCTTTATTGATTACTCAACCGCACGTGCACTTGTGAGCAATCAATTCCTTAACACAAAAGAGAATCTGCGCACGCCAAAACCGTATGAAATCTGTGTTTCGCCAAATGTGCAAGTTCATGTGCTATCTTTACAGGTTGGACTTTCAAATCCAGCAACACACTCCCAGCTTGCTTGATCTCTTCTAAAAGGAAAACCAGAGAAGATTTATTCGGTTCCCTATTATTAATTGCAGTGACTATATTCGAGCAGTCACTTCCAGCACTGTTATTTTAAAAGACATTCAACTTTTTACCACTATTGACTCGGATGCATTTTCCCCACAGATAGGTCACCATCTGAGTCATTGACAGAGTGGCAAATTGGATGACTCATTAATGCTGCGAAGCAAAAGATACGGCCCCTTTTATGAACCTCCCCCTTTTTTAATTGCAAATGGTATAATCAATACATGATGAATTATTAATCTTTGTCTCAACAAAATGCTTGGGCTGTCCGCTCCCCAGTTGGACCTCTATGCAAAACGCCATCCCGGCCCTCTCTAGGGCCATGGGCAGCCACTCCTGTCATCCTACGCTGTTCTGTTAACTTACAACTACGGCTAAGACTATAACTACTAGTATCATCACTACCTTGATTTGTACCTTGGTCAGTATAGGAGAAAGATGCGCTCTCCCCCCTTTGTTCACAAATCCTCCTGCCAGCTCGGTACAGTTCCTCAAACCCATTTGTTTGATCTATATCTTGACCAGAAGAGCTAGGGTTCAAGCTAGACTGCTGCCGTGAGTAGCTAAGCTCCTGCTCCTCCGGTAGAACCGCTGCGCTGTCAAGGCACATTTGATCCAAGCCTCCAAATATGTAGTCGCACTCCATACTGGTCGAGCTCATTGTGCTGTCAGCGCTATCACCGCTAAGAGTGCTGGATGACGCTGCATCAGAGCTGCTGAACAGCGAGGAGCTTTCGCTTCGACTAAAATCTGGTGCCCGGTACAACAAACCATTAGCTGTATCCAATGTTTGTGTGAGGTCGTGCACTATAAGGTCATTACATAACTGCTCACCTTGGTGCCTGCTCAAGTAACTGCCTCCTCCCAAAGATGCCGGTCCTGAATCTGCCAACTGCTTGTGCTTCTTTGCACGCGATAGACCTTGAGTGACCATTGCTTTCCTCACAAAGCTTGGGGCACGTGGGGAACACCTGATTGCGTTAACACGATACAACAAAATTTAGGATACCCAGACAGTGCTATTTAGCAATGTAGTTATAAATATGAACTGGGCGGTATTTACCTCGCATAAAACAGCATGTATGCACATTTTGACAGGACCTTTTCCAGAGATACAGGTTTCACCTACAAAACATTAACGGATAATGATTATTCAAAATCCGAGCCCATAAACAAACTACTTCGCACAACAGGGAAATTGTATGCGCACCATCAGGGAGTAGATGCTTTGCTCATGTCATCCCAAATGTGCTATTTGTTTCTATGTCATTTGAAATATGGAATTTGTGTCTCTGCCACTCAACTCCAAATGGCTTTTCTGTGCGGGACACTTGCATACACACATTCAAATGACATACATACAAATAGCAAGATTGAGAGGGCTGTGAGCAAAACACAAACTCCCATTGTAATAGGCACAAATGTTCCCATGAAAAGAAAAACACGATCAGCACTATAAAACGTACAAGTTATTAACATTCCAATATGCTACACACCATACTAGGCAGATCTATAAAGTATTCTTTACCTTGCTATCATCCAGCTCGTGCCACTTCCCCTGCGGATCCTTAACATAGCAGACGTAATGGCCACAAGTGGTTGCATTCATAATGTCACGATGGACAACCACAGCATACAGCTTGTACACAGGAGTATAATCGTCCGCTGCACTCATGTAGTCAGACAAATTCAAGTACTCCTTGAACCTTATGACCTTGTTGATCTTGCCAAATTTACCAGACTGCCCAAAGGAAAGAGATATACGGTGAATGTAAAACAAGACTAAAATGTTTTATACACTTGAATGAAGCCTAACACAGGAAAATATCAATCCAGGTTGAAAATGTATGTACTTAAAGTGGACAAAATAGCCTAAGATTATCGTACCTGATATCTTTTCAATGCAATAGTAAGGATATTTGGAGCTTCCGATATTGTCAACTTCTTTTTCGCACGCTCATACGACTTGCATCTGGTGAACATAAAAAAGTTGAGGAATACCAGATTAGAAGAAAAAAGAAGAATGAAGTCAGTTATCATTGGGAAAGGAGGTTTAGACCACTAGGTAATGCATTCATTTCTCCCATAAATCTCAAGTGACGATTCAAAGTGATAACCAATCTCAACCCGTACAGCAAGTGAATTAGCTAAAATTGCTCAACTGGCAATACTTTGTTTGAAGATGAGTTGTTGTTATAAGGCTCTTGGTGCTAAGCAACATAATAAGAACACAAGTGCACGTCATGAGCGTGTCAATGAACTAAACATTATGGAACGAAACTGGACTAACCTGCTACAATGGTATCTATTATCACCATCTAAAATTTCAGAAGATGTGAACCGGCGAAGTGCTTCTTCAAGGGTACTGATATCCCCATCTATTTCAACAGTTAGATCCAAAATATGTTCAAATTGTTTTGAACTGACTTGACAGTTTGTGCATTTTATCTAGGAAAAGAAAAGAAATGATTAAGAAAATATAAAGGTGCATTTTTCATGTGCGATGTTGCTACTTGAAGTCTATAGGCATGGAAAAAATCGAGTAGTTTGTGTGCAGAAACCTTGGATTGTAGATAGCCCCCAAATATTAATTGCACCAGTGTTGTTTCTTCAGATAGCCGATGGACACCATGTTTCTTGGCTTCCTTAATACTAGCAGATTGCATTGTGTCAATCGCATACCTGTCAAACATATGATTCAGTATAGTTTCACAAAAACACTATCATGTGTGAGAAGATGAAACCAACTTTTAAAAAAGATCAAAACAAGTCAGGATGCATTCTAGAATACCGATTATCAGGATAGTTCTTTTATAAAGTATAAGCTACTAACAAACTAGCATCCAGTTTCTAAAGAACTAGTAGAGATCAGTGTTTAGTTTATGCTGCAATATATCAATGATGCTATGTGTGACACCTTGACTTGTCAGATAAGAATAGTGGTTTATTTGAAGTTTTTGAATCCCCTTTTATTTCTGTAATGCAGATTAAATTCCTGGTTTCCAGTTTCAGTAAAGCTGAATCATAGAGTCCATTTGACATTTGGATATTGTGACACTGACATATGAATAAAAAGTCCAATAACAGTAGAATATAAGGGCTTGTGTCTGCCGGATGAACAATGAGACAGGATGGACATCCAGTTTTGTGAAAAAAACAAGGGCACCAACAAATTGCAGAAAAGGAACCTTCTACGACACAGGGCAATAAACATACCAGAATACCATGAAAAGACATGGGCATCAGATACTAGTAAGATGAGGGGATTATGTTGATTAGGAAGAAATAAGGGGAATATGATGTTTTACTTGAACGCATGGACAACATACTGATAATAATGAAATAGCTGGGTAATTCCTTAGCATTATATGAATATCAAAAGTAACAAAAATATTTCGATCTGGAGAACATCAGTTACAGTTTTGAATTAATACCCCTCCGAGAAGTCACATTAATAACATAAGTTTCCATCGATGCATCAGCAAAAAAGATCAGTTTAAGTGAAGTAGGTGTACAGTCATTATCATTACTAGACAAATGTTTATGCATTGCCACGGCACAAAAATGAAATAATTACTTGTGCATACAACATTCATGTAAGACCATTACTAAATTCCCAAAGCAACATGTGTCACGAATCTAAGTAACCAAACAAGTGGTAAAAGTGTGTTGAACACTTGCATAAATACTACAGTGGCAGTAGGATAAAAGGGAAGTGTAGGGTTAGTGGTGGTGACTTTGTGGTTGTGTAAGCTATATTCTTATAACTCGATGCTGTTTATAAAAACTTCTAACCATTGTCCATATTATCGCGCTCCCTTCCTTCCTCTTTAACAGGATGAGTGGTCCTATATTTATAAATGAAGCATGCCCTAAAACAACATCTGTTGTTGAATGCTATCATATACTTCCGTATAAGGAGGTTTTGTTGAACCTCCTTAACAGGTACATAGGATTTATTTTTTTAGCTAATCATCCATGAAAGCGGTATCTCACATTGTACCTTGTTACAAAATTTTTGGCCCGATGACTGTTAGGTTATGCTTGACCTGTTGCAGGGCAAGGAATTTGGATTCTTCACAAAGTATACCAAAGGAGCAACCATTGCGCAAAGGAAAATCTTCATTGCACTCTGAAAAAATGAAAGTTTGAAAGAACAAGAAGCTAGTCGCAAGTCCAACATCAAAAACACAACCACAAAGGCTTCAGACGGACCATCACCACCAACTCCAATTTTTTAGATAGTAGAGATATAAAATGTTATTTGCCAGATGTTGATCAGCAATTGATCAACCATTACCAGGTTCATGCACATTTGAATGCTGATAAACATGAATCAATGTGTAGTATAACCTAGGAAGTCAAGGAGCAAAAATCTCACCTGAGAAATTCATGAGCATCTTCTTCTCTACCTTGGCCAAACCTACGCCCAATCTCATGCAGATGAGATAGAATTCCAGTAGGTGATAGGGGAGATTTTCCATGCTTGCCCTCCACAATGAGTTTTTCCAGCTCACACATGAAGCACCATTCCTTCTTAGAACCTAAAGTACATGATATCACTACATTGATAACCACAATAGCACGATATGAAACACAAAAAATGCAGGCCTAGTGTAGATTACAATTCCGTGAATGATGTCCTTCCAAAAGGTATGCTGTAAGTGGTCGCGTAAATGTCAAGCACTGAAGAACAGCATTTGCATAACAACTGAAAAAGAAACCAAAAAGGGGAGGTTAGGCGGGAAGCGTCAAGTGAACACTCAGAATCGACAAACCATTTCCACTTATTAAATTCCCCAGCATGTTTAACCGTCAACTGCCTATGATAATGTGTTTAATAGTGCTATGATGCAGCGTGAATATGCTGGTCTTGTTAAGCGTGATAACACTCACAGTATATAATATCTTAAAGACAACAGTTGCAATGTTCAGAAACCAAAAATTAAATCAACAGGAGGAACAAAAATAAAGTGTGTCTAATGCACATTTTTTGCGAAGGTGCCTAATACACCGAGTTGCCAAGTAACTAGCGTCCACCGCCATATGTCATGCAGAACAAGTGTGACCGCGATTCTGCTTGGGATTATGTGAGTCGTGTCTCCTCAATAAAGAAATCAAATTTATCCACACAAAATCAACTAAATTTTCATTCAAAATAAAAGGAAACGACAAAAATAATGTATGGTGATTAGGCTTGTTTTCTTTAAATTATAAACTTTTTTGACACATGAACTTGTACATAAAGATGACATCAAGTTATTAAAACCATATGCATATTCACACAACTTGTATAAACAGCTTACAAAGATAATTATGTATGACTAACAAATGTTCCCTATAGTCCTACACGCGCACGTGCGTGAGTGTGTCAGGAGATACCAACAATCTCTAAATTAACCATAATCGAGCAGGAATGTTCGAGCGCCATATGGTTCCAGTGTGCTACAATAAGCAGTCCATTACTCCATTAGCTGTTTACCTGTTCCCAAGGTTATGAAGGCCGAAAGGATGCAGTTCCACCTTCTCGAAGTTGTAGAGGTCGACAAAATGTTTGTATGGAAAAATTGTCTGAAAATTTTGGATAATCATTAGGCTACCCAGTTATTAATTCATTGGCGGTATACAAACATTGAGACAAACATTTTATTAATAAAAGGACTGTATACAAACATTTTTCAGACAATTTTGGATAGTTGTATACAGGTATGTGTTATTAATTCATTGAGCTACCCAGTTCTACTTACCAATTCTGGCGGATAATGCCTTGGAGCTGTTTGTTGTCTTGCATTTTTCTTCTCCGTTGACAGAATATTTGGCATCACATCAGCAGTCTCTGATCTAACAGATGGATCAGAAAGCTTATCTGCCACTTTAGATGAATAATGTGCCCCACTGTGAGTGGGAGGAATTTTGTCAACAGCTGGCATGCATGGCAAATGCCTAGAGCTTTCAAGGTTGTCTGGGCCAACAGCTTGTTTATTGGATTTCTCCAGCTCAGATTCCAACCCAGCAGGTAGGTCATGAGGAAAATTTTCAAGAACAGTGGCGCCTTCAATAGTGCAACTGTTACAATTTGAAAGCCTTGAACACTGAACAGATTCTGCCAGTCCAGTAATCTGAGAAGATCTAAAGTTATGGTCGCCACGGCAATCTGCAGTATTAGATTCCTTATCAGATGGCATAGCCTTGACCCCTGGATCTGCTCTGACCATTTCTATTGTATTGTCTTGCCTGCCACCAACACCTGGAGAATGGCATTCATCTTTATGACCTTCTCTCCAGTGAGCTATCTGGCATTTGAAGGTGCTGCAACCAGAGACAAGGAAGTTAGTGAAATGTATCTTACATTTGGTACAATACACACAAAATATGAAGTCAGTGATATTACCCTACTGTGTATCTTACATTTGGTACAATACACACAAAATATTAAGCCAGTGACATTACGCTATTGAATAAGGACCTTAGGTATGACGACATACAATGTATCTAAGAAGGGAAACACATGCATCGGTGAAACATTGCTCCTGTAGAAATATAGTAACACTAACCTAACACAAGAAAAATCAGTGCTTCATTATAGGCTCTAAACAAATGTCGTCCTTAATAAATATGCACATAAATCTCATACAGTGAATAAAAAGGTAAAACACAGTCATAAGGCATTAGCAACCCAACGAGTTTGTTAGACATATCCATTCAAGACAGTTGGAGAACTAAAGTAGTACATAAGGTAAGCCGAAGGCAAGCTTTACTGATTAAGGGATCCCAACAGAGCTCACAAAAATCAAATTTCATTATTTCACATTAGATAGAAAATAAGGATTGGGCCAACTAAATCACAGACATCTTCCCAATCAAAATCTGACAACAAGACTGAAGGTTGTCCCTCTGTCTGTGTGTGTTTTTTTGCCTAATATGAAGAATAGATTCAACTATCTATATATAAGTCAAATTTCCCACACTCCAAGTTCATAGATATAGCTTTCAAAAGAAATATTCTTGATATAAACGACAGAATTCAAAGACGTCGGCAATCCGAGGACATAGATTACCAAGGCTTCATTTAATAGTAACACTTAATTGGTGAAACATTGCTCCTACAGAAATATAGTAACACTAACCTAACACAAGAAAAATAAGTGTTTCATTATAGGCTCCAAACAAATGTCTTCCTAAGTAAATACGCAAATCAATGTCCTAGAATGAATAAAAAAGTAAAACACAACTCATAAGGCATTAGCGACCCAATAAGTTTGTTTGACATATCTATTCACAACAGTTGGAGAACTAAAGTATAGCGCATAAGGTAAGTAGAAGACAATCTTCAGTGATTAAGGGATCCCAGCAGAGCTCATGAAAATCAATTTTCACTATTTCACGACAGAAAACAAGGATTGAACCCACTAAATCACATAGACATCTTCCCAATCAAAAGCTGACAACATGACAGAAGGTTGTCTCTCTGCGCTTTTATTTTCCTAATACGAAAAATAGATTGATATCTATATATAAATCAATTTTCCCATGCTTCAAGTTCATAGATATAGCTTCCAAAAGAAATATTCTTGATATAAACAACAAAATTCAAAAGCGAGGACAATTTTTACATGCACTAATCGCTATTGGGAATTTGAGGACATTGATTCCCAAGGCTTCATTTAATAGTACTCCCTCTGTCCCATATTACTTTTCATCCTACACCCACTCAGTTTTCCCAATTTACTTGTCATCCTCGCATCCCAATGCATCCTTTTCTCTTTCCAATACATCTCTATCTCTATCTCTCTCCTTCTCGTTTCCTGTGCACCTAACTTTTCATCTTTCCTTAATCTCCGTGCCTAAAGTGGGACGGAGGGAGTAACACTTAACTGGTGAAACAATTCTCCTACAGAAATATAGTAACACTAACCTAACACTAGAAAAATCAGTGTTTCATTATAGGCTCCAAACAAATGTCTTCCTAAGTAAATACGCACATCAATGTCCTAGAATGAATAAAAAAGGTAAAACACAACTCATAAGGCATTAGCGACCCAATAAGTTGACATATCTATTCACAACAGTTGGAGAATAAAGTAGCACATAATAAGGTAAGTAGAAGACAATCTTTAGTGATTAAGGGATCCCAGCAGAGCTCACGAAAATCAATTTTCATTATTTCACATTAGACAGAAAATAAGGATTGGACCCATTAAATCACACAGACATCTTCCCAATGAAAAGCTGACAACATGACTGAAGGTTGTCTCTCTGCGCTTTTCTTTTTTTTTTTCCTAATAGGAAGAATAGATTCATATCTACACATAAGTCTTTCCCATGCTAGAAATACTACTCAACCTCAGAATGTAGAAGTATTGAACAATGCAACAGAGATACACACAAATGCAGTTTGAAATTACCAGCAACTGGTTTTCAAATATCAACAACTCATTTTACAGAATGACAAAATTTTCAAACTTGGCCACAGAAATGAGTCCAGTGATTTAAACCTTCTTGTGCATTACAAGCGCACAACAGTTTTTGGTAATTCTCTCTTCAATACGTCATATTAACAAACTATGTGATTGGATAATAAAAGATTCACCTAAGAAATTTAAAATAAGCGTCACAGAGGCAATGCTGGTTCCAGCATGCACAGGTTGAGCAAATAACTGATGAAATAATAGGCAGCCTATAGTAAGCTGCAAGCCTGACGCCCTCGGAGCATAAAAATCGATCATGAAACACAAACAACTCACATGTACTAACACTGCAGGACACCAAATCAGTGGGTGGGCATCAATTTAATTGGGGAAAAGCACGTGCTCATGCAATGCCGCAACATAATCAACATGAATTGAAGAGAAGGATGGGAGCCTACGGACCAGTACTTGACGCTCTTGCATCGCTTGCAACGGAACGTGGTTCTCCTGCCGCACAGCGCACAGACGCCCTTCCCGGCCGCCGGTGGTGCAGGAGGGGGCGCGGGCGCTTCCACTTCCTCCCGCGCCGGAGGAGCCACCGTCCCCATCAGCGGCGCCTCGCCCAGGTCTGACGCCATCAGGAACCTGCCGTACTGGCCGTAGCAGTAGGCCTCTACCCTCTCGGCGGCCTCCGCCTCTTCTGCGGCGAGCCACGCGAGGCGGCGCACCTCCTCCCGCCGCGCCTCCGCGCGCCGCAGCCACCCGTGCGCCGCCGCCGCCAGCGCCACGAGCATTACGGCCGCCAGCGCGGACAGCACCGACGACACCTCCACCATCGCCGTCTCAAACCTCGACCTCTCGCCTCCGGCCAACAGCAGAGATCCCCCCACCGGCCACCAGCGTGCGCTCGCTCCCGTGCACCGGATCCCGCCGCCACCGCTCGCCGAGGGAATGCGAGAGATTTAGGGTTCGACGGGAGGCGGCCCCCCTTTTTCGGCTTCCCGAGTGGTAACGGCAGCGGGGGTGGGCGGCGAGGGGTGCTGCCGCGCGTCCGCTTGCGGAGTGCAGCACGCTGGAGCGAACGCGGGGAGGGGAGGTGCGGCGGTGGGGTGGGAAACGCGAGCGGGGGCTGGAGCTGCAGCAGCCGCGCCGGGCAGCCCAGTGGCGAGTTTTCTTCCCCCCTGGCCACCGCGGGCGGCGGCGGGAGCGAGCGGATTAGCCATCGAATGAGGGGGCCGCCACAAAGGCGGCGTTCCGGGTGTTCTGAGCCGTCCGATGGCCAGGGCACGGCTGGCGAGTCCGCGGGAAACAGAAGAGCGATGGCCGCGCTCGCAGCCCGTTGGTTCGCGCGACCGGCGCCCATCAACTTTGCTGGGTCAAATATTTTTGCAGTCATTTTTATGCCGTAAACAACAATGCAATGGCCTACAATCAAACACTCAACAGTTACTCCCTCCGGTTTTAGATTGCTGACGCCATTAACTTTTTTCGTTATATTTGACTATTCGTCTTATTCAAAATATTAGTTCAAATATGCAAAGTTATAAGGTATATTTCAACTTTCTTTAATAGTAAACAAATCATAATAAAATTTATGATAAATTTTATTATATTTTGAATAAGACGAATGGTCAAACATAACTAAAAAAGGTCAAACGTCAACAATTTAAAACCAGAGGGAGTATATTTTTTATGACGCCGATCAGCTCGAGGGAGCACGTTGTTTATCATGCCAAGATTATTACATTATTACCTGTAAAAACTTACATTTAGTGGCTGTAAAAGGGGCAGCGGCATATACATTGCTTCATGATGCAAAGATTTGAGGAATCGAAATAGGACCTTTGTGTAAGCATCTTTATTCATCCAGAAGGATCCATGCATCAAAATCGATACATGGTTACACGATGAAGTATTGGACCCACGGTGCGGTGGTTGTTTTTCCATCAACTTCGATTCCATCTTTTTCTTTCAACGATCCCAACGGCTGGGTACCGTTGTCCTGACTCCTGAGATGTTGTGGTGCGGGAATGACCATAATGAACACATATGTTCACATCTTGTTCGGGCCCAATTTGGGATAGAGGCGACGAACATGGGTCTAGCATATGCGAATCTATATGTTTTTCTTCCCTTCATATATGTATATGTGGAAAGGGTATGGTTTATGAGACAAGGAGGAGAGACAGAATGGCGCCCGCCATGAGAGGGTTCCGGTGGTTACAAATATTATTTCGTAGGTCCAACATAACAGATTGAAACATGTGAATCTATGCGGGGCATTAGAGCTCGGCTATCGTTGGCACAATTAATCTACGTGTAAAGTTCAAAAAAAAAATCTACGTGTACATGGGCATGTCGTTATGGGATTTTACAGATGGTGTGGAATATATACGTCTCTATATACCTCATGGCATGACCTTTGTTCCTTGGAATCCGTCTTCCATCTGAAGAGCGAAGGCGTCGTTGCTATGAGCCTATGACCCTGTGAACCTCGAAAGGACTTTGGCTTTCCATCACTATCAGCAAAGTGTGATAGAGATAGTTTGCTTTGGTAATTTATGGCGTTTCTGGTCCGTTTATGTCTTTGTTTCTTATAGCATAGCATGGCTTTTCTGCTCCAGTTGAATTTGCCATGCCCATGGAAGAAGGATGCGTTGTGGTTAGGCTTGAAATTGTTGACTGGTTGTTGCTGTTGAGTTATGATCCAAATTCATTGGTACTTTGGAGGCCGACTTCTGACGGAGCGAAGCGGAGGCCCGTCGCCGGAGGCTTGGGTACATATACTCGTTTAGGGTTCTACCGTGATTATCATCTTCTTGTAAGCCGCTGTTTGGCGTTGTAACATCAACTCTTGATAGTGAATTGTTGCTGGCTGGCGCCCATGGTTTTTCCCTTCCGCATTGGGAGGGTTTTCCACGTTAAATCCTTGTGTCCCCTGTGGTTTGATTTCTCGTTCTTCATCGTTGTTTCGGTCATCGGTTTATAACAAGTGGTACCAGAGCCTGGTGGTTTCCCATCTTGGGTTTCACGATGTCGTCGATGAAGTATGATCTACCGCTGTTGGATTACAGCACGAGGTTCGCGTTGTGGCAAGTCAAGATGCAGGCTGTTCTAGCGCAAACTCAGGACCTGGATGAGGCGCTGGAAAGCTTCAGCAAGAAGACGAAGGATGCGTGGAGCGACGAGGAGAAGCGCAAAGATCGTAAGGCTCTGTCCCTAATTCAGCTTCATCTATCTAATGATATTTTGCAAGAAGTGCTACAGGAAAAGAGTGCTGCAGAACTTTGGCTCAAACTGGAATCGATCTGTATGTCCAAAGATCTAACCAGTAAGATGCATATGAAGATGAAGCTGTTCACGCTCAAGATGCAGGAGGGTGGTTCGGTGTTGAACCACGTATCTGTTTTCAAGGAGATCGTTGCCGATCTATTGTCGATGGAGGTTAAGTATGAGGATGAGGATCTAGGTCTTCTACTGTTATGTTCTCTGCCCAGTTCTTTTGCTAATTTCTGTGACACCATACTTTTGAGCCGTGATGAACTAACCCTAGCGGATGTTTATGAGGCACTCCAATCCAGGGAAAAGATGAAAGGGATGGTGCACTCTGATGGGTCGTTGTCCTCAAAGGGCGATGCACTATATGTGAGCAGAGGTCGAACTGATCAGAGATCCTCCAATCACGGCAACGATCGTGACAAGAGCTAAGACGGTAGAGGCCGCTCAAAGTCCAAACAGCCCACCAAGAAGTTCTGCAAGTACTGTAAGAAAAAAGTCATTTTATTGAGGATTGTTGGAAACTGAAGAACAAGGAGAAAAAGAAAAATAATTCTGATGGTAAAGCATCTGTTGCTGCTGGTAACTCAGATTCGGGAGATTGTCTGGTTGTTCTTGCTGGTTGTGTTTCGGGTCATGATGAATGGGTACTTGATTCCGCATGTTCATTTCATATCTGCACTAACAGAAATTGTTTTAGCTCTTATAAACCTGTGCAGAAGGGAGATGTTGTGCGTATGGGAGATAATAACCGGCATGACATTGTGGCATCGGCTCTGTTCAATCAAGGCTCATGATGGCATGATTCGCACACTGACAAATGTAAGGTATGTGCCAACCATGACCAAAAATCTTATCTCGGTTAGCACACTTGATGCAGAAGGTTTCAGATACTCTGCTTTTGGTGGAATTTTGAAGGTTGCAAAAGGTTCCCTTGTTTGGTTGGTAGGTGATATGAATTCTGCAAAATTATATGTTCTTAGAGGAAGTACTTTACATGGTTCTGTTTCCGTTGCTGCTGTTTCTAAATCTGAACCTAGTAAGACTAACCTTGGCATATGCGTCTTGGACGTATGAGTGAACTTGGTATGGCAGAATTGATGAAGAGAAACCTACTGGATGGCTGCACTTTGAGTAGCAAGGAGTTCTGTGAGCATTGTATCTTCGGGAAGCATAAAAAGGTCAAGTTTCATTCCACCAAAGGTACTCTTGGTTATGTCATGCTGACTTATGGGGTCCCTCTCGTAAGCCTTCTCTTGGTGGTGCTAGTTACATGCTTACTATTATTGATGATTACTCTAGAAAAGTGTGGCCTTACTTTCTGAAAAATAAGGATGATACCTTTGCTATGTTCAAAGAGTGGAAAGTTATGATAGAGCGGCAAACTGAAAAGAAAGTAAAAGTGCTTCGTACTGATAATGGTGGAGAGTTCTGTTCGGTTGCTTTTGATGATTATTGCAGGCAAGAAGGCATTGTCAGGCATCACACCATACCATATACCCCGCAGCAAAACGGTGTGGCTGAGCGCATGAACAGAACCATCATCTCGAAGGCACGATGCATGCTGTCCAACGCAAAGATGAACAAGCGTTTTTGGGCAGAAGCTGCGGCCACTGCATGTTACTTGATTAACAGGTCGCCCTCTATCCCACTGAACAAGAAAACTCCCATTGAGGTATGGTCTAGTACACCTGCTGATTATTCACAGTTGAAAGTTTTTGGCTGCACTGCTTATGCTCATGTTGATAATGGAAAATTAGAGCCGAGAGCTATTAAATGTCTTTTCCTCTCGGTTATGGTTCGGGAGTTAAAGGATATAAGTTGTGAATCCCGAAACTGGAAAGACTTTCATGAGCAGGAGTGTTGTTTTCAATGAATCTGTGATGTTTACTGACAGTTTGACTTCAGATCATGTTCCAGATAGTACTGTAAAAGAGCGGCAGCATATCAGTGTGCAGGTGGAGCATGTGATTGATGAGGAAGTCGAGCAGGTGGAGCCTATGGATGATACGGAAAATGATGTTGTTGATAATGATGTTCATGATGATGATGTTCAACAGCACTCACCTCCTGTTATGCAGCTACAGGAGGATTTGCCTATTGCTCATCGCAGACCTCAGAGGGGTTGTGGACCTCGACCCCGTCTTATTGAAGAATGTAATATGACTTATTATTCTTTGAGTTGTGCTGAACAGGTGGAGAGCGTTCATGAGCCTACAACTTATACTGAAGCTGTTGATTGTGGTGATCGTGAGAATTGATTTCAGCTATGCATGAGGAGATGCAATCTCTGGAGAAGAATAGTACATGGGAGGTTGTGCCCTTGCCTAAGGGAAAGAAGACTGTCCGCTGCAAATGGATTTACAAGAGAAAGCAGGGTTTATCTCCTAGCGAGCCTCCTAAATTTAAGTCAAGGTTAGTAGGTAAAGGGTACAGTCAGATTCCTTGTGTTGATTACAATGATGTGTTTTCTCCTGTGGTAAAGCATAGTTAAATTCGCACATCTTCAGTATTGTTGCTTCACGTGATCTTGAGCTTGAGCAGTTAGATGTGAAGACTGCATTTTTGCATGGTGAGCTTGAGGAAGAGATATACATGGACCAACCTGAAGGGTTCATAGTCCCTGGCAAGGAGAACTATGTTTGCAAGCTAAAAGATCTTTGTATGGTTTGAAGCAATCCCCTCGTCAGTGGTATAAGAAGTTTGATTCATTTATATTGTCACACGGTTTTAAGAGGTCAAATTATGATAGTTGTGTTTACATCAAGTTTGTTAATGGATCACCTATATACTTGCTGTTATATGTTGATGACATGTTTGATTGCCGCTAAACTTGATCGTAAAGCTGGTTTATTGTTTCTTAGTCAGCATGGTTACATTGAGAAGGTTCTTCATCGTTTCAACATGCATGATGCTGACCCTGTTAGTACTCATATTGCACCGCATTTTAAGTTATCAGCTAAGCAATGTGCTAGTACACGTGATGAATTAGAATACATGTCAAAGTTCCATATTCAAATACTGTTGGTTCTTTAATGTATGCTATGGTTTGCTCTCGCCCGGATTTATCATATGCTATGAGTTTGGTTAGCAGATATATATCTAATCCTGGTAAAGAACACTGGAAAGCAGTTCAGTGGATTCTCAGGTATCTCTGAGGGACAACAGATTACTGTTTGAAGTTTGACAGAACTGATAAGGGACTTATTGGCTATGCTGATTCTGATTATGCTGGTGATTTGGATAAGCGTAGGTCACTCACAGGTTATGTGTTCACCATTGGTAGTTGTGCTGTGAGTTGGAAGGCTACTTTGCAGTCTGTTGTTGCTCAATCCACCACCGAAGCTGAGTACATTGCTATTGCTGAAGCGGGTTAGGAGTTGATTTGGCTGAAAGGGTTGTTTGCTGAGTTATGTGGAGTTGATTCTCAAGGTGGAGTTTGTTGAGTTATGATCCAAATTCAACAGTTGGCGTATGGTTTGGTACTTTGTCTAATCAGCTGACAGCTTTGACAGCCGAATTTGAACTACATGCGCAGTGTCAGCTTGTCCGTTGCATTTGGCGGGAAAAAGCGCTTTTGATTGTCATTCCTTTTCCTTTCGCGTGTGTTGTGTGCAAAGACTGCTGAACTTCTAGCTATTTTTAGATGTTCATCTATCAATAGTGAGGTTGTGAAACGAGAATATATTTCAATGATTTCTTTTCCTTGGGACTGAGTAATTACCTCCATTAAACTGGGCTCCAGGCTGTGTTCCCCTTATACCAGAACGTTTACAAACTCTGGTACCTGATCCAACCAAATTATCGGTTCAGACAGTGCGGAACTAGCACCGTGCGTAGCTAAGAGGTCAGCTATCTTCTTATGCCCTGTTTGGATCCACCTCCTAAATTTTTAGCTGGCTAATTCACTTTAGATCCAAATATGACCTTCTAAACGTGACTAAACTTTTAGCCAGCCCACCTCCTAAACATTTAGCCTAGTCACACCCAACCCTCTTAAACTTGATTAAACATATAAAAATAGAAAGGAACACATTAAAAAGGCAAGGAAAGTTTAAAAACCGGATACATTGGTCAAGGATCCAAACTAGTACCTCCTAAAATTAGTTGGCTAAAAAATTAGCTGGCTAATATTTTAGTTGGCTAATTTTAGCTAGCTAGAGGATCCAAACAGGGACTTACACATTCCCTAACAATGACGCGAACTTCTGTAAAAAAAATAATAATCTGAGCAACATGAACGATTTTACGAGGACGTGTAGAGGGTAGTTTTGCACCGACTGCAGAGAGATATAGGCTCTAAATTACTCCCCTCAAGTTTGTCTCTAGTCTAGATACCCATCTATAATATAAAACCATTTAATTAACCTCTGCCATTCTTAAAACTCGATCACTTTACATCTTTGCTCCAAAACAAGTGGTTATACATACACGAGACTGGTTTAGCATAATAGAACTTCTACATGGGCGTGCTTATGTGGAAACACATCTTTCTCGCCTTCAACTCTTCATCGCCGCCATGGTCTGCTGCCTCTCCCTCTACTCCCGGCGGTCATCACCACGTTCATTCTCTAGTCAAATCATCATCATCATTTTTTTTTTCGACTGACCCAATCCAAGTGGGAACGGCCGCGATGATCAGAACTGCCTTGCCCTGGAGGGCAACGGGATGATGTCGGCAATATGATAGAAATTATGATGGCAAACGTAACACAATGCGGTTTTGTACGAGCCGTGAGATGATTTGGGGAGGGAACGATTCAGGAGTTGTGCACAATGCATTCTTGTACAAGCCATAAGATGGTTAGGGCCTTTTTGCTTTAGCCTTCACTTTCTACAGTCGGAGGGCTTGAGATGACCACACATAGCCAGGTCAATTGCTGTTATACAGAGAAAGAAATGACATAAATGAATCCAATCTCTACATTTTCTGATTATTTCACCACTTTTCTCAACTTCTATGGTGACTCTACCACACAACAAATTAAGGGGAGAAAGCACAATAATAATGAATTGGGACAATTTGGATAAAAGATACTCAGAAGAAATACAAAACAACAATTTGAATTCCTGTGAATTCTCAGACAAGTTATATCAACAACACTTTTGGTGGCCAAACTCAGTTTCATCAGCCCACACAAAGGCAATGATGAAGCAATGGTGTATATAATTTTCAGATAAGGAGTGTGTATATCAATATGTGATGTGTTTCAAGAAAATCTTAGAGGGATGGATATATGCATTCAGGTTTCAAACGTACATTAATGAGTGAGGATGACATATCCAATTAAAATGACTTTTGGAATTGAAAATCCTCGATGCACGTATTGTGTTACCTTTGCCATCATAATTTAGACCAATTTTAGACAAACAGATAAAATCCTCGATGCACGTAAACCTCAAACTTTCATCCATAGCTTGTTATTGAAAATTCATTGAAATGACTTAATGACGAGTGCCCTATATAGTATATCACAGCTGTTAGAATTAGGGATGACTAGAATCAGTTGGCAAAGAATGTGTTCTTAATTTGGTGCTTGGCCGGGGCCACTTTGCTCTACTAGCTGCTGGTCACGTCGTTACACAAAATGGCTAGTTCCAGTGGGATAGTTTGTCGAAATCTTTCTGCGACATGTACGGTTTGTAAGGGTGTGTTTGGACTGTTTGTATCATATTCTTCTCTTAATAAAATGATATGTAACTCTCCAGCGTATTCAAGGGGAAAAAGCTTCTTAATGAATACAAATGATTGATAGTTTAAAAAGGTAATTGATGGTTTAGCAAATTATCATATGATTGACAAGAATAAAAACTGTAAATGCCAAATATAGTACTCCCTCCGTTTTTTAATATACGACGCCGTTGACTTTTTTTCGTTACGTTTGACCGTTCGTCTTATTCAAAATATTTGTGTAAATAGCTAAGTTTATAAGTTAATCTTAAAATGCTTTTGATAATGAATCCAATGATATTCATTTCACATTCAAAAATTAATTATTTAAATCTATATTGTTAGTTAAAGTTCAACAAAAAAGTCAACAACGTCATATAATTAAAAACGGAGGGAGTATCGAAGTAAGCTCAAGATCTAATCATTAAAACATCTTGCTATTATTTTCATCCCTCCACGTCTGGACGTGAGACAAGGAAGAGCATAAGTCGACACCACGCCCGCGTTGTGCCACGGTTCTGGTCCTCCGCCTCCTCTCCATCTCCTCCAAAGCTCCTCTTTTGTTCTACCTTTAACTTGCCGAAAATTTATCTAGAAAGCTACAAAATTGTTCCGGGCAAGACTCAATTTGTTCCAATCAATGTAGAAAATTGTTCTGACTTCAAAATAAAATAGTTCATAATATAAATTGATATGCTTGCACAAATTATATTATGAATCTCAAAAGTTGGCTCTTCTCCCTTCCTCGCTCTAGCATCGCCATTGACGCTTCCTCCTAGCCGCTTCACACGCCACCTGATGTAAGGCCAGACTTAGGACTTAGCCCAAGAAGTGTGTGACAACTCAGGATTTTTCCTTTTTTTAAACATTTGTTTTTATTTTAGTTCCTTCTTCTCATTTCCTATTTTTTCAAATACTTGTATCTTATTATTAATTTATTTTGGTTTTTCGTTATAAAAAAGAAAAAAGTCTAATTCGCCTCCCTCAACTATTGGGATAGCGCAAGTTTCACCCTCAACTATAAAACCGGATATCTGATACCCTGAACTCATGACCCAGGTGCAATTTACCTCCCTGGGCGGTTTTGAGAGCAGTTTTGTCCTACGTGGCGAGGTGGGTCCCACATGTCGGATGCCACATTATTTTCTTTTTCTTTTTCTTTTTTTTCTCTCTTCCTCTCTTCTTTTCATTTTCTCTCTTCTCTCTTCCCACGCGCCCACGCCGCTGCCTGTGCGCCCACGCAGCAGCCCCTCCGCGCGCGCGCGCCGCCGCCTGTGCGCCCGCGCCGCCGCCCCTCCCGTGCGCCGTGGCTCCGAATTTCGCCACTGCTTGGCTGAGCCACCATTGAGCACGGGAGGCGAGCCGCCGTCGAGCAAGAGGACCAAGGCGGCGAGCTCGGCGCGACGGCCATGGAGGAAGGGGACCAGGGCGGCGAGCTCAGCGCGATGGCCATTGAAGAAGGGAATGCGACGCGAAGGCCATCGAGAAAGAGGAGCGGGGCGGCGAGCTCGGCGCGATGGCCATTGAGGAAGGGGTGTGCGGCGCGAAGGCCATCGAGGAAGAGGAGCGGGGCGTGACGGCCATGGGAGGGGCGGCGGCGCGGGCGCGTGGGAGGGGCAGCGGCGCGGGCGCGCAGGAGGGTGGTGGCGCGGGCGCACAGGCGGCGGCGTGGGCGCGTGGGAGGGTGGAAGAGAGAAAGAAAAGAAGAGAGGAAGAGAGAAAAAAAAGAAAAAGAAAAAGAAAATGACGTGGCATCTGACATGTGGGACTCACCTCGACACGTAGGACAAAACCGCTCTCAAAACCGTCTAGAGAGGTAAATTGTACCTGGGTCATGAGTTCAGTGTATCAGATATCCGGTTTTATAGCTCAAGGTGAAAATTGCGCTACCCCTAATAATTGAGAGAGGCAAATTAGACTTTTTTCTTTATAAAATGTGTGTTAGCTTTCATTATTTGTTGGGCCTGGCCCGAGCCGTTCGTGCATCTTCAAGTCAGTTCCTCGGCCGGTCCGTGCATCTTCGAGTCTTGTTTCCCGCTGCCCACGCCACCAACTGCCACTGACAGGTGGTCCCAAAAACTGTCCCACCTCCCAGTAGCGTGAAGCCGTAACCCCTGGATATCTTGCAAGCAACAGCATCTGCGGCGCGCCTCCGCCAATAAACACAACACAACACGATTACGCGAAATCTCCATGGCCGATTAACCAATCGGGCCAAGCAACCACGCGTTCGAATCCGACGTCGCCGCGACCGGATTCCGTTCCCCTATGGAGCCCTCTTCCTCCTCCTCCACTCTCTCCCCATCGCCGGCGGCGGCGGCCCGCCGGCGGTCGCCGGGGACGAGGAGGGTGCGGAAGCAGAAGCTGGAGGATGTGCTGGAGCAGGTCCAGCGGACGATCGAGATGCTGCGTGACGCCGAAACCGACCTCGGCGTACCTCTCACGGGGATCGACGCCGTCGAAGCTTCCCCGGAGAACGGGGACAGCATGCGCGGCCGCGACGATGGCGATGACGCGGCGACGTCGTCGGTGGCGCGTGACTCCGACTACAAGACGAATGAGGTGAGCAGGAGGCGCTGTGAGCCCTCTCGATCAGTTTTGGGGGAGGTTGAGGTTTTTGTGGAACTAGGATTTGGGATTTAACTTTCGACAGGCGGGACTGATACCAAAATAAATTGCGATAATTCAACTGAATTAGCGATAACTTTAGTTCGGCCCCTACAAATGAAACTAAACGGTTGATTGATCAGTTTTTTTATAACTCTAAGATGAGTGCGATGTTTAAAATTTCTTCAGTGCTAATTCTGGATGAATGCCTGTTTGAAATTTCTTCAGTGCTATTGTACTGTTGTCATGCTGTCTTCAGTGCTAGTATTCCCTGTGGTTTCAGTGGTTTGTCTAGTAACTTGGAACCGAAGCATCTTTTCGGAACCGCTTGATTGCTTAAGTGAAAATCCTTATACGCAATACATCTCTTGCAATGCATCACTAGTTACATGCTCGATCTGCTCTATTAGCTTTATTTTTGAGAATGTTGCTCTGTAAGCTCTGTCGCTAATTAGGTTAGCGTCAAGCATATAAATAATGGGATGGTGGGAAATCCTGTAGGGGTACAGAATCGGATAAAATAAGTTGATGTGTTTCTTATTTGGTATGATGTGTTCTGTTCCTACACAGGTTTATAAATATGTTGTGCTTCTGTCTCAGATTTTGGAGAACAATGTGTTGTTAGATAGATATTGTTTAGGCAACGCAAGGCTAAGAAATAAATGTAACCTCTTTTACTTATTTTTTTAAAAAGAGTAAAGATCATATTCCAGTTTCTAATCTAGAACATGGCATTTGCAGAAATCTCTTTCTTAATTGGTTATGTGATACAGTGAAATTTCTCAGGGTTCGTTACCTAAAAATTTTAAACTGCTTGTTTTATCTTACAGTTGTGTGACCTCGTTAAATCTAAGGTTGAATCACTCGAATTTCTGCAAAACCTTGATGGTATTCAGAAGTCGTTATATCAAAATGGTGCAGGTATGCTGACTTCTCTATTGGATGAACATGTTATTACTGAAAGTACATTAATATATCATAGATATGGCCAGCTGAAGTATATTGCAGTCCGAACTCAGATGCTTTGCTCGTTCCTTTTAGCTCTAATTTCATTTAATGTTGTTGACTGTAATCTAAAAAACTTCACTGTTCTTTGGGACAGTTGGACCGGATACGTCATGGGATATAGTAAAGGCAGTGGATTATTGGGAAGATGATGGTTCAGACGATGGATATGTTCTTGTCAATCAGGAGGATGTGGTTGATGGGATTACTTCCTTTATGGCCGCATATCTCTTATCTCTTAAACAGACCAAGGTGACAATATCATTACTTGATGGGATTATCTTGTTGCATGAGGTGTTTTTGTCTCATTTGGTATGAGGTTTAACGTTAAAATTTTTCATTTTGTGTAGGAACTGTCTCCTAATCAACTCCAAAAAGGTTAAGTTCTCTTTTATTATTATAGACATAACATGATAATCATTTTTTCCTTATTGGACATTCTGGTGTTAACATTGATATCTCATTCTCATTCCAGCACTTCAGAAAACATTTTCAACTCAAAAGATGAAAAGTAAAATTCAGAAGGCATGGGATGGAACGAAAGTCATTTACAATGTTGCTTCCTGGGGTGCTACAGCTGTTGGGTAAGTTATCATTACACTGACCTTGTTACACGAATGTTCTCTATGGTATATTCTCCACACAATGATATTCTCCAAGTTGATTCCAGAAACGTGTGGGTGCTGGTCTTGGCTCGCCAACTTCTATATGGTTACCAAAATAACTCTTAACTCTCTGTCCGGTATTATGCAGCGTCTACAACAACCGAGCAATACTTGCCGTAGCAGCTACAGCAGCTCGAACTTCCTTCCGTGTGATATCCAAGTTTTTGTGATTTGTACGCTTGTCAATAGCTTTGTTCCAGTTACTTGTGTGCCTCACATTGTACAGGCCTACAACAGGCAAAGGGTATAAAAAAAAGCTTGAAAATCATGTGTGAATTTTAGCTACTTTAGGTCTACCTAATTGCTGGAAATATTCTGGCAAGCGTACTGTTTGCTCTATCAGGATGTCTACCTGTTTATTATAATACAAAGTTAAATTTAGCATTTGATTAACTCAATTGTAAATATCCCATTCGTTTGAATAAAACTTGTATTTGCTCGAGGACAATTTTCATGTTGCCTGATAATCTCGAAACAGTATAGCTGTACAGTTTTCCCTGAATCAAACGAGACAGAAAATACACCTTGACTTTGACTTGCTTGAACTCCAATGGCACAGCAATGGAGATATTGAGAGTTTAGATTGATGTGAAACGGTATAATGGAGGATGCGTTGCGAGTACTTTTCTACTCTATATATTTTTTCCCAAAGGGATAAAAGAAGTACAATTCTAAGATACAGAGTGCCACATCAATCTTGCGAGCACATACGAATAAGAACATGCATGACCAAGCTGTGGTGTTCCTTCCTTTTGTGACACAATTTTTACACAGATCCATACCAGAAATCTACTGCATGAGTTGATGACAGCAGAAGGCATGCTACGATGAGGATGCCAGCAGAATTCTAAACACCGGAAAATACGATGAGGATGCCACCATGAACGGAGCATCTCGCTCGGAAGTTCCGGAGGCCACCGATTTGTCGAATGAGGTTGCGAAGTGCTTCTAGGGAGAGGCAGCGCGGAGGAGCAGGGTCATATAGCGCGACTGATCTGTCGAGAGATGTGCGGGTATTGGAATTGGCTGGCAATGTGCGATGCGGTTTCGAGAGCCTGAGAAGATGAGCGCGAGGATCCGCTCAGGTAGCAAAGTAGTGGCATCGGCCAAAAAATAGATGTTTGATTTAGCATTTGCACAACTCAAAATGGGAATACATTCACTAGAATAAGTAATGCGGGGACAACTTCAGTTGATTCCAAAACAGTCGAGTTATATAACTTCAACGTATCAGATGAAACAAAAGAAGATTTACGCCCACGGGAAAATACCACAGCACAGCAACACAGTTTCATATATTCCATGAAAAGGACATTCATCCGGGTAGCCTCTCTCCCTTTGTGTTGTTGTGTGTGAACAAGTGTCAAATTCTAAGATACAGCATCGCAGCAATCTTGCGAGCAGAAGAGAAACTAATGGCACATCAGGAGCATGCATGGCTTAGCCACCATGTCATTCCTTGTTTATTCCAACATAATTTTACACAGATCGGGACCAGAAATTTACGCAGCATTTATATCGTCATCTACATTGCATTCTCCAAGATAGACCTTGATACTCCGAGGAGAACCGCAGCTGCCTTCTGCTATAAGCGCTCTGTCGTTTGCAGCCATGTGCTGAATTATTTTGTAGATCATCTCGATCTGTGGAAGCAAACATTGTGCAGGAGTTAACAAATTAGATAGCCTGATTGTACTGATAAAAATAGGTGACACCCAATAACAAGGAGGTGGACATGGTCAAAATAGAAAATGGAAAAGTGAAAGTTACCTCTTCAGGGCAATGACAGCGATCCGCAATTTCATCTAGCGTCAATGCTTCAGCAGGGTCCTTGCAGCTGGAACACAACAAGTACAACGAAATCAGGAATCTCCTACAGAATATTCTTGAGGCAATTAATTTGAACATGTATTAAGCTGAAGATTATAAACACACTAAAATTTGTTTTATGAGTAAGAGATGGCTGACTTATGATGAAATACAAACTACAAATTCATTTGTTACAATACTGAAGAATGGGTGTAACTGTTAAAAATATTAGGTTTGCTATCTGTAACTTTGCAGCTCCATGAGCAGTTGTCTATCTATAAGCAAGAAGATATAATACACAAAGAAACCTACATTATCTTAAGCAACTGCGGTTGTCTAAATTGCCCATGATGAAATGCTAGCTAATATATACATATAGGAGCATTATCTTTATCACCACTGTGAAGGGTTCCGTAGTTAGTAATATTATATAGGAGGAACATTTTCTTAAAGCATCTAGAGTTTTAAGTAAAATCCAAAATATTATGCACACTTAATATTACTTCATCCAAAAGTAGTACTAGCAAACAAACATAAAAGGGACAATCCATACCTGGCCTCATTTAAAACAAGAAGCACCCTTTTTTGAAGTGCCAACACTTCTCCAGCTGCCTTTTTCCCTGCCTCAACACCTGAGGATCACATGGACCATATAAGCATGAACCCCAAAAAAAAAAACCGACCCTTAACAACGTTAGTTTGCCTTAAGGAGAATACCAGGCTGATGATAGGCATTGATATTTACTAAAGATGCATAAATTCCCACTGCACGTTCATAAAGTGCAATCAGTGCTCCAACAGCCCTAGGAGTTACTTCTTGCACAGTGACAGAGATGGATTCCCGGTCATTTGCGTAAAGAGCAGAACGGGTTCCCTGCAACAAATTGTAATTTTTGTCACCACAATGGTAAATCAACATGATGTTATATCTCAAAAGCTTAACGCTCACCTGCAACATCCCAAACAAATAGTCACCACATGTGACTCCTGGCTCAAGCTCCCAATCATGACCGGGAGGCCTGTCACGAAGAACTTCAATAAAAGTAACGAAGAAGTTGTGTACACCTTCTCTCAGTTGCTGAATGTAGCTGTGATCAGAAATAGTTATCAGATCCTGCGATTTAACTACAAGTACTGCAGAAAAATGACCACAAACTTACGCATGCTGGTCAGTGCTTCCTTTGTTACCATACACAGCGAGCCCTTGATTAACCTGCCATTCAGATTTTTTATGCCAAATAAAGAAGAATAGGGAAGAAAAAATCCGACAATTGGTTCAATATCATCAGTTACAGTGAGTAGAATAAGCAATAAGTTTTACCCGATTGCCATCGAGGTCAAATTCTTTTCCAAGAGACTCCATAACAAGTTGTTGCAAATATCTACTCAAAAGCAGCAAACTATCCTTGTAAGGAAGTACAACCATATCCTGAAAAAGAAGAAAGTGGTAAGGAAAATACATTTTAAAAAAAAACATCACCCGAAAATGCTGCAACAAATGAGGCTGCAAACCTTATTGCCTATCCCGTCTGTTGCCCAATACCAACATAATGCAAGTAGCGCTGCCGGATTTTCCTTGACCTGTTAAACATAAAAACCATGTTTGGCACATTCACAATAGGCACTCATCATTGAACTGTGTAGCATCTATATTCTTTGAATATCATACATACCACAGTGTTCCTGGTTTCCTCATCCATCAAAGCTGCACCAACTAGCATTTCCTTGACATCAATACCCTGGTAGCAACACATTACCTGTTAATCTGAAAGTTCGTGAAATCAAAATTAAAAAAAACCTAGGAGAGCACTGACCTGTAATGCAGCTGGAAGTAAACCCACAGCTGACAATTCTGAAGTTCTACCACCAACCCAGTCAAACATAGGAAACCGAGCTAACCATCCCTCTATTCTGGCAGTGTTATCCAAGAGAGAATTTTCTTGAGTGATTGCAACACCCTGCAAAATAGCTTGTACCATAAAATTAAGGAATGCTCACCCAATCATATACCAAGCACGTGGAAACAGTGCAAAACAAATGGACGACCCTGAATTTGTTGTAACAGAATCATACAAAACAAAGAACATGCGTTCAAAACCTGTTTTGAGAATTCCAGCCCGGCATCTCGGAAGGCTTTCTGTACTTCCAATAGACCATTGCGGGTTTCAGGTGTGCCTCCACTCTATAATTTAAAGATCAAACAGGTAATGCAAACAATTATATAGGACAGCAGGGAAAAGAAGGACTTATAAGGGAATTTTTGAAGTTTTCATACCTTAGAAATGACAATTACAAGAGTAGTTGCAAGTTCAGGTCCTAGTTGAGCAATTTGATGATCAATTCCAGCAGGATCGGTGTTGTCAATAAATCTTATCTGGCACATCAAGCATAACAATAGGTAAATCTTACAACCTGCTGATACGTCTTAAATTCACGGAATAGACCATGCAATGGAAGTACATTGCTTGGATTGTGAAATTTTGGACATACCTTCAGCGGAGGGTTATCAGGTGCAAGTGCCTCAGCAACAAATTGAGGGCCCAAAGCTGAACCTCCGATTCCTATGGAGAGAATTGAAGTGAAACGACCAGATGGAGATTTAATCTGCATTTACACCAAATTACAGCATTATGAGACATCAGCAAAACAAGTAAGATAAAATAGAAGCTATCTATTGTCTAATGTGCATCCCTAAAATCCCATTTACGGGAACTATCAAACTGCAGGGACCTGCTGACAGTTGTTTAGATATACAGCCTATCCAAGAACAGCCACCAGATTATCATGTCGAAAAACGTGTACATCAGAGCGAAAATACAATAAGGCATGCTCTAAGATTGACATATCCCTGCATTTTTCCCAGCATAATGCTTCAAAAGAAAAGATTTAATAACAAATGCCATTTCATATTCTTGTCTCAAGAGCATTATTTCAAGCTGCTAAAGCTATGCAAACTGTTACCCTACCAGTTGCCGAATCACCCCCCAAAAATGAGCCTTTTCAAATGGAACGAGCTAAAAATGGTGCAAACCATGTTGTGCAATTCACACTCTGTAGCAGGAGCAATTGTTAGTTTATCATGGAAATGGGAAATTTGCGGCGACCTTGCCGGAGATGACGTCGTGGGAGAAGGCGAGGACGCTGTCGAGCGTGGTCTCAATCTTGGTGCGGAGGGAGGAGTTGGGGGCGAGGCCCGGGTTGCGGAGCCAGTAGTGGCCCACCATGCGGCTCTCGTCGGGGTTGGCGATGGCGCCCTTCTCGAGCTCCCGCATCGCGGCGAAGGCGCTCTGCATCCGCGGCTCCATCCGCTGCAGGAACTCCTCCGTGAACCCTATCCGGCTGACGTCGACGAAGATGCCGAGCTCCTTGTGCTGGTACAGCCACTCGACGTAGCGCTCCCACAGCTTGATCGGGTCCTTCTCCACCGCGCCGCGGCCGTGGTCGCCGTTCTTGGCTGCCAGCGGCGGCGCGGGGGACGGGGAGGAGTTGGACGAGGACGAGGAGTTCGACGAGCGGGAGAGGTCGGCGATGGAGTGCGGCACGCGGAGGCGGAGGTGGGAGGGGCGGAGGAGGAGTTGCCGCCGCAGCCGCAGCCGGCAAGCTGCGGAGGACGGCGGCGCCGCCGTGCCGGAGATGGAAGCCATCGCCACCGGAGCTGTCGCAGCAGGTAGCAGTGGGCCGGTCGCTCGCTCCGCTCACGGGCTCACGCGCATCTACTCCTCCCAAGCGAGGGTTTAGTATTGGGGGGAGGAGTCCACGGGGTGGGAGTTGGTGGTGGTGGCTGCCTAGGCTTGCTTTATTTGATTTTGAGGGAGGAAGACGAAGACGAAGAAGCCGCAGGCCGAGACCGTCCGCGTCAACCACGTCACCTGGGTGGCCCGCCAGTCAGCCACTCACCCCTACCCCACTCGTCACGCGCAGGCTCAGCAGCCGCTGGTGGAGGCTGCCTTTCCATGTGGGACAGCACGCGAGCGACGGCGGCGGAGGTGGTCTCTCTCACGCGTGGGGAGGGAGGCGCGTTGTCGCCGGCCGTGCCGTGGCCGTGGCCGGAAAAATCTGAGCGGCGGAGACGCCGAGACGGCGAGAGCTGGTGGCTGCGCCCGCGCGGATGGCAGGTGGGCCCGAGGATCTTTTTGTGAAGAGACGCGCCAGGGTACGTGACAAGTATGCAAAGCGAGAAACTCGCGGAGATCATTGCTCGAACAAAATAAACTCGCCCTGTGCCGTTTGCTGATTTCTGTTCGTGTTTTCTTGTGCTTGTATACTTTCTTGGAGCTCTCCGATGGCGACCCTGGGCCTGGGGCTGCGGAGGAGCGAATAAACCCGTCTACGTGTGGTTTGCGTCCTCTGTTGTGGGAAACATGAATCGCGGAACGCCGTGCAATTCTGGTTTTTGATTTTGATGGCTCTTTCTCTGATTTTTCGCCCTCGAGAACCATGATTTTGATGGCACTTGCGTTCCGTTTTAGTAGGTGTCAGATTTAACCACACCTTCAAAAGTGGCACTGTCGCAGTTGCCATGGCCAACTTGTCCAATTCGTCTCCTAGGCTTGTCCAGAAGTTAGAACACTGGGATTCTCCGTATTGTTACAGCGTTTGGTTTCAGACTTTCAGTAAGTAATGGCATATACCTCTTCGTTTATAGTTTATGATGACCACGCCGCCTTATTGCCCAGACGCATCCCTAATGGTCGGCCCATCGAGACTATAATCCCAAATCCTGCCCCATGCTAAGCGCTAATGGTCGTTTATCTTTAGCAATCTAATTGCCTCCTCCCAAGTTCTGATGGGCAACCTTGTCTCCTCACTCTTCGTAGTTCCAAATGCTTCACGACTCTCGAAACCCGGCTGATTTGTTCGTTGACCTTGGTTTTCTGAAAGCTGAAGACTCGAACACGTAATTGTTGGTAAGAGCTGAAATCAGAAAACTAAAATTTCCATCTATGGAGGACACTTTGCCTCGACAGAAGCTAGTATAAAGGGGAATATATTTCTGTATAATTTACAGAAAAGCATCACAAACATAATTGGTTGGTTAGCGGCGGCGAAAGTTATAATATAAACACCAACTAAATCATGTCAGGTCAGGAACCTATGCAGAACTCAATAGAAACAGCAGAAGTAAAGAACTCTCCTTCGCAGCCCTTTGACAAGGATGGCGGCAACCACCACCAGGATAGCCAACTCAACAGGTCAGCATAGTATGAAAAGAAAATAGTAACAGTCAGCATGGGATTGCAAGCACCTGCCCTTAATTTGAAAAGAAGCAACACAAAGGGCACCGGGCCTGTATGATGGCACAATCCAACTACTATTTCTCAATTAGTCAAAATCTGTTCGGAAGATCAAGAAAACATACTAATTGTACCGAACAATATCTTAAGTAAACCCAGTACGGGTTCACGGAATACAGGAAAACTGCTCAGTCATGAGACCCTAGTATTTGCTTCTTGATAGAGGTAACTCTAGTGATAAGTTCATCACGGTTCTCCTGCACCAAAGACAATCAGAATATCAATACTAGGGCTGTTAAAACGCATTATCTAAGAGCAAAACAAATCACCTTGAATATCAGATATCTTGAAGTGAACCAAATTGTGAAACCAAGGCCAACAACTTCCATCACCTGTGGGACCTGCTCATAGAAAGTAACGATCAGTTGTGAGACATTATCCATAAGTTTCCACATGTATTGGTCAAAATACAGTATGTAATCTCTGGCTTGCTCAAAATAATCAACGATCTCAGATTTATGTGATCCCACTAGTTCTTACCAAATACTATTTTAACAGCTGAGAGCAAAGCATATACATACCAAAGGGACAGAATCAAGTGCAGAAACCACAATCGATGATATCCAAATAGCAACAACAGCAGATGTGCCATACACCAGAGCTGAATATGATTTGTCAGAGTCCAACTGCACAAGAATTGTTCTTAGAATCAAATGTCATGGTTAAGCAATTTGAAATTACATCATTGTATAATCCATTAAATTAATGCATTCTCATAAAGTTAACATATGCAGATAGGCATTAAAGAAGTACAAAAATGGCCACATGAAAAGATCACAGATTCACAAGTTACTATTATATCACCAAAACATCTCACTACATTTCCTTCATCATTGAAAAATCCTGTGCATTGATTTATCGTACTGTCTCAACAATTAATCATTTCCTTCTACGAACTGTAGCCATATGGTCAAGGCTTCTCCAATGGCCGAATTGGTTATCCTCAATCCTCACCAGAGGGTGTAATTAATTTGCAGAGTTGCATGCTTCTCTTTTTTTTTTAAAGCACTTTGTATTGACTGAAAAGGCCGCCTACAGTTTCCATTTGCAAGACCCATTCCCAGAACAAGCAACCAAAACTAGTATCAGAATACCGCGAGCAAAGCATCAGACATCCAAATCCAACATATATGCCGTTGGCTCACTGCCAATTACTCCACTTAGAAAGAACTGCATACACTGCCTACTAAAGAGCTATTCCCTTTTTGCCTAAACATTTTGTGTGAGGTAATAGGAAAGGTTACTCCTGCCTAAAAGAGGACGCCAGGGCACTCAACCGAAGCATTAGTACCAACATCTAGGTGACAAACAGGAAATACATTGTAAAAAGCAGGAGCACCGCTGGCCATTGTTCTTTTAACATTATCAACAGATCAACACCTAAATCTCAATGCGATCCTCCTGACCCACCAAAATGAGCCCAAATCAATCTATCACCCTTATTCTCTATTTGGGGACGAAAACTCAGCTACAACACAGTTTGAAATCATTTGAACATGGAAGCGATGTAGACCCAACTTTGTCCTACGAATCACTAGGTCGAATAAACAAGAGCAAGTTTGCTCGTGTCTTGGCACAGAAATGCTGGTCACGACACAGAACGTGTCACCTCAGTCCAACTCATCCATTTCAAATCGGTAATAAAACAAGTAAACTGACGTGCGCGCTCACCTCAACGCCGATCTGGTTGAGCACACCCCACGCATCCGGCTCGCCTTGCACCTCCTCATCCTCCTCCTCCTCAGCATCCTTCTCCGCGCTGCTCACATCCCGCCCAAAGCCCTCCCACCCGTCCCGCTTCGCCGGCGCCGGCGCCGACGGCGCGGGCTTCTCGGAGAGCAGGGCCCCGTAGTCGTCGGCGTCCTTGGCGCGCACGACGAGTGACGCCCGGCCGCGGCGGCCCAAACCTTGGTGGGGAAATAAAGCGAAACTAGGGTTTTAGCTCTCGGTTGCCATATTCGGGGCGGGGGATCCGAAGACTCGGGGGTGCGGGGAGGGCGGGAGGCGAGCGTCCGTACCTTGGTTGAGCTGCTGCTTCGGCCGGGAGGTCGGCGAGGGGAGCGGGGGCAGGACGCGCACGAGCGCGGCGCGGACGGCGAGAGCCATGGACGCAGGAGTGAGTATCTGAGCTTTGTTTTCTTCTCCTTTTCGTTTCGGTCTGGCTGGTTTGCTCGAGGGAAGACGGAGAGGGTGGTGGTGGCGAGGTTTTGGGGAGGTGGCGGCCGCCGCTTCGCTTCACTGCCTGTCTGTAAAACAGCAGCGACGCGGTGCGCTGCCGGGCGCCGCGTGTGCCGGGACGTTTTGGTTCGGTGCGCAGCGAGGCCTGCGTTCCCAAGTGGTCCGCGTGCCCGCGTGGCGTGCGCCGGTGCGCCGCGCTGTTGTTCTTCGGCGATCCTTTGGGCTGCTATTCCATTTGCGGGGAAAGAAACTGGTGGGCTTTCCGGAAGCAAGCCATTGTTCTATGGGTTCAAGCCTTAAGGACCGTGGCTGGCACTCCCGGCTCTGAGTCCCAGTGTAGATCCCATTGCATGAGTAGAAAGTTGTTAGGCAGCAACATAAAAGGTTGAAGGCCCAACTTCCACATGGACTTCTTCTTTCTCTCTGTTTTCCTTTAAAGTTTTTTTTTGGGCGACGAGCCCATTTTCATTTTGAAGTTAGATCCGAAGCTTTTTTTTTTTGACATGAGATCCGAAGCTTTCATTACTCGAGGAATTAGGATTACCATTGACAAATAGAGCATCGAGTGGTCAAGCTTTCATTGTCCCGATTTATTTTACACATACACTCGTGTCGTGTGCTACTTTATTACAAGAACGAGGAACATGACAGAGTGTAAATTTTATAAAGTTATTGGTAAACTATAAACTCCTCCATTCCAGCTAGAATCTGAAAAACTTCAGATCGTCGGTCCTTTCTCTCAATCGACATCGCAATCATTTTCCTGGCAAACAACAAGCCAAACTTGCATACCTGCGTCTTGAAAGAGCACTCAAAGCATGGTCATAGTAGCAGATCGAGCATGCCCCTTGAAATGGCACGCTAAATCATACTACGAATAAATATACCATGCCACGCTAATAAATCTGCTGAAACGTATTGACCAAGCTAGGTTTGGGGTTTTCCATGCATTTTTTCTTGTATATATCATCATCTTTTGTGGCGTGAAAATACGCCCCTGCTAGCTGTCCTTCTGTGCCACCTTTCATTTCCTTGAGACTTGCAAGCTCCGCTGCCTACCTTTCTCTTCCCTGAGACGACCGAGGCGCATGTATACACAGCTATATATAAAATTTAGCATCCGTTTCTCTCGGGTTTCCCATCCCCTATTGGCAGCCGGGCGATCGAGTCAAGCCCGCGCGCCGCTACCTCTCCAAGGAGGAAGAACGACCAATCATGCCACAAACCAAGGAACGGAACGCGAACGGAGTTCACTCTCCAAGGGCACTAGCTACTGCTGCTCCTGCTATATAATCCTAACACGTAGTCGTAACAATTTCATGCGGCGATGATGACGATGAGTATACTTTCCAAGGGATCCTAAATAATATTTCCGTGACGGGTCGGCGACCGGCCGTGCATGGGGAGGCCATGGCTCGGCGCGGTCCTGCTCGCTGGCGGATGCGCCGGGCTCTCCGACGGCCGGCCGATCCGCCAGCGCATCCTTCGATTCGCACATGCGTCCACGTACTACTGATCGGCGTGCATCCGCGCGCTCATGGGTTCCTCGACCGGAATCCATCGATCGCAGCCACTACGAGCGAACAATGCAAGCCGCTCGGCAGGCAAGGCACGGCACGGGGAGCGGCATATACAAGTGTACCGACCGCGGGCATCGCACGAGGCGCCGGCGTGCGTGCTCGATCCGTATGCATATATTCCCCGTGTCTACTGCTGCATGCGCGCAGTGGATCGATGCAGTACTTTCGAACTGCCGCGCGCGCGCGCGCGCCGCGCGCGATGGAACCGGATCACCTGCTTTAACCACGTGTTAGTCCAGAGAGTCGCTGGTTAATTGAACAGGGCAATTGAGTCTCTGGCTAGTGGCGCTACGGTGTCCGCGTTAATTAGTCGATCATGGAATACAAAATAACACAGTCAATCGATCGATGCGCACACTGTCTGTATATTTGGTATTGTTGATATATAGCTTCTGTAGCAGTCGACCTCAGGATCATTGCTAGACCGGGCTAATGCACATGATGGTGGTGCTTCTCGGCATTGTCTAGTCTGTAAACAATGCTGAGGTTCTCGTCCCGCGCCGGGCGATTCGAAATGCAGCATGCATGAAGGAGGACGAAACGACCCGGTTTAGGCGGATGACCAGATCGATCAACTGTCAGATGATCACGAGTGACGATGCCACCGTATATGTACTCCACCAATACAAAATACTCTGCCTCTACTATCTGGTCTTCGTCTTGCTAACTTATTAAGTGTTCTAGAACATAATAGTACTTGTAATGTCCTCTGATCCACTTCCCTTCTCAACACATGTCCTCTGATCTGATCGCGCGGATACACGTTCAACTTGAGCCAATGAAATAGCAATACACCAGCTTATTATTAATACATGTTCAGTTCTTCATGTAAATCAAATGCGTTGCGACTGCTTATAGATTCGAGACGCGAGAGCTAGGATCTAGTACGTGTGCACCTGCACCGTGCTCACCTGATCACGTTATTGTCCTATCGATCGACCTGATTTCATTGTCGCAGTGGCTAATGTTTAGGTAGCCTAGCCCGTGTAATGCAGTGTTGACTTGATGATGCCCGCGCTCGCATGCATGAGAGCGGGAGCTTAAGGCTCCAAACGGAAACACCAAACGTAAAATTTCAATCTCCGCTTTTCTAAACTTGGATGTTAGCACTCCGCCAACCCGTCTCTCGACCTCACCTCCATGTTCCATTTGAAAATCTAACAGCGTGCCGACGATTCCGTTCGGACTGACGATGCGTTAGCCTCGGGTCGTGTGTGCCTCGAATTTGGTGCTCGGAGCAGCGGGCACATCGGTCAAATAAGAAAAGCCAACACGGTGTTGTGGAGCCTGTCACTCGGTTTGTTTTTACCGCCTTGTAATCTTCTCCTCTGACTTTTGATCATGCGGTGACAGAGCTGGGCGCACCCCCACCGTATGTAATGCATGACCAGAAAACACGACATCTTTGCGAAAACCGATGCTCAAGAACATGCATACTGGGAGTGCTAGTACACATGCATGCTAATTGTACCTTCTGCTTACTAGGGATTGGTGCATGTAGAGTACACGTAGATAATTTCATAATTCGAGTGAAATACACGAGCAACTTTCCGTTAAATGACGTTTAGTGTGGCATCACATCCATACAAGCGGCTCTGTCCAGCGCTGAAGGAGAAGTCAAAGAGTTTTTTGGATTTCTCCGATGCAATGTTGAAACCTACACAAAATTTCCGTTAAGTCGTTTGTAATTTTGAAAGTTATATTGAAAGCATACACTATGCACAATGGTAACCGTATTTAGTAGTAAGTATACCTCACATTTTTTTAGATCCGTCTCCCATTGTTGATCCGTCTGCTCCTATTCGTGTCCTAGTACACATTGTAATCCAAGAGTGCCAGAATGCCTGCCTCCATCGCCGCCAAGCATTTCCACCCTGGGAGCCTAAAATGTTATGAGTTTCAATCCTAGCAAAAATGACAAATTATGAGTTTCAATCTTCTTAATACAAGAGAGTGTTTTTTATGAACGTAGGGGCACATGCCCTCCCAGATTGACTTTTATTTAGTTTCAATTATTTGATTGGTGAATATGTCAAATCGGTTGTCCATGTGTCGTAATAAATATGTTAAACCATGGTGTCATATGTGAGCTATTGGATCACGATTATAACATTGTATACATCACAATTGCTTTTATGTACTTTCCTCATCTTAATATCACTACTTTAAATAGTAGAAAGCGTTAGTGGTGGCAAACATCAATACTTTTAACTTATGTGTATACTACTAGTATCCAATAGTATTGTGCGCTAGAGAGGTCCTTTTCAGTATGAGTTTTAAAATTGTTTTTTTCGGTTTTTTGCGGAGTTTCCATCGAATATCTTGCCCAAGCCATTCGTTTGAAATTTTATTAATGCAATTTGATAGCTGTATTATTATATTCTTTTTTGAGTTATTCAATATATATGATTCAAAAACTTTTAGTCTTTTTTTAACAATTCTGTTTTCCTTTTCTGTTTTTGAAATAGAGTAACTGACACGATGGCGACTCGGCCACCAAAGAACTCTATCCGGAGAGCGACGCACTTCTGCAGGTGCACTCGTGCCGAACTGGTAACAATTGCTTGAACTGAGTGTCCACTATCAATCACAAAGATCTGCACCTGCAGGACCCACCTCAATTAGCACATTCGCGCCACTGTTTCAGACTTCTGCTCTCTGCGTACACACACGCATACATCGCCATCGGCCGATGATACCTAATGCAGGCATCAGTAGCTAGTTGTATTGTATACTAGGCTCCGCGTGCCTTGCCTGACGTAAAAATAACGTCCCGGCAAAAAAGGCGTTCCTCGAACGGTCAAGCGGCCATTCCAAGAGCTCGGATCTCGACCGCTGTCGTCGCCCTCACCGTGGACCATCATTTTTCCGCCGCGGCAGCAGCGACTCATGAGCAAAGTGTGTGTGGCCGGGAGGACCTCATTGGCGACGTACCACCGCGCTGTGGACCGCGGTCGTCACCTGCTCCACGACCGCCGGGCCCCCGCAGCCGATCGGGGAGAGAACAGCTAGAACACACATCGTCCCTCCAGTCCCCGGTCGCTCGCTGTCTGCTCGCAGATATCGTGACTCTCATGAATGGAGTCCGTACGTACGCGCGCTGGCCTGGACCATCGGCGCAGGCAGGCAGGCAGGCCGCTCCGAACTGACCGCCGGCCGGCTTCACGAGTTTGCGTTAAGCACTGTGGTCCGACGGCCCACATGTCGGTCAGGGAGAACGTAGCCGACTAGTAGCCCTACGTGGTTCATCTGCCCGTTCCGTTATAGGAACGCGCGCCGCCGCCGTGCGGAGCCCGAGCAAAAATAGTGGTAGTAAGCTAAAGGCGAAAGCCGTCGCGTGCGGGCAAGGCTGCAGCCAACGGCGGCCGGTCGCGCGATCGCGAGCCGGGGATATATTGGAGTTGAGTGCTCGAGGAAGCCGGGGAGACATGCATAGCGAGAGGGAAACGTGGTGGCGTGGCGATGCAACGGGACGGGAGCTCGCGCGCGGGAGAGGCCCGGCCAGCGTTGAAGGCTTGAAGCGCACATGCACATGCATAAACGAACTTGGTAATGACATGCGTGAACGCACCCACCGCGTCGGCGTGAGAAATGGCACGCGGATGGCTCGTCACGAGTGCATTGATTCCACTCCATGCGATTTCGATGGGACGTGAGGAGAGTGCCTGAACTGGTAGTGTGAATGTTACGAGTAGCAGTGATCAAACAATCTTATCTGGACGTTATCTGGTTTCAACGCTCAGACAACTCTTTTCACTCGTAACTTGTAAGGTAGTCACCGAAGTCAAAGGAAGAAAAAGGAAACAAACACACAAAGAGGCCCTAGAAAACCATGCACTACAGTAATAAAAGCTCTACAAAAGTGGAATTCCTCAAAGTACAGACTAGGAAAGAAAAGAAAACGAAAGTGCATTACTATTAGGAAAGAAAAAAAAAGATGGCGTTCATTTTGTAATGACTGACCACCATGCTCCTTCCTTCGCGCTTCGCGTGTCCTGGCTTTCGCCTCAGTCATCACTTGCCGAGAATGCCCTCGCGAGCGTGCCCACAGCTCCATACAAAAGAGGCCTCACGAGCCCCCTGCTCACTTGCCCCTCCTCCTCTTCCACTCCTCAGTCCTCCGCCACGCCCAGGACACTCACGAGGAACACGAAGAGGAGGCAGGGCAGGAGGAGGAGACCGAGAGATACCAAAACACAAACCTCTTGTATCAGATCAGTACTGTACCACTCACTACCTTTATTGTTCCGAGAAATGGCTCCAAGCAGCTACGAGATGGCAGCCTCCATCTTGCTCTGCGCCGAGGACAGCAGCAGCCTCATGGGCTTCGGAGCAGAGGAGGAGGAGGATGAGGTGCTCGCGCGGAGGACGAGGAGCCGGGAGCTCGCCGCGGAGTTCCCCGTGCCGTCCGAGGAATGCGTGGCAGATTTGATGGAGTCGGAGGCGCCGCACATGCCCCGGGAGGACTACGCCGAGAGGCTGAGCGCCGGGGGCTTGGATCTCCGCGTCCGGACGGACGCCATTGACTGGATTTGGAAGGTTGGTTTCTTGATCAAAGCAGGCGCCTATCTATTCTGTTAGTCTTGTTCTCATGGATCCGGTGAGTAATAATTAACTCTGTGAATGGATCAACAGGTTCACGCTTACTACAGTTTCAGCCCTCTCACTGCCTGCTTGGCCGTCAACTACTTGGACCGCTTCCTCTCGCTCTACCAGCTTCCGGTAAGAATCAATCCTAGTACTACTTCTTGATTCTTGAAAACATTGGAAATTTATTAACATCACACCATTTCAGTGTTTTAGTGCAAGTAAGTAATCATGTGTGCCGCCTCACCATTTCAGGAAGACCAGGCTTGGACGACACAGCTCCTCTCCGTGGCGTGCTTGTCCCTGGCAGCCAAGATGGAGGAGACCTCTGTTCCTCCGTCTCTCGACCTGCAGGTGAGAGACGCCGAAACTAAACGTTTCAGTAGTGCTCCCCGAATCCGATAGCGTCGCGTTGCGGTCCATCTGATCCGAAACATTGTTCTGATCACTGTTGGATCCTGTCGATCAGGTCGGGGACGCGCGGTACGTGTTCGAGGCCAAGACGATTCAGAGGATGGAGCTCCTGGTCCTCAGCACGCTCAAATGGAGGATGCAAGCGGTCACGCCCTTCTCGTACATCGACTACTTCCTCCACAGGCTCAACGGCGCCGACGCGCCGTCGAGACGCTCCGTCGTGCGATCGGCAGAACTCATTCTCTGCATAGCTAGAGGTGAGCAAGCAGGAAATTTTCGGTCATACTTCTGTCAGAGAAAATCTTGATCTGACATTTTGTGATGCTCGCATTGCAGGAACGCAATGCCTAGACTTCAGGCCCTCGGAGATCGCCGCGGCCGTCGCCGCCGCCGTGGCCGGAGAAGAGCGCGCTGTAGATATCGACGAGGCTTGCACCCACCGTGTGCATAAGGTACGTGTGTCGCTGACCAACGTGACGTTCCCGCATGTTTTGTCGTCGGGTTCAGCGTCTTTCAATGCAACGCACCGTACTTGGGACAACTTGTACGTTACGTGCATCAGGGTCATACGTATGTCTCAACCGCACTTGTCCAGCAGACACAACGACGCACATATAGTGCCTAAATGCGTGACCCACATTTATAGCCGCGCGAGCAACCATCCGTAAGCAAAGCTTTGGTGATTAATGGTTCGTTGCTTTCTACAGGAGAGGGTGTCGCAATGCCTCGAAGAGATCCAGGCCATGGCGTTGACAAGCACTGTGCTACTGCCGCTGCCACCCAAATCTGAAGGCCTCAGCAGAGCCTCTTCCTCAGTGCCGAGGAGCCCTACCGGGGTGCTGGACACCGGCTGCCTGAGCTACCGGAGCGACGACTCCACTGTTGCGTCGCATGCGATCTGCTACCATGATGAGAGCGAGAGCTCCCCGGTCGTAAGCAGCAAGAGGAGGAAGATTAGCAGATGATTAGCCGAATGATGCATTAAAAGGTCAAGTGGTTTTGGTTGCACTGACTGTGGTGTAGTATGTGAGCTTTTGACTCCGTTTCAAAGAGCCGGCCTGAAAGGCAAAGGGATCGACAAAAGCAGGACGTTTCAGGGACGACGATCGAGCAAAGACGCTCGTGAATAAAGAGGGACGATCTGATCTGATGCAGAAATGTGCTGCGAATTCATCTGCTTTCTGCAATAGTAGGCCGCTACAATGGTGTTCCCTAAAAGAGCAAAGGTTCTGCAGATTGACAAAGCTGAGTCGATGAGATGACCAAAATAAAAGGCAGGGATGAGGTGATGGCGACACAAGGCAAGAGCTAGCTAGGCACTGACCTTCGTTTGCTCTAGCTGCCTAGTTAGTTTTCTTTGTTCTGTAATTTCCGACCAAATTTGTTTTGTGAAAAAAATCAGAGAGAAGCTAACATTTCTGGCGTCAAAATAACGCTTACATGATTGAATTAAGATCAGAATCAAAAATGAAAATAACGGAAATAATGACAGAACCCTTAAGAACTGGAAACGGGTTTCCTTCAGGGGTCATGATATGAACTATCAACGTCATCGGCGATCGGTTTCTTTCTTTTGCTCTGTACTCCTAGGACGACCTTGCTGCCACCAAACATTTGTTTGACTGCTTGTCTGCACAGACCATGGAATTCGCTTCCTTTATCAAGATAGATAAAAAAAAAAAAAAAAATAGACACTACATTGTCTGGAGAAACCTCGGGAACACAAGCACAAAAGTAGCACTAGTGCCATACAGCAGTGTTTGAGAATCTGCTTAAAAAAAATTTGCGTTGGTGCAACGTTTGTGGCACTGTATTCTAATACTTGAGTCATAAAAGGGCTAGCAAGATTATCCCATGATGAGATGGATTTCTTTTCAGGTGACGCATTGAATGATTTCTTTAATCCTGCCTTGTTCGTCATATGTTGCAACGCAACAATGACACTTAATTAGCTACTGATAATGCAATATTTCCAGACAAGAATCACTGTTGAGCAACAATAAGATACTGTTTGAATGCTCCCTTGAGGCAGAGCAGATGCACTTTGACATTTATTATCGGAATTCAGAGTACGGACTGCGCATAGTTGTGTAACTGAAAAGGCTGACCCGCCCAGCAAAATCTGAATTCCTGTTTTCTGAAACATCACGAAGTGAAATGATCTGAATTTGGAGTACTAGCACGTTACGTCCACTTAGGCGCCATCACATGCATGTATTTATGGGCTTGGTCGGCATTGTATAAGGCTGTGATCCCCTGTCCACGCCACCTAACCCTCGGTCAAGCCTTGGATGAATACAAGATGGTCCCTGCATCAGGTTGATAAGTTTTCCTATCTTTGGCTTTGCACCAAAGCTGGGTGCGTATCCACGGACGGTCACACAGGACAAGAACAAGCATGTTTCTTCTTCCCTGCAACTAGGGGCATATCGCGTATGGAGATACGAGACGTTGCCATTTCTTATACCGAGCGACTTGTTGGTGCCCAGCTTCAGTTGCCCGCTCCCTTATATTTCAGAAACTTTGCTGCTAGAAATCGATCGAATCGGTTGCTCGATCGGTGGATGCGCGTCAGCCCCCACGAGACCGCCTCAAAGTTTATTATTCTGTCTGGAGATGCGCGCCAACTGCGACAGTTCATCCGCTTTGGCGGTGAATTCAGCAGCAAAAGCCCCGTTCCATCGAGACAAATCAACAACAGAACGGGACATACGCATGCACGTCTCAGGACTGAACGCGGCGCGCGTGAGAGCATTTCCGCGCGGCCAAAGCAGGTGGTGCTGCCGATGGATTCACCTTTAGCTTCGGCCAGGGAATAAACCCACGCCGCGCCATGCGGCGCCAGCTCGAGGCGACGTCGCCCCAACTGTAACTTATGTTTCATCTCCTGCTGCTGCTGGGCTGCAGTGTAAGTGTACACAGCAGTGGCGGCAGTACAATAATCGTGGAGCCCCGTAGTCGCGCCCGGCCAAAGATTCCAGCGAAACTCCCAGGCCGAGATGGGATCGCGCGCCGAGACCGGTCGTCGTCGGCGCGGCGATGCCCGCATTCCATCACCGATTTGGACGCGTCGTCCCGGCCGGCCGCGGCTGACGGCACAAGCGCACAAGAAAACGGTGGGTCTTCGCTTCCGCTTCGTCGACCCCCGCTTTCGCGGTTGCTGTCTCTTCCCGATGTTCAGAAACGATGCAGCTGTCAGTGCTGAAATTCACAGCGGCGGCAGGGGCTGCATCTGGTAGGTCCAACGTTGTTTACATAGCCAGAATGAAATTGACAATACAAATGATGGATAACATCTCTCCTAAGTCCTAAATGTCCCTACAACCAGACAATTTCTGGATCATCATGATAAGCTAGGGTCTGATGAATGATTGGATCCGTTAGGACCAAGACCTGGTGTGTGGAGGCACCGAGGCAGCCACCAAAAAAAAAAAACATTAGACAAAGAGATCTAGGCCCCAATTAGGTTTTGGTGAGCTGGTGAACAAATACTTTAGTCCTAAGCGAAGGCTATGTATAAAATGAGAAAGAAAAGAAAAGACATAGAGAACTCAATTCAAAAGGTTCAATAACTTGCCACGTGTTATTTCACTATCTAAGAGAAGCACTATGTTGAAGGTCTTGCGGTAACTCAATGCTCAGGGTCCATACCTTTTGAGCCAAAGGCCCTAAGAAAATAGCCATAATACTCTATAGTTGCTCCTAAATGCAATTGAGATTTCAAGCAAAATCCTTGGAGCACTTTAGTCCGTCACCAAGCCTGACTTCATCGCATTTGTTACTCTTGGAAATTCATCCCCTTGATTTGCAAAACATTTCCCTGTGAGCTCCCAAGTTTGGTGAGCCTTAAAATGTTTTGGAAAGCTGAAATTTTTTATTTCCTTTGCGAAGAAAAATTAAATATAGGAACCTCACTTGTAAGGGGTCTAAAGGGGTCCGAAGTACAATAAAAAAATCACCTTGTTTTCTCCTTTGATTTGCTTGTTCTTGAGTTGTTGTTTCTTTTCACACACTTAGCTTTGATTTACTAGCTGAAATCTCTATAGTGTGTTTCCTTTTACTTGCAGCTTGTTTATTCATACAACATGCTAGAAAGTGCATGCATTCCTTAGAAACTCATCAATGTAACTAGGTCTATCATTTTTTCTTGTTCCAAATCATCCAAGTTGAACCCAAAACTTCGAATCAAGGTGGGAAGCCCCAAACTCAAATCAGAAGTTATGGGTTGCTTTAATGTCTGTTGTCAAGTGAGCTTTAGGGATCCATGACTATTCATATCTTTTAGTGGCCCGCACAATTGTACGACTACATTTATAATACATTTTCACATTGCTTTGTAGCAAAAACTCTGTTTTCCATTGCTTGCTTCAAATGCTTTGTAAAACTGAACCGGGACGTCAGGGGCCACCCCATTTCATGCAATGAAATTCAGGTGGGGAGTTCTCCTTCCCCCGTTGACTTTCAAAAAAAAAACATCTTTACATCAAAATTATCTTAGTTTGCATAATACCGATGCCTTACATTGTAGGATGCCATAAAATTATAATCACCTTTGTTTAATAATGGCAGACATAAATATTTTTGGTTCATTGTTTGTGATAATAGTGGTGGTTAATTTTTATTTTTATCTGATAAGGGTGGTAATTTCTAGCATTTGAGAGCAAATGTATTTTTCCAAAAAATATTAAGGTAAGATATTTTGAGTTTTTTTTGAGCCAATGTAAGATATTTTGAGTGAACATGAAACTTTGTTACAGGCCTACGTTGATCGAATGATAGGCCCATTAGCCCTTGGGTCGTTTGGAGTCCAAAATAAAAGGCCCAACGAAATCCCATCTGTTCATTTGCCATAGCCCAGGAAACTGAGGCTGCGTTCGGATCACTTTAGAGGGGTATAAAGGAGTCACATCAAAGATGCCGGCAGCATTTATGTGTACTAAACAAAGTCAAATTACAAAACTAAGTTCAGGACCCCTCATCTATTTCGCGAGACGAACGTAATGAGGGTAATTAAGCGGCGATTAGACGATAGTTACTGTAGCATCACTGTGTCAAAACATTGATTAATTAGGTTCATTAGATTCGTCTCGAAAAATAACGCTCATCTGTAGAAAGGTTTTGTAATTAAATTTTATTTAGTACTCCTAAATAGTAAGATTCTTTTTACTTTAGAGGGGTATAAAGTTTAGAGGGTTTTTAGAGGGGGAACCGAACGCACCCTGAATCATCCTGGCCTCTCACCCTCAGTTTGATAGTCCTTTCCCTGAAATGAAAAAGAAGAGGAACGAAATAAAAACTTGGCCCAATCATAGCGTGACGCAAACGACAAGCGGTGGCGTTGTCCACGTCCGCAACTTTGCATTCGTCTCGACCGGCGCCGATCCATTTTTAAAGTAGGAGCCGTGCCGTTCCGGCCAGGGCCAGTCCGGTGCAGCCGCGCCCGGTCGTCACGTGGCGTCCTTCGCTTCGGTCTTCTTCTTCCCCGCCGGACGTTCCGGTCCGAACGGCCGCTACGGCCTCCCGTCTCCGACAAGAAACAAACGACCCCGCTACCAGCAGCTCCCCCTGCCGCCGCGCCGCTTCTCGCTGACACCACGGCCCTACCACCACCCGTCCGCCCACGATCACAGGACAGGAGTCAGTGTAACCGAAACGTTACGGGCAAGGTAGGTGACTCGTCGCCGTCGCGCTCGGTAAATAGTACGGCTACCTATGCTGCTACTACCGTGACCTGTGCGACTAGCCAGCTGAGCTGTAAATTGCCGTCTCCGTCGGGCAGAAGCAAACCAGCCAACCCGTTTCGATACGCGCGAGGGGAGGCCGGCAGGCAGACAAGAAGCGGAACATTCCATCATCCTCTTGCGGGCGAAGGTGCGCGCGCAATTTCCGCCAGCGATGCAGCCGTCCGCGACAGGCTGGGCGGCATCGGTGGCCGACCCTTACGCCATGCCTTCGCCGGTGCAGCCGTCGTCCAAGAGTAAGCGCGCCGTCCGCCCTGAATCACGTGAAGCAGAGCTCTCGGCTTCTCGATCGCTGTCTGGTGGTGCTTCTTCTTGTTTACAGCCTGGTTGTTCTGCGCGCGCGCATGCAGGCACGACGGAGACGGTGAAGAACGCGCTGTCGCGGTGGGGGCGGAAGGTCGGCGAGGCGACCAGGAAGGCCGAGGACCTGTCGCGCAACACGTGGCAGCACTGTGAGTCGTTCTTCGATCGTTTAACTCACTATATACAAATCATCGCCGCGTTTCAGAATTCGAATGGTGATTCGCGGACTTGATGACGGTGCCGATTGATTTTTGGGGCAGTGAGGACGGCGCCGAGCTTCACGGAGGCGGCAGTGGGCCGGATCGCGCAGGGGACCAAGGTGCTGGCGGAGGGCGGCCACGACAAGATATTCCGGCAGGCGTTCAGCGCCCCGCCGGACGAGCAGCTCCGCAAGTCGTACGCGTGCTACCTCTCCACGTCCGCCGGCCCGGTGATGGGCGTCCTGTACCTCTCCACGGCCAGGGTCGCCTTCTGCAGCGACAGCCCCCTCTCCTACGAGGCTGCCGGCGGGGACGCGAAGGAATGGAGCTACTACAAGGTAATCAAATCAAATCACACGCTCTCCCTCACTCTCTCCGCCGTTCCGCAACTGCTCTGTTCTGTCGCTGAGACGATGGAGGAATATCCAGGTGGCGATTCCTCTGCACCGGCTGAGGGCGGCCACCGCGTCGGCGAGCAAGGTGAACCCCGCGGAGAAGTTCATCCAGCTCGTGTCCCTGGACAAGCACGAGTTCTGGTTCATGGGGTTCGTCAACTACGACAGTGCGGTCATGCACTTGCAGGAAGCTCTGAGCGGCTTCCACAACTTGCGGGCGTGAGGCGAGGAGGACGCCGTGTCCACGGCGTTTTGCTTGACTGAGAGTCAAGACGCCCAGCGTGAACTTCCTCTTCAGCCGTCGGCAGTGGATCGTGTTCCTGGTGCGTTGCAGCAGCAGCAGCAGCAGCAGTAGCTTGTTGTTCGTCATCTGTCCGGATACGTGTGATGTCCTTTTGATTTGATTTGATTGTAAGTTAGAGTGATGGAATCGTTGTATTCAGAAAAATATCACACATGATTCATGAACCGTTGCAAGATCACGGACCAGAATAACACCTGTTCTTCATGCTTCTTGCTTGAAGCGGCGGCCAAATGCTCGTTTTTTTTCATACAGAAGAGTACTGAGTACACAGACTCGTGCCAAATGTGGAGGCGTGTTTGAAAGTTTGATCATCGAAGGCAAAATTGCAAAGTTGGGAGGAATTCACAACTCATCAGCGAAACAACCGGATTTGGACTACCGTACACAGTCCGGTGCTGATGTGTTGCTCGGCCCAACTTCCGGGTCCCGAATTTGTGGCCTCCCTCACCCCAGTCGGCCTAGTTAGCTAGGCTGGGCTGAATTTCTTGCCTGCATCGTTCTAACCTTTATTGGGCTACGAACAAGACATGTCAAGAGAACTTTCAGAGTGAGTGAGAAATGCTCTCTGAAACCCGCCCCGAGGGGTGTTCTCTCGACCCTTCCCGTTCTCTCCCTCTGCTACAGTTGCGAGAGGCGAAAAGGGGGCGAAATCTGATTCCGGCGGCGATTCCGCTGGTCCCCTCCATCTCTGGCGGCCGGAAAGGCGCCGGAGATGGGGGTGGACCAGGGAATCGTCGTGCGGATGTATATAGGTTAGGTTTGTTTAGGTTTTGCTTGCCGGCGAGAGTCGTCGGCGAAGCTAGGGTTAGGTCTAGGTCTTGCTCGCCGATGGTGCTCGTCGGTGGAGCTAGGTGTAGCCGAGGGGGTGTTCCTCTGCGGCTTGTGTTCCGTGGCGGCGACGACGAGGCGATGGCGGCGGCGCTGCGAGGAATAATGCTCCGACTCCTCCTCGCCCCGATGGTGCTCCACTCCGGCTTCATCGGCGAGTTCGGGAGCTGCTGTATAGAAGGTTGGGTTTGGAGCTTCATCATCTCCCAGGTGATGTGGTTCCTTCTCTTTTGTGGTGATTGTGCTATCCCTCGGGGTTCGTCGTCTGTTGGCGAGTTTGGGGCCCTGGTGTGTGGCGTCAGTTTCATCAGTTCCGGCGAAGGGTTGGCCTGCGGCCACCTTTTCCAGCCGGGGCGTTCATCGGAGAAAAGCAAGTCAAAAAGCAAGTCTTTTGACTGGCTACACAAGACGGCGTCAAAAATTTTTGTTGTTGCTTCGCCGGAGAGGATGTCGGCTACACATGGTGTCCTCCGGCCGCCGGTGGTGACGAAGACCTGGTGTTTACAGGGACCTAGTTGTAATTTTCTGTTCTTTAAGGGGTGTTCCTGTAAGACTTGGATGTAATCACCAAAATCTTTATATGAAATATATTATCCAGTTTCTCTCAAAAAAAAAAAGAGTGAGTGAGAAATGGAAAAACGTACATATGGGGAAAAAATAAAAAGAACCGATCATTCTTCCGGGTACAGATCTTTGATCTTGCTGGAAGAACAAAACAGAATCACTGGATTTTCGTCTAATTGATTGGAAAAGCTCCTGCCATTTACACTCCAAAAAAGAGTGAGTCCAAAATCAATGATTCACACACGGGGCGTCTTCTGCCCACACTCACACGGCCGCACCACGTAACGAGGTCTGGATTTTAGGGGTCCGAGGTCGTCCCAGGCATGACATTCCGCTTTGCGGCGGCGACCACTGCGTACGAGACGGACCACAAATCCCACGACCACCGGCCCTGATACGCACGGCCGGTCCAAACGCGGATCTCATTCAATCGAGAACCTAACAGCAGACAGAACGTAAGAGGATGCGGCAAGCAAGCAACCAACCGGCAGCCAGTCGTCGGACCGGGGCAAAGCAGCGCGAGCAAAGCCGCATCGCAAGGCCTTGCCTGCCGGCCGGCCGCGCGCATGTGACGCCCCGCCCCGACGCCCTCTCCCGGCCCGCAGCCGAGATCGATGGAGCAAGCGGGCGAACGAAAGCTTGAGCACGGGGCGTCGTTTTGTCCCTTTCACGCGCGCCTTTCCGCGCACGATACGTCCCGATCAGAACCCACGCGCACGCACGCACGCACGCACGCCCCCGGGGCCGCGACGGGGAGGGGCTCTCTCCTCTCCTCTCCGCTTCCTTCCTGGCCGCTTTCCCGTTTCGGGGGGATGGCCGATGGCGCTGTGCTTTCTTTTCTGCGCCGTGTGGCGGTGTGGGTGGGTGCTCCAGCCTCCAGGCCGGCTCCGTTCCGGCCCCGTGCGTGCTCGCATGTGTAGCTGCTGGCCGGCGATCCTGGCTTTGCCGCGGTGGGGCGCCGCGCTTTTTCTCGCCCGACGACGGATCTTAATCATGAGATCGGGAGGCCCGGGCCGAAGAAGAAAAACCCACCGACAGATCTTACTGCTCAAGCGCGCGCTAGGAAGTAGGATCATTGTGCGGTTGACGCGTAGCTGCTCCTGAACCGTGCACTGTGGCAGGGCATGGTCGTCGGCAGGGCACGCGATCACGCACGCAATGGAACATCTTTGGATACATAAAGCTGCCAAAAATCTGAACCCAACCTTTCAGATCCTTGGCTGGCTAGCGCTCCAATCTGAGCGAGCTCATCATGTACTAGCAAGCAAAGTATGCATGACGAGTCCTTGTCTAGTGCGCTCTCTTTATTTCCACTAGTTGCGCTTGACGCATCAACGGCTTACTGTTTCCGCCGTCTTAGGCAGCATGGGTGCGATGCGAGCGAGCTGCACAGAGAACAGAGAGAAGGCTCTCGCTCATTATTCGTGGCTGTGCACGCATGCACATTGCACGCCGGCCCCTTGCCATTCCCGTGGCAGCGTCGCATCTGCTCTCACCTTTGCACTCCTTCCTTCGACAAAAGGAACAAAAGGATGCAACATGCCAGAAGGCCATGCGGTGCAGCCAGCGTGCAGAGAGTCTTTTGCACTGGCAAGGTTCCACTTCGCAGTTCTGCGATTGTCGCCTCCAAAAGACAGCCGCTCAGCAACAACCATCGAAGCCGAATCTCTTTTAGTAGCTGTGTTACATGTACATGTTCATTTGGATAACCAAGATCAATTCGGTGACTAGCTAGGGTGAAGCTCTGATTAGAAGGGTCTTGAAATGCGAAAAGTGCCAACTTTCACTGAATCCAGTATACTCCAGCATTTAGGCAGATAGAGCAGTAGTACTAGTATCTAATCTCTAACCGTAAAGGTAGTATTGATCTCAACAGCATCAGAGATGGCGCTGTCCGTCTGGGGAATGACTAAATATCACCTGACCACACGCCTGTTTCTGCTAGTGATGAGTATAGTAGGGCCTGTGACGAGACGTCTCAAACTCAAAGCGTGAGGAGAGCAAGCATGTGCATGTGCCCCTAGCACGAGTGTGCGTCACTGTATCCACGCCATCGGAAGTTGACCAGCGCACAAAAGGTTGACTTGGTTGCCCTGCATTGACCGCATGCTGCATGCAGCACAGCCGCGCAGCCCATGGTCAACAAGTCCACATTAGACTTCAGCCAGTTGGTCGGTATAAAAAAGATTGAGCTTTCGTGCTACAGTATCAAACGAGCACGGAACTCCTCTCGAGTTTGCCCAAAAGTAGCGACCACGCGAGAGAGCGTGACCAGTGGCGGAGCCAGGACGAAACCATAGAGGGGGCCGAGTGAACAAGATCAATGCTATGGATTTTGAATAAATGTCAAGAATAATAAGTGGTAGTAGAATTTGATGAAAGCACCAAGTATAAATGATAAAATGGCTTCCTACTTGACCACTAGTACTAAAAAAAATAAATATAACCAGTAGCTATGGCTAAAGCTAGAAAATAATAGTTTAAAAAAGGGATCTTTTTCAAATGGGCAGATCAATGGTAAAGAAGCAGTTTTTGTTTGAACGAACATGAAGTAGTTTTTGAGGTTGAAAGCAAAAAATGACAAGAAGCTGAAACTGAGACAAGGCACCGTGAGGTTGCTGCGTTGGACCACGTTTGGATTTTCATGAATCTTCTTCATAGCTGTAGCCAGTACTCAGCTAAAATTTTACTACCACGTACCACTAATGTGCCTGAATTGGTGCTCGTTTGGATACACATATGCTCGGGTCATCACAGTTTTTAGTGAGCCAAGGGGGGCCATGGCCCCGGCTGGCCGATGAGTGGCTCCGCCAGTGAGCGTGACCTACTGTTATCCTCTCGTTTCATCGTGCGGTCGGCTGGTCCGACAAGGGTCGGTCCCGTGGGCACAGCGCCTTTGACTGGATCCCTAATTCTGTCGAGTTGGTGCCAAAGCACCAGATGAGGACGTCGTAACAGTGGCAGTTAATTTCGCGCGCGCGATCAGTATGTCACGTCGCGTCGTGTCTTGCTAACCTGCCGCATACGTGCACTCTTCTTGTCGCGGAACAGCTATAGTAATTCGTCGGCCGGCCTCCAACGCGCGACCCACCGGCAATGATCCATGCAGCTCGGACCTACGTGTCTGCCGAAATGAGGTTGCTGGTGAGCCCATGAGATCTCAGGGCTCGATATCGAACCTGCATTTCTGCTCCAACCTATTCGTTCAGTGGGATCAGGATTTATTTGGAGGAGAACACACCTGAAGATGCTTCTTCTCAAGGCAGATGACGGCCGGGGCATTTCTGTGCAATATCATTCCATTCCAGCAGGAACCTTGTGCTGCTGCATGTCTTGCCGCTCCGGCAAAAAAGTGCGTGGAGAAAGCAGGAAGCCAGGAACCATGTGTTGCAAATGGCCTCTGTGCGTATGCAGCCTTCTATCGCTTTAAAATCCTTACTTTTGAACTTGCAACATCATTCATTTGATTCATAATGCTAGGCTGTAAACTCTCACCTTCCGTGATGAACCTAGTACTCTAAAACCTCGAAGTCATTTTGTGGTTTCTCGTTGAAGTTCACGAACATGTTCACAAATCTGAATATTATGTGTTCGTGGGACTTGCTCATCCTTATGAGCTTCACACCGTCAATTTCGTTTCAGAAGCAACGTGTTCAAGGACCACATGTTCTATGAATACCAGAGTTGTACCACACACATTACACCAGTGAATCTGAATCTAGCAGTCAGGCACATAGACCTTGGACCAGTGACCACCATGGCCAAGACCTGGAACAATTTTAACCTCAGGTTTACAGTGGTACGACCTCACGAGTTCACGGCTTGCTTGCATTCTCACGAGTGCACGCATGCACCGCCCCGCATGCTTTCGTGGCGCCAGGTGGGCACCTATCAGGGCCCGCCTGTCAGCCGGCTTCCAGAGGTTGGCCCGTGTTTTGGCAGTAGAGAACAAAAGTTTGCGACCCCTTTGGTAAGATTCTCCTGCCACAGCACACGCCTAGCCTATAGCCTAGCTCAAGAACCTAGTACCTATCCTCGGTGGCGGACATCCGTTCCGCGGCAGGCGTCGGCGTGCCGTCCATACATGGAACGCAAAGCAAACTCCCTGCAAGAAAGCAGAAAGTGCGACACAAAGGAAGGAGGTGGAAGAAGACGAAGCGCTGAGGCCAGAACAAGGAAAAGGCCGCCGCATTTTCGTCTACTCGCTTTGCTTCCTCTCTCGCGGCACCCATCCTTTGCCGCGGTGCGAGCACGCGACGGAAGCGAGCAAGCAAAGCACAGCACCACTCAAAGGCGGCCCCGAAAGCGTGTTCTCTTCTCCCGGCTCTCTCCTTTCCGTCTCGGACTTCCACAGAGGCTGGCAAGCTAGGCTGCTTCTCTCCCAGTACGGCCAGTCGTCGTCGTCTTCCTTCCGCAGCGAGCGACAAAATGCACGAACAACACGAGCTCCCTGCACGAACAGCACGAGCACGTTCCATGCATGCTTACGGCCAAGTTCGCCATTAATGCTGGATGAGGTCGACAGATGGCGATAGTATATTCCTAGTGAATGCAACAACCACTGCATGACAATGTCGAATTGAATGCTTGGAGGGATCAGGAGTAAAAATGGAAAGGTGTCCGGGAGTAAAATGGCACGGAGGAGCGAAGTGAATACAGCGACGATGATTCGGCGAGTTTTGTGCGTTTTGTGCGCCTAAGCTGGACTGCTGCTGCCATCCCAGGCAGGGCCGTCCCGGAAAGTTTGGAGGCCCTGTGCGGAATTCTAAACTAGGCCCTTGTCTTTGAGTGAAAAAATTAGACAATCATAATTTATAGAACCTTTGTCTTGACAGCCACATCTCTTTTCTTGAAAAGCATCGTTCTCTTAGTATTCTTTGAAATGAATTCTTTCAATAATATACTCCAGCGTGTCACTCTCAAGTGCTATTATAAGCCAATCCATTCAGTCTCCTTTGCATCTAGCATGCATGTAGAACAACAAGAATTTTAACTTAGATCAGTTAGCGAATTAGAAAGCTCTAGGATTTACATGCCTATAAAAACACTGATTCATGTCTACACGAAGCTAAAAATAGAAATTAATTATCTTTACATAGTAGTAATAAGTAGAAAGAAGAGAAAAAGGAAATATGAAAAGCGATCATGCCACCAGCAGTTCATCTGCAGGAGGACTTCACTATCGGCTGCCCGCTACAGGCTCGCCTAGCGATCATCAACTCGCAGTTGTGTGCGGCCGCCAGCTAATCATGAAATCGTGCCTTGGCTTGGTTGCGTTCATGGTTTGCCTGCCCTGCTCTTTCCCGTGCGACACACATATACAATGGCGACCGAGACGAAGTTGCAGGGATCAAGAGAACTTAGAGAAGGCAATGCTATTGTAACAAGGAAGCCGAAACATGCTTAGAGCACAAACCTACAGGCCACAACAGCGCATCTGTACTTGATTACCTGGCTAATTAGAGCTCCTACTAATACTAATACCAGGGATACATGCTAAATTTGGGGGCCCTAGAATTTTGGAGGCCCTGTTCGGTCGCACCGTAGGAACATGCCCAGGGACGGGCCCGCTGCTGCGATCCATGGACGTCACCCATGGCTTCGTGTCAAGCATACTCAAGACAACCTTAGCATTGCTTCGCGAAACTCGGGGAGAGGAGTTAATGCGGGGAGAGCTCTCGGACAAACAGTTGCGAGCATTAAAGAGCGAGGCTGAAACGGCCAAAAAAAAGGGCCGAAACACACCATCGTGTCTACAGTACCAGTGCATGGATCGAAGTAGAGTAATGAGAAACTTGTTTGTTACAACTACTTCGAACCCGAGGGGTCATTTGAACATGCAAGTAAGCTACAATTGGTGAACAAAATTAACTAAATAGCGGGAAGAAGAGTGACAAGAGTCCTCCAACATCCGATCTAGAGGTGTGGCCAAGAGAAGCGAAGGGAAATGCAAATGCAACAGTCGTCTAGTACTATGAGCAAAGCTACAAATTATCGCACGGCGCAGGTCTCAACCACAAAAAATATAAGCGAGACATGCATACATACAAACACGGAATCCATGCAACCCAATCCCCATGATACATTTCTTTGGCATCATCAGTTGCCACACCAAGTACATTCCCATGAAGAACCAAATTGGCAAATGGCCAAGCCATCGGAATTAATTGAACAACACGAACAAAGTACAACTAGTTGAGAGAGAAGAAGAAAAAAGAAATAAATTAAAGAACCGCCTAATACATCCAAGAACGAACCGCTCGCTACAAGTTACTCTACGATATCCTACGCCGCAACGAAGGAGCCAAATGCGTGCTAATGGAGAAGATGATCGATGCAGGTACCTACCGGAGTCTGGCCATGGCCGCCGCTGCGGACACGATCTACCAGATGCCGCATGCCCGCTGGGGGTTTGTTCCGTGGTGCATGCGGTGAGTAGGAAGGAGCATGGTTCATTCATGGTAACGGCTTCTTGCCGAGGGTGTGCTTGTTGTTGTGCATCCAGACCTTGAGGACGTGGCGCTTGACGCCGACCTCGTCGCAGAACTGCTGCACGGCGGCCTCGTCGTGCTTCTGGATGCGCCATCCCACGCGCTCCGCGAACGCCAGCATCTTGTCCTTCTGCTCCTGGGTGAACTTGGTGCGGAACCGCTTCTTCCCGGACCCGGACCCGCCCGAGCCGGAGGGGCCGGCGCCCAGGGACATGCCGCTGAGCGGGGCCAGCGCCGACATGGGCCCCGCCATCCCGGACAGGTCGTCGACGTCGTCGCGCCCGCTGTGGGAGGTGGACGGCAGCGCTAGCGGCCGCCCCGCGCCGGCGGCGACCGCGGCGGCCATGTGGTGCGGCTGGTGGTGGAAGTAGCCGGCCGGGGTCCGGTAGTAGGGCGAGAACTGCTGGTGCGGCGTGGCGCCGTAGGCGACAATCGCGGCGGGGGAGATGGGCGAGCCGCCCTCGCCGGTGGGGGACTCCTTGCGGTGGAAGTTGCGGTGGCAGTTGCACGCGGCGCAGCGGAGCGCGTCGAGCGTGCCCTCCTCGCCCGCGGCCATGAACTCGCCGCACCCGTCCACGGCGTGGCCGCCGATGCCCACGGCGTGGTTCTTGAGGCACTCGCGGTACCTGCCCCGCCGCTGCCGGGAGCCTTCGCGCGGCCGCCGGGCTCGCTAACAGGCGGCGGCTTGGGCGCCGCGCCGCCGCCGCCGAACCCGGCAGACTGCGGCGGCGTCTCGTAGCTTGAGCTCAGCACCGGCGGCAACGGCGCCATCTCCTCGTCGCCGTCGTCGTGGTCGTCGAAGTCCATGGCCGGCGACCGACCGGCAGGGCAGGTATTTCTTGTGTCTGGCCTGTTTGTTGAGTTATGGCGGGCGAGGCTAAGAGAGGCTTAGCAAGGTTAAGAGTGAGATGAGGAGATAAGAGAGAGTGTGGACACCATCTGGCTGCCAGTTTTGACGCGGCGCCGCTCGGCTGCAGGAAGGCTGCACCGCGCGGAGCTAGTGCCGAGGTGATGATGTAACTCCTCTCTCTCCTCTCTCTCCCTCGGGCGGGCGGGTCGCTCTTGTCTGATCTCGCGACGCGCAACAGGGCCGTGTTCTTTCCCGTCGCGCTCATGGCTTTCCTTGCTGCATGGCTGTCCCTCTCCCCGCTGCTCTTTTCAAGTGGTTTGGCTCCAACGCCTTTTAAATTGCGGTTTAGAATATTTGATCGCGACGCCCCGGTCTTTCTTTTCTCGCGCCTTTTTGCTCGAATCTATGTGTGACAGCTTCTATGTGTTTAACAAAGACATTTGTACTGGGTCAAACGCATCGTACTACCGTGTCTCGATCATATCAGGCGCAAATTAAATTGAGAATTAAGGAACTGAAATCGTGGGGCGGTTTCTGTATATATGCAGTTGACTCCTGGTACTGTTCTGTACTATGCAGATATCCTAGTACCATCAGTACAGAACTATCACCAATATATGCCTTCTTGAGATAGTGTCATCAGTACTGAACTAATAATTGAGAGTGCTTTCCATTTGTTAAGTGGATAGTGATCCTGATGCAGGCGCTTTCATTAGCAGGAGATATAATCATGGACCCCATGTCTCCAACGATGAAATCTACCTAGACAGCATCAACACGATCACTAACATTCTGTTTTCAGTTGAAGTGACGTCTGCAACATGCATTACGCTTTCTTTCCCCGAGCATCGAATTGCGGAAACATCATTACTAACTTCGAGGACTAACTAAATTTGATTCGAGGATAGACGGCACCCATTCGGCAGGCATGGCTTTCATGCGTATGCCATTCTGACTGTTATTTTTATCTACGTGTACGCATTACAGCACTGCTATAGTACTGGCTAGAGAAATTAACAAGAGTCACTTTGTAGCGGGAACTCGGGGAGTTGAAGTAGCACTGACTTCCATGGTTCCACGCAATCGATCTAGCATAGCAAAAGAGACCCACATCGGGTCAACTCTCCAACATGACTCCACTAGCGGTACCCCACGACCGTGCGTTCCGTCCAATTTTACTGTGTTTTCGACGGTCCCCGTGGCCTGATCGGAACAAAAGGCATCGGAAATGGGAACGAACAGGCTCAGCCCTCTCCCTACATCGCTACTAGAGTATAGGAGTACATTAGCGCTATACTATGCCTACATGCCGGTCCAAACAATCCATCCGTCTGGTCCCCCAACCCAACCCAAACCGCCGCCGAGTCGAACACGGTTCCCACCCCGTGCAAACACGCAAGCTTGACGACGGTTTCCATCGCCGCTTGACACCATTCCCAGCTAGTCTAGTCTCCGATCCTTCATCAAATACGGCTGTTTTGTCCCACCCCTAACCACCGTGCGGCCAGGTGGTTGCCGGCCAAAACACGTGTTTAAGCCTGCGCGCCGGTGCTCTGCATGCGCGGCATGTCTCGCCACTTGCGAACGGCGGGGGAACGTCACCTGAACGGGTTGATGGCTGCGTCGCGAGTTTCTGGAAACGGCGAAACGGAGAATTCAATTCGGGACGCGGCCGGGAGCGGAATTATTAAGGCCATGCTTAGGGCCTTATCTCCGGCGCGATAAGGCCGGCCGTAAGGGCGCGGGTCAAGAGCTAAGCGCCACAGGTGTCCACAGGCTGCTAATCCTCCTGCCGCTGTCGACCGGATCGGCCGCGAGCGACCTGAGTGAGAGCGACCGGGCGGGGATGGTCCATGCGTGGCGTGGATCGAGCCGGCGCCTGCTGGTTGCTTTCGATTGAGGCTTGGAGACGGCAGACGTACCGACCGCGCGCGCCCATCATCCCGTGCCGGATCCAGTTCGCGATCTTGTTGGTGTGGGCCGGTGACAGGCACAATATATTTTCTGACGTGGTAGGAGTGTTTTTCTGAGCTCCTTCTAATTGGTCTTTGACGTAAACAGAAACCACATCAACCGATCTCTTCAGTTCAGGGAAACTGAGTAGTACTCGGCTGCTTTGTGGCGCGTGGACCACCGGAACGTGGCCACGCACTTCCCCTCCCGGCCGCCCGGCTCGAGCAAGCATACGAGGTGCTTCAGTTTAGGTCGGGCGCGGCCGCAGAGCTGCAGAAAGGAGTAGTGGAGGCTCCCCCACGCGCGCGTGCACTGATCAACAGGCCGAGAAACTAGCTATATATACCAGGCCAGGCGAGGAAGATCCACACTACACATTTGCATCACAAGCACTCATAAAGGTGCATGCGCATGCGATCGTGGATACGCTGAGCGCCTTTATTTTGCACGCGTCGCCTCCGTTGCGATCGAGCGAAGCGGCCAGCGGGGGCAGAGTGCCAATCGAAAAGGGTTACTCCTACATGCATGCAGCTACAGTGCTGATCATGCATGCTGGGGATTGAAAAGACGGGTCGCGTATGCATACATGCAGATGCAGGTAGCAAGCGACGGAGCCATGGAGGAGGAGACGGAGGCAGGAGCCGGGGCGCAGGGGCTGAACCGGCCATGCGTCCGTCGATCAGGTGCGCAGGGCAGGGGGACAAGCGGGGAAGAGAACAAAAGCGCGGCACACATACGTACCCAGCCCTACCATTGGCGCGGACTCTCGTAACGTTCCAAGTGCGCGCGCAGCGCAGGCGGAAGAGAGAAACAGTGTGTGGCGCCAACGCGCGCCTGCAGGTTCATGCATGGATGAATGAATGAAAAAGCTTTTTCCACAGCTGGCCGGATGGACGCGACCAGATCGGTGTCGGAGAGGCGCGGCCCGCTCCGGCAGAGCGAACCGACGGAAGGAAGGGAAGTTAAAGGTGGCGGTTTTAGACGGGGCGCGCATGTCTGTGCGCCGCTCGCTGGGTCTGCGAACGGAGGATTCACGGCTCTGGCCGCCGCTCGCTGCTGGGGCTCCAGAGCGGCGCAGAGGCGCAGAGCAGAGCAGGCGGCCGTCAGCTCGTCACATGACGCACCTGCCAGGAGGAGGAGGGGAGGCCATGCCGTCTTGGCTCTACGCGCGGTCTTGGCGCGCTGGTGCTTTCCGTAAGAACGCGGGCCCATGCATTTTTGTCACGTCTCTCACCTGGTATTTGCAGGTCGATTAATAACCTTGTTCTTTTCACAAGGGCTGTTCGTTATTTTAGGCCTAATTTTAGGGGTTGTAGAATTTTGTCATTTAAGGGTATTAAATAAAGTCTAATTATAAAACTAATTGCAGAATCTTTTACTAATTTGCAAGACGAATCTAATGAAGGTAATTAAGTCATGATTAGACGATGGTTACTGTAGCATTACTGTAGCAAACATAGATCAATTAGGCTCATTAGATACATCTCGTCAATTAGCACCCATCTGTAAAAAGGTTTTGTAATTAAACTTTATTTAGTACCTTTAAATAACAATTAGTAGCAAGTCTACATTTAGGCCTAAAGGAAACGAACAGGCCCTTAGAAAAGTCAATACTGCTAAGGCAAATAGACAGTGACATTGTGACAAACAGGGCTTTGCGTACGGCAGCGTAATTAGGACCCAGTTACTATAAGCACTTGGTTTTGTGGGTCATTTGAGTTGGTCGATGTTTCGTGTGTCAGTAACAGCGCGCGCAGAACGCCGGTCCGGTCGATCGACATGACTACCTTCGCCGCGGCCCTATCCCAACAACGTTCTGGCCAACGTACGGGGGGGCCTCTGATCACACGCATGTCCGGTCACCCACGAACGTGGTGGCTGGCGGTACTGGTACCGAAATCTCGAACCGCGCAACCTTAACATGCACGTACGTACCTGTAACAGCGTCGTTAATTGGATCGTTCGCTGCGTCGCAGTGCATGGGCGAAGCCGCGACGCAGAGATAGACCAGCTGCGTCGTGCCGGCCGGCCGGGCCCGTCCGTCCGATCGACCACCCGTGCTGCTCTGACATGCATGACCACTCCTCCCGACGGGGGCCGTACGTACGTGCCGGCAGCAGCTGTGCCCGTTCCAAGGACTGCGAGCGAAGGCACACGTCCGTCCGGGCGGCCATCCCCTGGCCTGCTAACTACAGAGGTCTTCATGTTTCTCAGCCCTTCATAGTGAGAGGAAAGAGAGAGATGATGCGGGAAGCTAGCTAGACGACAGAAGAAACTGTAGCGAGTGGTGCGAGCGGCAAGTACGCACGTACGACGTGCATGGCGCACCGGCGCTGGCACACGCTTCGTTCGCAAAGGTCGGGAGCACGATGCATGCAGGCCACTTAATTGGTACTGCAACGCACGGGAGCCATGCATATGGGGCGCACCACGGTGCCTCCCTTACGTACCCGCGAGCGTACGTGCCCTTTGTTTCTGTGTCGCTGCCGCGGCCGTGCGCTTGCGTGATCCACGGGCAGAGAACGATTTGGGATTGGAGGACGCGGTGCGGAAGAGAGAGGGTTTGTCGAAGAAACTGGACAGGGGATGGTGACAACTCGAGGAGGCGTAGGGCCCGGCCGTGATTTCCATTTCTGTTCTCTCACAGGCTTCGCTGTTGTGTCAATAGTTAAGCCACTCGTTTCAAACACAAGCAAAACGGCTAGATTTACAACGTCGAGTCGAGTGTACTAGCTAGACTAAATATTTGAGGGGTACATGCCACATTATTTTGGGAGATTGCAACGACATATATTAGTACTATCTTTATGTTGACAAATTCATTATACATGCCACACTATTTAAACATATATAGAACTGTAGATGGCACCTACGTGGAGTAGGAAATTAGATTCGAAGATGGCAACAAACACGTTCCACCACAACGAATCTAGCCTACTGTCTAATCGTGAATTTGTTAGGTATCAGTCTGTCTAGCTAGTTTATCGAATATCAAAATGATACTATGAGAAACCTACTCCCTCCGGTTGCATATTTCTTAACGTGTAAGACATTGACACGGTCTCCAAAATATAACTTTCACTAATATTTTTTGGTATAAAATGTTTATAAAATATTATTAAAGTGTATTTTTATGAAACCAGATTTCAGTATGGATCTACTCATACCATTTTCATATTTCTAAACCTAACATATAAAGAAATATTTACAGTTAAGTTTAAATTTTTTGACTTAGCTAAGTCAAGAAATACTTAGGATTTAAGGTTGCTCTTTTCTTTCTTTTTTTTTTTTGATAATAAAGGGGGTTTTATTGATTTTCTGAACTGGTCGTTAGAAATTACTCATGAGTTGAGAAAAATGATGTGATTTTTTCAGACAAAAGGCCTTACGTACCCACCTTGAAAGCGACAATGGATCATACAAAAGTCTCGCTAACAGTACAAGCATAAAAGTGAACGACTGAACTGACGATACAAACTCAACAGCACAGTATTACAGCTCCATCACATCGAATAACCTAGCTATTCCATCTTGTTCCTTATAGGAGTAGTCCATAAAGTGCAAAGGCTACAGCCAGTGCGCAGAGGGTAACACCAGATCGAGCAGCAATCGTGGTTGGCCCTCCCTGGCAAAGAACTCTCGTAGAGTAACTAGTTTTTGAGTTTCCCTGCCAAAGAAGTGAAGAACCGTAGACAAACACCTGAGTACGCGCTCCCAGTGAAGCGCCCCAACCCATACAGCTTCGATCGGCTGCCCTCGCTCGCCCGGTTGCGGCAGCATCGGATCCCAGGTCGGAGTCATGGCGCCTGTGCATTTTCTGCGGAATCTTGGTGCTCCTTTCCTGTGCATTTTCTGCGGAATACTGGGGCTCCTTTCACCTTGCTTGCTCGCTTGGCCGCGGCAGACTTGCACTCACATGCTGCCGTGACCGGAAAGATGGACGTGATCGAGAATCAAAAGAAAGGCAGTACTAGCGTTCGGTGCTACTTGCTGCCCGGCCTGCAGCTATATTGGACACGGCCTTTTGGGACGGTGGATAAGATGGGATTGGACTTGACTTTGAAGGGCTGGACTTGGCATGGTGTTGTCTTAATCAGGCCATTATTCATCCAAAGCAATCGAATGCATACAGGCTCTCTCTCTCTGTGCAGGTTGAAAGCATCAACTCAAAGAACACCGAACGCGACCAATCAGAGGCAGGCAACCTCGTTGGTCTAGCAAAATACGACGGCGTTGTGTTTATCCCTGTGGTAGTTCGGCCTCTTCTGCCAAAGTTCGAAGGCATGATCGTTGGAACGGAGGCACGGGCGGGAGCACGGGAACACGCCATGGCAGGGGGGCGCATGCACTGATGCACTGATAGGTCTGTGACAACTGACTGCTGACAAGCGCGCGACGTGATGAAGCCAAAACATGCAATTGACTGATCATGAGTCGCCAAGGAAGCAGCCAAACAAACAAAGAGCACCCCGATCGAGGGGCATGTCGCTCTCGCGTCGTATCTGTTGCTGCTCTCTCTTCCTGTCATGCACAACACGTCAACACATGTATTCGATAATACTAGTATTGTATTTTCGCAATTGGCCAGGGAAAAAAGTTATACGTACTGTATTCGATAATAGTATTGTATTTTCGCAAAAAAAAAGTATTGTATTCATGCATGCAACTGCTCCAATTAGTCGATTGCATAGTCAGAAATACTAGTAATAGTTTAGAATATAGAAACATATTCAGATATGCTTTTCTTACAGTAAAACGGAGGGAGCAGCGGAAGGCAATGCCGACACTTCTGCATCAAAGGGTGGAGGAGGCAGGAAGAAATTATGGCCATGATGATAAGGAGCGAATGGAGACAAGGCAGCATGTCTTTGTGCCGTGCGTCGAGAACAGAGTGAGTGGGGGCACTGAAATCTGCTACCGCCCTGTTTGTGCACGAGTAAATAATGACCGGTCGGCGTACCACTGTACTTCTGCTCGACTTTTCGTACAGTGGCAAAATTAAGAGCGCGCCCGCGCGAGAGAGTATGTGCGTGTGTTACTGAGGGTTCATTTTACTGTAATTTTGTACTTCCTCCGTCCCAAAATAATTATCGTTTTAGCTCTCGGCATGGAGATTAAGAAAAGTTGGTAAAGGTAGGTGCGCAAAAAACGAGAAGGAGAGAGATAGAGATAGAGGTGTATTGGGAAGAGAGAAAGATGCATCGGGAAGTGAGAATGACAATTATTTTGGAAAAACTTGATGAGGCTAGGATGCCAAGTAAAATGGGACGGAGGGAGTAGTTGCCAAATCAAGTGACCGAGACCTTGTTTTGGCACATCTTAATTCTCATGGAAACTTATTCAATACAATAAGATTACACATGACTCCGTCCGTTCCAGAATACCATTCCTGTTTGGTCAATTCAAACTGTTTAACTTTGACCTCACTAACAAACAATTATGATGCTTGACTATATATAAATGATATTGTTAGATTCATCATAACAGCCACTATCCTATATCAACTTGTATTAAAAAATATTTTATTTTTATAGATATTTGTCGGCGTTTGGTAACCGGCCGACGAGTAGATTTGTGCGCGGTTCGACGGCGATCAGATGGATTGTGTTTGACACGGTGGGTTATACTGGTTCAGGCAAAAGAAGCCCTACGTCCAGTTTGAGGTTTCGCTCGTGTTGCTCGTAGTAGGGGTTACAAGCCGTGGCGAGAGAGGGATTCGCTCCCAAGTCTCTGTCTCTGCGTTGTGTGCGAGTGTGTTTGTTCGTGTGAGAAATGAGCTGTTGTGTAAGCCCAAACGAAGTCTCTTTCCCTCCTGGGCCCAATTCTCCTTTTATACAACAAGGAAGAACGGTACAGATGGAGGAAAGAAGAAAAAGAAAAGAAAAGAAAGATAAGTGAGAGGGCGACGGAGGCGGAGTCGGGCCGTCCTTGCTGGCTCCGGTGTCTTCCGCCGCAATCTCCGCGCCAGGTGGTGTGATGATGTCATCCGGGTCTTGTCTGGGCGCTGTGGAGCGCCCATTCCCTGATCCGCACTGTTGATCGCTGTTGGTGTGCTGTTGATACCTGTGGAGTTGGGCGACGGTCACTTCGCGCGCTGTTGCTACTGTGTAGCGTACTTGGTGCATGCATTCCCCGTTCCACGCCTGATCCGGATGCGACGCCCCCACGCGGCCGTACGTCAGGCATAGTGTACCTTCGCACCGCCCAGGAGTGGATATGGAGCGTCTTCTTATCCAAATCTGGCTGGCCGTACACTTGGGTTTGACCAACGCTTCCATGTCGCTGCCGAGCTTGCTTTCCGGCCGCGGTGGTCGGGTTCGCTTCGGGTCGTGTCCCTTCGCCGATCCCGACCACCACCGGGGTTACATGGGCGGCGGACGGTGGCTGGCCGGAGTTCGGTAGGAGGCGTCGCTCGACTCCGCGGCGCCCGACTCCTACAGCGGGGAGTCGGGTTCGTTGCCACGTCCAAGGCGGGCTCCTCTAACGCTGGACCAATCGCGGTCCAGGGTGGGGGCTGCGCTCGTGCAGCCACGTGCGCCCGGTCCCTTAACGGGCCGTGAGGAACGGAGGCTCTGCGGGCCAAAGGCCGTTGTTGTGCCTTCCGCCCGACTGGACCACTCCAGGGGCCCAGCTTTCCATCTCTTAGCTATATACAAGGCCTTTGGGTCTCGGGCGGCTCCCGTACCACGTTATTCCGCGTGTATACCGTATAGAGTACCTAGAAATAGGTACCCGACAGTATCAGACCCCCCCAGTCCTGGCGAGTAGCTGCTTCGTGGACTGGTCGGCTGCCTACGTCGGGTGCGGTGCGCCATGTCTGGTCGCGCTACGCTGCGAGCGCACCGCCGGTGTAGCCCCCGAGGCTGGGAGCTAGTAGAGGACTAGCTTCCAGGCTTTTCTCAGGCTTTTCTGCGTAACGCGGCAGCGAGCTGTGTCGTTTTCCCGTAGCCACGATGACCGAGCCCCCGGGCCCCTTCTTATGTCCGAGGGGGGAGTGCGCCTATCCTGCGGGCCAACCGGTGCCCGATGGACTTCTCCCTGCCCCTGCTCAGAGGGCTCGGCCGCCGAAGCCTGCAGCCCACGGGCCGACTGTGGTGGGATTCCATCCTTCTTTCGCTTGTCGCGGCGTGTGGGGGATTGTCCACGTGGCGTCGATGCGGCTGGGCAGTGCTTCTCGGCTTCCGCGGCCGCCCCCTTATGCACCCGGCCTGTCCATGTTAACCGGGCGGTGCGCCTATAAATAGGCCCGCATCTTGAGCCGGGTTTCTTCGAACTCACCATGCCTAAGCATAAGAAATCTCACTCGCGCAAGAGAGACTCGAAGGAAAGAGGAGGAGAGGGCGTCGCGCCCCCTATACTAGCTTTGCGCCTTTGCCTCCTCCACCTCCAAGCACTTGCCAAGATCTGATTCCGGTGGTCGAAGCGGTTCCGCTCGCAGTGGTGCCCCCAGATCCGGTAGCCGGGAGCTCGGCGCCCGGGTCGGAGAAGCCTGAAGTCATCATTCTCTCCTCCGACGAGGGAGGAGACGATGACTCGAGCCAAACGACCCAAGCCGGCCGTCGACGTTCGGCCGGTGCTCGCCGGCGCCATCGCAAGTTTTCGTCCTGCTTTGGCGTGGCCCACCGAACTCGGAGTCATTCCCGCGAGGATTAAACGGGCTCTCGTCAGCCCTCGGCGTCCCAGGAGTCGCTCCTGCGAGGATTACGTGGCCTTGGTTTTGAGCACCGCCACCCTCGAGGGAGAGTCCCTGGCGCCGTCATGCTGGTTCCACCCACTCATAGGAGTTTTTGCTGCGGGTGGTGCCAGCGGGGCCCTTAGGCCTCTTTATCCGGCCATTTGTGGCCAATCCATGGATTCATGGGACTAATGTAATTTCTTTTCTAGTTTAACGATCTTTCGATCGACTTTGTATAAAGAAAACCATGGAATAAAGAGGCTTATTTCGCGAGACCCGTTTTAGTTTGTGTTGCGACCACGTTGTTGGTCTCTTGTGCGAATGCATGCCTTCGAGCCCCCGATCGTTTCGGGGGTCCGGCCGAAGACGGTTTCGACTTTGTTCGTTTCTCCTTCCGCATCCTGTCGGGAGGATGGAGGATCGGGGCCGTCCGCGCCATTCCTCGATGGTTCGATGGGCGGTGCCATTTGAGTTGCAAACGGGCTCGTTCGAGTGACACCCCGGTTTGCCCTTAGCGGGGACCCGGTTGAGACCAGCGGGGGTCAGTGTCATATGATCCGGGAGATTGTCCCATTTAGTTTCCGAGTCCGTTCGACCGGTCTCGGCGGCTCGCTGCCAGCTCTCGATGAGCAAACCATGGGCTTATTTCGTCCTCGGACTCGGACGTATTCGACAGGGGCCCATATGCTCCGCGCACTTGGGTACTGGCCGCTGGTGCCCCCCTTTGATTACCCCTCACTCTCGTTTTGACCCAGAGCGGCCGTCGAACCCAACGCTGGGCCGGCCTTCGAACTCTTGGGCCGGGAATGGGCCGTCGGAGCGTGTACAGCTCCTAGCCGCTTTACCTGGGAGCCCAGACCGGCTTCCCTACCGATTGGGCCCATGAGGCGTCGGACGCGAGGCGTCGCGTCGCTTCGCCGGCGCGGATCTAGAGGCGCGGCGTTTGGACGAAACGCGGCGACGAGGCGTGCGTTATCTCCACCTGCACACGTTAGGGCGGAGGAAAACGAAGGGACGCGAGATTTAAGGCGGGAAACGGCATAGCGCCGGTTCGGCACATATAAATCGGCCATACCTATCCAGGGGAGTCTTCTCGCATACTCCATCGCCCGTTGCTGTTCGCCTTTCTTCTCCCTTTGCGATCGCTTCGATTCCTTTCGCTCCGCGCCATTCTTCGCCCCAATCGCCACCATTCGCCGCCCGCTTCGCAACCGCCGTCGGTCGATTCGGTCCCGGCGTCGTCCGCGCTCCCTCATCCCGTTGAAACCGATGGCGGAAGAGGGAGACGAGTGGCCGGAGTCGGTGGTGACGCCGGAACTGCTACGCGGGCTGGTTGCGAAGGGTCTCCTTCGCCCGCTCTCCGATGCGGTGGAGTGGATGGTGCCGTCGGAGCGGTCGCCTTCGCCGCCGGACGACTACATCGTCTCGTTCTTCCACTTCCACTCCCGCGGGCTCGGGGTGCCGGCGCACCCCTTCTTCCGCGGACTTCTGGGCTACTACGGGATCGAGGTTCAGCACCTCAATCCCAACTCGATCGGCCACATCGCCGGCTTCATCACGCTGTGCGAGGCCTACCTCGGCATTCCCCCCAACTTCGATCTGTGGAGGTACTTCTTCAGGGCGTCGCTCCAGCCCGTCGGCGGGCGGGTCCCGCTCATGGGCTCCGCGAGCTTACGTCTCCGCGTGGAGCGGGCGTCGGGCTACATCACGTGGGTGCATACTTCCTCCAACTCCGGGTGGCATAACCGGTGGTTCTACTTGAAGAACGAGCCCACCGGCCCGCTGCCCAAGTTCACCAACGCCCGGTTGTCCGGGCCCCCCGATTGCTGGCACTGGGGTCTCGGAGCGAGGGAGATTGCAGCAATCCAACCCCTCCTCGACGCCGTGGCGGTGCTGCGTGACCGGGGGGTGTCGATGGTCGGCATCACCGGCCACTTCCACAGCATCCGCGTGCTGCCGCTGATGCGCCGCGCGCTCCCCATGTGGGAGATGACACCGGGCGCCGACCTCCGAGGGACGGCGATGGTGATCGACGAGCCGCTGAGCCACCGCGAGATCGGGGCGCGGCTGTCGGAGGCGGCCGGCAAGTCCGCCCTGCACTTCGTCGACAACGAGTTCGAGTGGCCCGTCGCGGGCCACCCCGCTGCGCTGCCGCACGCCGACGCCATTCGCTTCGTAAGTCCTTCCCCCACCTCTTCTTGATTGATTGACATTTTTTGTTTGTGATAAATGATTGCAGCATTCTTACTTCTCCCTTTGGGTGCAGCCGGGTTTAGCCGTTCGGCGCTCCACAGCCCCCGTGCCTGAGGACGCGGACCGGCGGGCGGTAACCGTGCCCACGGCGAGAGGACAAAGCGGCGAAAGGATCGCCGCAAGGCCCGCAAGGACGCCTACGAGGAGAGGAGGAGAGACCGGGCGCGTCGCCGTCGGAGAGGCGAAGCGGTCGACACTGAGTCCGAGTTCGACACGGACTCTGCGCTCGACCACAGCAGCGAAGAGGCCGGCGATGGCGGTCACCACGACGACGCGTGGATTGACGACGTCATCCCAGACGACGATGGCGCGCAGCCTGTTCCGGCCGGCGGTGTCGCCGGCGAGGGCCAGGGGCCCCCGTCGAGCAGTCCCGGTGAGGTGGTCACGGTCGCCGCGACGTCGACGGCGGCGGCAGGGAGCCTCGAGGTCCTTGTTGCCGTCGCCGCTCCGGCCGGGACTTCTTCCCTTGCCGGGACGGCTTCCGCGTCGCCGGCCGCCCCCGAAACCGGCGCGGGGACGACCGAATCCGGGATCGCGCGGGAGACGATCCCGCCCGAGGGACCCGGCGTGCCTCATCCGATGCCCGATGTGGAGGCGCGGGGTGGCGAGGTGCCCACTCCTGACACAACAGCTCGTGCGGCCGCCGGACAAGGCTCGGGTCGCCGGCCGACGAAGCCCGCGCGGAAGCGCAAGCGGTCCGACATGTGAGTTTGCTTTATCGTGTCTTTTGCAGTCGTTTGATTTGTCTTTGTTCGCCCTTCTTCTGAATCGCGACGTGCACCCTTGCAGCCCCGCCCCGAAATGGGACGGGACCCAGTTGGCCCCTCACAAGGCGCTGCGTCTCGCCGCCGAGCAGAGTCAGAATCAGGAGGGCTCCGCTCCGCGGCAGGATGACACCGCGCGAAGGCAAACGGAAGTCGCTGCAGCGTCGGAGGAGACGGTGCGGGAGCGCGACACGCCGAGGGTCGACGGCGCGGCGACGCGACAAGGTTCCGCACCCGTCGCGAGTGCAGCCCCCGACTCCGAGGGTCGGGCTGGCGAGCCACGGCCTGGTACCGCCCCACCGCGTGCACAAGGTGTCGCCGGCGCAGGGGGTCGGACCGCCGAGGTCCGTCCGGCGTCAGGCCCGTCATCGTCGAGGGCCGGTGGCGCCGGTAACGTTGCGGGGACTCGTCAGGGAGCCGCCTCGCAGCCGGGGACTGCGGCCGGTGATCCGCGGTGGGACGCGGCCGCCGCCGGTGTGCCGCTGATCCAACGTCTGGCGCGGTCCGGCTGGGGGCCGGATGTACTGGTGAACACGCCAGAGGGTCCGGTCCCTGTGAAGGACTCGGCGGAGGCGAACGCCTGGTCGTACATGGCCCAGGAGCTCTCCCACACCTTCAGCAGGCTGGAGACAATCAAGACGTCGGTCACGGCGGAGGTCGACGCCGCGAAGGAGCTGATGAAGAACGCGCGGGTTCCCATTGACGTGAGTGGGAGAATTTTCCACCCCTTATCTTTTTTGCTTTGGGAGTTCGTCGTACTTGCCTTTTTTGCCTTACGGTTTTTTCCTGCTTTCCGCAGACTTTGCTTGCAAACAGCAAGCTTAAGTCGAACCTCATCCGGCACCAGCTGAAGGAATACGTCGCGCGAGGCGACGAGCTGGCGCGCGCGCTGCGTGTCTCCGAGCCCATCCGCCGCCGAGCCGAGGCCGCCGAGGCCGCGACGAAAGCAGCGGAGGATGCGAAGAAGAGGGCCGCGGACGCGGAGTCGGCGCTGCGCGGCATGGCCGAGCGCGCCGAGACGGCGGAAAAGCGAGTGCAGGCCCAGGAGCAGGAGCTGCAGAATGAGCGCGGACTCCGGACCGCCGCCGACAAGGCGCTGTTGGAAGCCACTCAGCGCGCCGAGGCCGCCGAGAAGAGGGCGGAGGCTGCTGAGACAGCGCTAAGCAGGGAGAGGGAACTCAAGGTCGCCGCCCAGTCGTCGTTGACCAACGTGACCGGTGAGCTCCAGAAGACACAGAAGGAGCTGAAGGGTAAGTTAATTTACCTGTTCTTTGATCATCCCGCCGTGTCGGATTTTGTTGTTTTTAGACCGAGCGAGTGACCCGTTGTTTTGGCCAGACGCACAGGAGCTCCAGGTGCAATCGCAGGCGGCGCTGGCGGATCTTGACCTGCTGCGGCAGGCCATGGAGATCGCTTGCAACGAGATCGGTGTGCCGCGTCCGCCAGACGCTACATCTGTGATCCCGCAGGTTGCCGCGCTCCCCGCCTACTTCCGCATACAGGAGGAGGAGTGCCTTCGGACCGGAGTCCAGATCGCCTTTGCCGTGTCGAGGAGTCACTACGGTGACCACTACAAGATCGACGTGCTGGCGAGAGGTTACGAGCCTTCCTGTAGTGAGGCCGACTTGGAGCGGATCGAGGAAGAGGTGATTCCCTTTGCGCGCCTTCTTGCCGATGACAACCTGGACATGATCCCCTCGCGCCGTGGCGGGGGTGAAAATCAATAGGTTAGGCGGTGATAGTCGGAGTCGGGCCCGTGTGGGCCTTATTTTGTAAACAACGATGTGGGCATGCGCGCCCGTTTGTTTATATGAATTTTCGTTTCGCTTTTCGCAAGATTTTCGTTCGTTTAACTCTTTTCGTGCGGCGATTCGCCTCGAAGACTCGTGATCTCGGAAGATTAACTCAATTCCGACCAGCCGCTCGGGCCGACCCTATCCACTGGGGCGTCGGGTGCCCTTGATCGAACTGGCCGAGCCTTAAGCCAATATCCGGGGCTCACGATTTTCGCTGCGATTCGTCACACTTCGAGTTTTAGGACGTCGGTTTTGCGTTCGCGGAGGCCCGCTCTTAGTCGAATTGCGTTGTTTCTCTTAAGAGCATCGCTCCTGGCGCATACAAAATCAACGCGGCACAAAGCCACACCCGCCGGGTGGAGCCTCCGAGGGGAGTGCACCCAGGCGGCTGCCCAAGAGGTGTGTAAAGAAAACACCGAGTTCGTTTGATGTTGATGCATCGGCAGAAAGACAACAAACGAATTTGCAGAGCTAAGGATAGAAGCGACGTAGCTGCTCAATGTTCCAAGCGTTGGCGACGAGTTGGCCTTCCGAGTCCATGAGCTTGTACGTTCCGGGACGCAGCACCTTGGCGATGATGAACGGTCCCTCCCATGGCGGTGACAGCTTGTGTCGATCCTTGTTGCTCTGCACCAGTCGGAGAACCATGTCTCCTTCCTTGAACTCGCGGCCGCGAACTCGTCGTCCGTGGTAGCGGCGCAGGGCTTGTTGGTACTTTGCGGACCTCATCAAGGCGACCTCTCGGTCCTCATCGATTTGGTCGAGGGCGTCCTCGAGAAAACTTCTGTTGGCCTCCTCGTTGAAAGCACGAACCCGAGGAGCGCCGTACTCGATGTCAGTCGGAAGCACCGCCTCTGCTCCGTAGAGCATGAAGAACGGCGTTTGCCCAGTCGCCCGACTTGGTGTGGTGCGCAAGCTCCATAACACCGCAGGTAACTCTCGCACCCACCGGCCAGCGTGAACTTTCAATTTGTTGAAAATTCTCGGTTTGAGCCCTTGTAGGATCATTCCGTTTGCTCTCTCGACCTGACCGTTGGCCTGTGGGTGCGCGACTGATGCCCAGTCGACCCGGATGTTGTAGTCGTCGCAGAATTCGAGGAACTCGTTGCCGGTGAATTGAGTCCCATTGTCGGTGATGATGGAGTTCGGCACTCCGAAGCGATGGATGATGTCGGTGAAGAATCGAACGGCTTCTGCTGACCGGATCTTCACGAGGGGTCGTGCCTCGATCCACTTGGAGAACTTGTCGACGGCCACTAGCAAGTGCGTGTAACCCCCGGGCGCCTTCTTCAGGGGCCCGACCAAATCCAATCCCCACACGGCGAAGGGCCAAGTGATGGGTATGGTTTGAAGGGCTTGCGCCGGCATGTGGGTCCTCCGAGCGTAGTATTGGCACCCTTCGCAAGTGCGTACTATCTCGGTGGCGTCGGATACGGCCGTGGGCCAGTAAAAGCCATGCCGGAACGCCTTTCCGACTAGACTTCTAGGGGCCGCGTGGTGACCGCACTCGCCAGCGTGGATGTCGGACAGTAGCTCTTTTCCCCATTCGATGGGGATGCAGCGTTGAAGCACTCCCGAGTGGCTCTTTTTGTAGAGCTCGCCGCCGACTATGACGAATGACTTAGCCCGACGCGCGAGGCGTCTTGCCTCTGTCTGGTCGGCGGGGAGCTGTTCTCGGAGTAGGCAGTCGAGAAATGGGGTCCTCCAGTCGGGCACCGGGTCGGGCACAGCCCCCGAGCCCCCGACCGCCTCGTCGGCAGTCGGACTCGAGCCCCCGACCGCTTCGTTAGCTATCGGGATGGCGAGAACGGCTCGACCCGAGTCTTCTCCGAGAGGAGGGCGTGTACCTTCTACTGCCGAGAAGTCGACGCCGTCTGGTTGGGTTGTGGAAGCGTCCGTCATGGGTGTGGATGGCGCCTCACGCACCGATGGCTTCTGTTGGTCGTGGGAGAAGACGCCGACAGGGACGGGGTCCCGGTTGGAGGCCATCTTCGCGAGGCCGTCCGCCTCTTCGTTGTAGCGGCGAAGTACATGGCTGACTTGGAAGCCTTCGAACTTTTCCTGAAGTCGCCGCACCTCAGCGCAGTACGCCGCCATCTTCGGGTTCGAGCAATTCGACTCGCTCGTCACCTGATCGGCGATAAGCTGGGAGTCGCCGAAGACTTCCAGCCTTTTGACACCAAGCTCGATCGCCGCCTTCATCCCGTTGACGAGTGCCTCGTATTCTGCCACGTTATGGGACGCAGGAAAGTTGAGTCGGACCGCGTAGCGCAGTCGGGACCCGAGTGGCGAGACAAGAACAAAGCCGCTTCCGGCACCTCTTTTTGTCAGCGAGCCGTCGAAAAACATGTTCCAACACTCTTGCTCGACGGGCGCAGGTGGCAGCTGGATCTCGGTCCACTCGGCAGCGAAGTCCGCAAGCACTTGCGACTTGATCGCGGTGCGCGGGGCGAACTCGAGCTCCTGTCCCATGAGCTCGAGGGCCCACTTCGCGGCCTTATTTGTGGCCTCTTTGCTCCTTAACGCCTCGCCGAGAGGGAAGGAGGTGACCACAGTGATCGGATGCGCGTCAAAGTAGTGACGTAGCTTCCTTTTGGTTATGACGACCGCGTACAACAGCTTCTGCAGCTGAGTCCAGCGGGTCTTGGTGTCGGACAAAACCTCGCTGACAAAGTATACCGGTCGCTGGACTTTCAGAGCATGTCCGGGCTCGCCTCTCTCGACCACCAGCGCCGAGCTGACTACCTGAGTGGTTGCGGCGATGTACAAGAGGAGAGGCTCGCGCTCTGCAGGGGCTGTCAGGACGGGTGCGTTCGATAGCACCGTCTTAAGCCGATCAAGCGCGGTCTGGGCCTCGGGGCTCCAAACGAAGTGTTCCGACTTCTTGAGCAATCGGTATAGGGGCAGACCCCTCTCCCCGAGTCGGGAGATGAACCGACTGAGAGCCGCGAGACATCCCATCACACGCTGTACGCCTTTCAGGTTCTGAATGGGGCCCATCTTAGCGATGGCCTCAATCTTCTCGGGATTGGCTTCGATGCCGCGTTCCGAGACGCAAAACCCAAGTAGCATACCTTTCGGAACTCCGAAGACGCACTTCTCCGGGTTCAGCTTTATGCCGCACGCCCTCAGCTTTTGAAAAGCTCGATCGAGGTCGGCGACGAGGTCGTCGGTCTTCTTGGACTTCACCACGATGTCGTCCACGTATGCTTCGACGATCCGACCGATGAGATCGCCGAAACATTTGATCATGCACCGCTGGAACGTTGCCCCGGCGTTTTTCAACCCGAACGGCATCGTTACGTAACAATATACGCCATACGGGGTGATGAACGCAGTCGCGAGCTGGTCGGACTCTTTCAACGGGATCTGGTGATAACCAGAGTACGCGTCGAGGAAGCAGAGGGTTTCGCACCCAGCGGTCGAGTCTACGATTTGATCAATACGCGGCAAAGGAAACGGATCCTTTGGGCACGCCTTATTGAGATTCGTATAGTCAACACACATCCGCCATTTCCCATTCTTCTTTTTCACAAGTACAGGATTGGATAACCACTCGGGGTGGTACACCTCTTTGATAAACCCAGCAGCTAAGAGTTTCGATAACTCCTCACCGATGGCCTTGTGTTTCTCCTTGTCGTAGCGGCGCATGTGTTGTCTCACCGGGCGAGAGCCCGGCTTGATACACAGGGAGTGCTCGGCGACGTTCCTCGGGATGCCCGGCATGTCCGAGGGCTTCCACGCGAATATGTCCTGGTTGGCTCGGAGGAAGTCGACGAGCGCGCTTTCCTATTTGTCGGAAAGCGCGGTGCCGATGCGCACGGTCTTGCTGTCAGGGTCGGCCGGGTTGAGCGGGATCTCCTTGATGTCCTTGGCCGGGTCGAACGACCCGGTCGTGCTCTTGTAGTCGGGCCCGGCCTCCTCCGCCGCCGCAGCGGCAGCCGGGAGCTCGTCCTTGTGCAGGAGTGCTTCCGCGACCTCGCAGGCCTCGCGGTCGCACTCGTAGGCGCGCTGGATGGACGTGCTCACCGTGATGACCCCCTTGGGGCCCGGCATCTTCAACTTGAGGTAGGTGTAGTTGGGGACGGCCATGAACTTCGCGTAACATGGCCGCCCAAGAACAGCGTGGTACGCCCCAGGGAAGTCCACCACCTCGAAAGTCAGCGTCTCGGTGCGGTAGTTGACAGCGGTGCCGAAGGTCACGGGCAGATCGATCTGCCCGAGCGGCACCACATGCTTGCCGGGGACGATCCCGTGGAATGGCGCCCGAGTCGGTCGGACACGATCCCGACTGATCCCCATGGCGTCGAGAGTTTCTCCGTAGAGGATGTTGAGGCCGCTGCCTCCGTCCATGAGGACCTTGGAGAGCCGCTTCTTGCCGATGATGGGGTCGACAACAAGCGGGTAGCGCCCCGGGCGAGGCACATGCTCCGGGTGGTCGGAACGGTCGAACGTGACCGCGGAGTCGGACCACTTCAGAAAAGTGGGGACGGCCGGCTCCGCGGCGTAGACCTCGCGGCGGACGAGTTTCTGCTGCCTTCGCGGCGCGCAGGCATCCGGTCCCCCGAAGATCATGAGGCAGCCATCAGGATGGGGGAAGGCATCGTCATCCCCACCCTTGGCATCATCGTCGCCCTTGGGCGGCGGGTCGTCGCGCTCCGCCTTCTTGGAGTTGCCGGCAAGAAACTTGCGGAGCAGCCCGCAGTCCTTGAGGGCGTGCTTGACGGGGTACGCATGGTTCGGACAGGGCTCCTCGAGCTTCTTCTCGAAGTGGTTGGACGCGCCCTCCGCAGGCGCGCGCTTTTGCTTGCGCTCCGCCGCGGCGACAAGAGATGCCTCCTGTCGCGCGACGTTGCCCTTCTTCTTCTTCTTCTTCTTGGGCTGGCTGGAGGGGCCGGCCCCTCCCGTCGACTCCTCCCTCTTGGCCTTGGCCTTGAGCTTGGCCGGAGTCTTGGTGAAGATCGCCCCCACCGCGTCCTCGCCGGACGCGAAGTTGGTGGCGATGTCGAGGAGGTCCTTGGTTGTGCGTGGGCTGCTGCGCCCCAGCTCGTGCACCAGGGTCTTGTTGGACGTCCCGGCGAGGAACGCGCTGACGACGTCCGCGTCGGCGATGTTGGGCAGTGCATTGCACTGCTTCGAGAACCGCCGGATGTAGTCGCGCAGGGTCTCGTCGGGATTCTGGCGGCAGTTGCGGAGGTCCCACGGGTTCCCGGGACGCTCGTACGTCCCCTGGAAGTTGCCGATGAAGACGTCCTCCAAATCCTCCCAGCTCTGGATGATCCCTTCCGGGAGGTGCTCAAGCCATGCCCGCGTTGGGTCGGCGAGGTAGAGAGGGAGGTTGCGGATGATGAACTCGTCGCTGTCAGCACCGCCTGCCAGACAGGAGAGTCGGTAATCACCCAACCAAATAGCCGGGTTCGAGTCACCCGAGTACTTGGTTATGCTGGTTGGTGCGCGATATCGCTGCGGGAATGGTGCGCACCGAATGTGACGCCCGAAGGCGCGTGGCCCCGGAGGCGGAGGGCTCGGACTCCGGTCCTCCTCCGGGTCGTAGCGTCCACCTCGTCGAGGGTGGTAGCCGCGCATCTCGGCTTCGCGCCGAGCGCCACGGGCCTGGTCACGCCTGCGCGCTTCGAGGAGTATGCGCGCATCCCGTACTGGTCCCACGCGCTCCTTGATGGGAGGCATGTTGCGTCCGCCCGATCCGCGCGTCGGCTGCGCTACAGACACCTCCTTGTCGTCGCGGCGGTCGACGGAGCGTTGCAGGGCGCCCAGAACGCGCTGCCGGGACAGCGAGCTCTCGGCCTGCTGCTCCGCCGCTACCTCGAGTAGGCGCAGTAGCTCCTTGCGCTTCCGCTCGTCCTCCGGAGTCGCAGGCTGCGGAAGGTCTCGCGCGAGGGCCGCGGCCGCCGCCAGATTTTGGCTGGCTCGCGGGAGTTGAAGCGGGGTGCCCGCGATGTCATGCACGATGCGGTGCTGTACATCGCGCGCCATGGCGCGAGCGCGCCCCGCGGGGGTACGCCGCTGGGCAATGGCCTGCTCCAGGAGCTGACGCTCCCGCTCGATGCCGCACTCCATGTCGGCGAGCTCCCGCCTCCGCGCGAGTAGCTGCTCCAGTGCTGGCAGGTCCTGCGGTGGCGGTGTAACGCCCCCTACCACGGGCACTGGGCGCGGGTCCGTGCCTCCATCGTCGGATGGCTCGTTCCCGTCATCACCTTCCCCATTGCTGGGGTCGGCAATATCCTCGTCCCGAATCTCGGCCATGAGACACTCGCGGGACGGGTCGAACGTGAGCGCGTCGAAGCACTCAGCAAGGAGGTCCTCGACAGAGTCGTGGTCCTGGGTGTCGGCGGGCTCCGCGCCCACTGACGAGGAAGCGCCAATGGCGGGACCGGGGGGTCCAGTCCGGCTTGGCGGGAAGCGGCACGCGAGCTCGTGCTCCAACGCCTCCATGGACTCCCGTAGCCGCGGCGGCAGGGAGGCTCGACGCTCCCAGGCCTCGTAGCCAGGCGGGAGTGGTGGCCCCTCAACAAGGCAGTTGTTGAGGAGTGCCAGCGCGTAAAAGATACGCCGGCATTCATCTGGCCGGGGGTTCGCACCGAGGTACGCCTCGATGCGCACAGGCAGTGCCCGGGCCCCCGGTCCACGCGAGAGGTAAACATCCGAAGTGAAAACGCGCAGCGGCTCCGCGCCGGCGCTGCTGCGCATCCGCTGCAGCTCGGCGTGGTCCGTCAAGAAGTCCACGTCGCCGAAGCGGAAGACACGGTACGGAACCGTGACTGGGGTGTAGAACCGGGAAGAAGGCGCGGTGGAGCGCCTCCGGTCCCTTCCGCGGACGCTCCCACGAAGCGGGAGACGACCGCGAGATGTTGGCGGCCACGAAGCCATCAGCTGGCGATGTGGTCGTCGTCGAACGCGCTGAGGTCCCCTACCTGGCGCGCCAACTGTCGGCGTTTGGTAACCGGCCGACGAGTAGATTTGTGCGCGGTTCGACGGCGATCAGATGGATTGTGTTTGACACGGTGGGTTATACTGGTTCAGGCAAAAGAAGCCCTACGTCCAGTTTGAGGTTTCGCTCGTGTTGCTCGTAGTAGGGGTTACAAGCCGTGGCGAGAGAGGGATTCGCTCCCAAGTCTCTGTCTCTGCGTTGTGTGCGAGTGTGTTTGTTCGTGTGAGAAATGAGCTGTTGTGTCAGCCCAAACGAAGTCTCTTTCCCTCCTGGGCCCAATTCTCCCTTTTATACAACAAGGAAGAACAGTACAGATGGAGGAAAGAAGAAAAAGAAAAGAAAAGAAAGATAAGTGAGAGGGCGACGGAGGCGGAGTCGGGCCGTCCTTGCTGGCTCCGGTGTCTTCCGCCGCAATCTCCGCGCCAGGTGGTGTGATGATGTCATCCGGGTCTTGTCTGGGCGCTGTGGAGCGCCCATTCCCTGATCCGCACTGTTGATCGCTGTTGGTGTGCTGTTGATACCTGTGGAGTTGGGCGACGGTCACTTCGCGCGCTGTTGCTACTGTGTAGCGTACTTGGTGCATGCATTCCCCGTTCCACGCCTGATCCGGATGCGACGCCCCCACGCGGCCGTACGTCAGGCATAGTGTACCTTCGCACCGCCCAGGAGTGGATATGGAGCGTCTTCTTATCCAAATCTGGCTGGCCGTACACTTGGGTTTGACCAACGCTTCCATGTCGCTGCCGAGCTTGCTTTCCGGCCGCGGTGGTCGGGTTCGCTTCGGGTCGTGTCCCTTCGCCGATCCCGACCACCACCGGGGTACATGGGCGGCGGACGGTGGCTGGCCGGAGTTCGGTAGGAGGCGTCGCTCGACTCCGCGGCGCCCGACTCCTACAGCGGGGAGTCGGGTTCGTTGCCACGTCCAAGGCGGGCTCCTCTAACGCTGGACCAATCGCGGTCCAGGGTGGGGGGCTGCGCTCGTGCAGCCACGTGCGCCCGGTCCCTTAACGGGCCGTGAGGAACGGAGGCTCTGCGGGCCAAAGGCCGTTGTTGTGCCTTCCGCCCGACTGGACCACTCCAGGGGCCCAGCTTTCCATCTCTTAGCTATATACAAGGCCTTTGGGTCTCGGGCGGCTCCCGTACCACGTTATTCCGCGTGTATACCGTATAGAGTACCTAGAAAATAGGTACCCGACAATATTGTTAGTCAAAGTTGAAGACATTTGACTTTCAACAAACCAGAAATGCTTATATTCTGGAACGGAGGTAGTATTAGATATACAAATTATCTAAATTAAAAACACAACGATAAGCAGAAGTTGTTTTTCAAAAAAAAAAATTTGATTATTGCTTGTCCTAATTAACGACATCAATAGAAAAATAGAAGGAGTACGTAACAAGAAGAAATTGCGCCCAATAGAGTCTAATGAGATAATACTAACACAAGTTCTACGAAGATTTGTTAGCAAAATGCCGAGAGGCAACGAAAAGATAGATGCAATCCTCGCAAAAAAAAGAAGTGCAAAACAATCTGACATGTCACTGTTGACCACACTTGATCTGTTGCTCTTGGAGGCGGCAACAATAATTTGATTTGTGACCATTCACTCGGGGCTTGTTTGTTTACAACGGGAGCAACTTGTTTTGCCGGCTGCATGATGATTCACGAGACTGCTGCTACAGCTCAACTTAAAACGTACGGCCATGCTTTTTTCTGTAGCACCCTTGAGGCACGGGGACACTTGGTCAGTGCACTGTTTTAGATTTGCTAAGAAACGGGTCACTCCACATGCCCTTGTTTTCTTGTAGGGTCAAGTAAGAAAGTGGTGTTATTTCCGTGTTGCCAGCCAAGATGGACAAGTGTTTCCAGAAATTCCCTAACCTAGAAGCTGAGTGATATTTCCCTTCAAAAAAAGAAGCTGAGTGATAATGCACAATCCATTCTTCAGATTATGGGAACTGTGATAAGAATTTGAGTCCCATGAAGTATGCTTAAACCTTGTAAGTATCATTATAGACATTTAGACTAGGCAATTTTTGTTTCGGGAGGCTGCAGCCTGGAGTAAGCAACTTCAGCTATTCCAACACCAGCTGTTATCGTTCAACGGCGGCAAGCATACATCTGTAGAAAGTACACGGCCCAAATTTCCTGGACCCAAAGGCCCAACGGCATTAAGCCTTGATCAAATGTCATCCGTGTCCACGTCCAAATAGTTTGTGAAATTGGTCGACCAAGGAGTTTAGTATGACTCAGTGTGGTTACGTAAGGGATTGTTATACTTTGATATTTTAGGCCAATACAATACTTTATCATTCATCCAATATATTCTGCCATAATTTCGTGACTGAAGCTGCTCGAAGCTCCTTTTTTTTTTTGAGGTGCTGCTCGAAGCTCCTGTTCGCGAAAGGGACGGATGAAGAAGATAACTTAACAGTGAACCGTTTTTGGGCTGTACCCTGTGGGCTGTTTGGGCTTTGAACTGTGGGTTTGTGGCCCATAACAGATGGGCTCTTAAGCCTTTTTCCAACCAGAATTCAGATTGGGATCCACAGCTATCGCAAGCAGTTTTTCTATACCAGGCTCAAAAAAAAAAAAAGAAAAGAAAAGAAAAAAGAACAGTTTTTCTATAAAAAAAATCCTCTTTCCCCAAGAGTTTTTTTTGTTACTCATGAGTGTCATCAGTATGCATGATCATTTTTCATTAATAATTTTCAATTTTTTTCTTTACTTTAGTCCGTATGCTAATTTATTATAAAAAATGATCTGTTTATTACTTTAATCTAAAAAATTTTGTAGCCTCTTAGTATTTTAGTTGCATTAGCTAATTATTGTGCATGATAGAGTATTTTGATTTAAACCCATAGTGTAAGCTATCAATTTTCTTTTTTTTTTTTTGCACAAGTTGCGAATCTATAGGGCCTATTTTTTGTTTCGCCCCGGGGCCATAAATTCTCGGAGACGGCCCTGGATTGTCATGCGACTGATAAATATTCTCATTTTCATCATCAGTTAAAAAAATTGTCAGATTACAAAGACACAACGCGAGAGAGACGACAGCCATTGTTCATGATGATTCAAGATTATGTGTCATGCATGAGATACTCTACAAGACCACCATTACATGTTTCTACGGTCTGTCAACAGACGACGTAGTAATGAAAATGAAAATAACAAGGCAGAAGAAGATACAATTACTCTAGATTCTTACCACCAGCTATAGGCTGTAGCCGCGCAATTGGGTGAGCTACCTGCTTCCTACTTTACGATGTTCAAGCTTCCAACATACTCTTAGGTTATAAGAGAAGTCTTTTCTTAACTATATTCGCTTATTTGTTCTGTTACATCCCGGTACTATCTCCATTATTCACGGTGTCTAATCCGATAGAAAAGGATATATAATAACGGGACCTCTGCCTGATCGCGGCAAGCCCCGCCGCTAGCTAGCTGCAGTTGCAAGTCATCTCTTCCGCCGCCGCCTTGCCGGAGCTGCTCGCCTTTCGCTCATTTACAGCGGCGAAGACTCTGGCAGACCACTGCGCGAAGTAGGTCTCGTTGTGCCCGATCCGCCGGTTCTTGTAGCAGCTGAGGATGTCCGGCGACCGGGGGCACGGCTCGCCGTTGGGGTCCCACCACGAGCCCTCGTGGCGCATCCCCGCCCGGTCCGCCATCCAGCGGTACACGAACTGGCCGCCCCCGGCCCGCTGCCTCCACCCCATGGGGTAGAACTCCATGATGCTGCTGTTCCTGTCCATGAACAGCAGGTTCGTCATCTGCGCCCCGTGCGCCGAGATCAGCACGTCCGTCGCGCTCAGCAGCCGCACCTGCATGCATGCACGCACGCACGCCAAGAAAAGAGGGAAATAACGAATCTTATTAGTCAAGTCGAGAACACACTTAGCTTGCACCCTCAGCAACCATGCAGTTGATGCGGTGCATGGGGGGACTGGGGCCACTGACCTGGTCACAGAAGGTCATGTTGTCCGAGTGCGCGGTTGCGAGCGTGCACCCGGCCACGCGGTCGCACTCCTTCCGGAACACGCGCGTCACGGCCGCCTCGTCCTTGAACGCCCGCCCGCCCGTGCGGAACAGCAGCGTGACGCGTAACGCCGCCGCCACCGCCGGCGGGGTGTTAGCGCCGCTTCCGGCGTTCGAAGCGTCCACGCCGCAGTAAGCTCTGGCCTTGCACCGCATGAAGTCGAACGCCCCGAGCAGCCGCTCCCGGCTCAGGCCTTCCATGTTCCTCCGGAACACCACGGCCTCCTCGAAGCACACGGGGTCGGGCGTGTCATGTTCGCGCCCGTGGTGGCCTCGGCCAGCGTCGTCAGCCACCCGCTCCACCTCGTCCGCACCTCGCCGTGGTGGAACAGCGCCCACCTGTCCGGCCGCGCGCCGGCGCACCCGCTCCTCGCGTGCCATGACGCGAACGGGATGAGCGCCGTGAGCCCGTGCCAGATGTTGCTGTGGTCGTAGGCGGTCTCCGACACGAACGCGAGCCCCGGCCGCAGCGCCGCGCCGCGCGGCAGCGCGTCGCGCCACGCCAGCGCGTAGGCGTTCTTGGTGCCGTCGTGGCGGGACGGCGCCGCCAGGCACAGGACCGGCCGTGGGACGCCGCGGAAGGGAAGACCAGGTTCTTCGCCTCGCCCTCCGGCTCCGAGACGTCGTCGAGGCTGCTGATGAACCACTCCTGGGACCGCCGCCGCGTGTCCTTGAGCGGGAGGAAGGTGGCCGACGCGCGGAGGCGGTCCACGAAGTCGTCGACGGCCGCGGGCTGGCTGACGATCTTGGAAATCGAGGAGAAGAGGCCAAGGGCGGTCTGGAGCTGGAGGAAGAAGATGGCAGCGAGCATGAGGGGAGGGAGGAGCCAGATCGCGCGCCTGAGATGGTTCTCGTTAGCGCTGGCCTTCTTCTTCATGGCGAGCTGCTTCATGGTGTTTGTTTGCATGGGCGAGCGAGGTGCGCCATGACGCTCGTGCATGGCTGAATATGTACTGCTGAGGTGCAGAGGGAACCGATCACCGTTGACCTCCTACGCCTAGCTACCGGTTGCTTCCTATCCTGTAACAGCTGTACTCGGGAACAGGATGTCTTTTTTTGGGCACCTCCACCCGCAAAAATTGGAAGCAAGTTGGCTATGATACTCATGCAGTCGTGGTATATAAAAATGGAGACGGTACTTGCACACTGCTTGTTGGATAGAATCTGAATTACGAAACTTGAGTGGGGCCAGTTAAAGTCAGAGTACGTTTTCCGTGTTATCAAGTAGTAGAAGCGAAGCAAACCCACGTTGTGCATGTAGAAACTATTGAATCAAGTGTAGCATATCAAACGCAAGACGAATTTGGTGGCTAATCTTCAAGGTCCACTGCAAGCTTGCATATCCTATCTACGTTTTGCAGGGGAAACTGGGGAAAATTTCCTTCCAGGACAAGTTTTTTTTTTTCCCCCTCGGGAAGTTCAAGGACAAGTGTTTGACCCTATAATAAGCTCCTCGCCCTCTAATTATATGCAACTATTTTGGCCTTAATCGTTGCTGAGCTGGATGGGATGATTATATTCTGTCAATCCTCTAATTACTTGTGCAGTAGTTTTTACTCTTGTTTGCTTTTGCATGCTGTAAGCTAAAGGAGACGCTCTAATTCGTCAAATTTAGAGACACTTGAAGCCCATTTGCAATACTCAAATATATCAAAGTCAATGACCCTGGTTCAGAAGCTATCATTTTAAGTACAGAGGTACTATATGTGCAGATAATAGCACTGTTAATCAAGTAACTGATAGGGTGTCATTATTATTGTTTAGACTATCGGATCAAGTAGATATGTACTGTTCGTGACGTTACTTAGCTGTAGAGGTGAAAATTGGTGACCCTTAGGGTCGCTCCCGATCCTCTTTAGTTCAACTAAATGAACTAGTTTTCCAGAGGATCAGAGGTTACCTTAAGGGTCACCTATTTACACCCCTACTTAGCTGTATCTTCCTTCTGATTAATGGATATCTAGTATAAAAATATCGAATAGTAACCGGTGAAACTGTGGGTGGGCAATCATGGCTCATGGGACATGCTAACAATTTATCCCACTATATGTTTTGAAGAGATAAGAAAGGAATCATGAAAGGAAATTGCACAAAAAATTGATTTTCGTGTTATAGAAATAGAATTGTAGCTTTTACGACTAAAATCATGGCTCATGTTTTGAAGAGATAAGAAAGGAATCATGAAAGGGAATTGCACAGAAAAATGATTATCATGTTATATAATGGATATCTTTTTTTTCAAGGGAGTTCCATAAGCTCTGGAAATGCAGATGGAGGTTCGTCTTCAAATAGTTAAACGTGTTGTGTTCACCCAAAATTCCCTAAATACTCTTTTTACTGCATGTGGCGTGCTAGTGCATTGTTGTTTTTTTACTAGTCAAATTGTGGTATTTTGAGGATTTTTGGACTTGGTGCATCGTAAAAATGTTGGTGGGAACATTTTTTTTTTTAGAGATCTAGGACCAACACCCAGTCCATCATTGCATTGCAAATCAAGACCAAGTTACAGCACAAATCGTCAGTTAAGCTCAGCGGCCGACGCCACATGCATCGCCAAAGTTTTACAGCAACACTGACCTATTACAGACGCGCCAGCGCGCCCCTCACAGCCACTCAAAATCTCCATCAACTTCTCCTGATTGTTGTGCCTTGTACATCCTCACCTTCAGATCTTTCAAAGCGCTTGCTCTGGCCGCCTTGTCACCTCTTCCAGCTTGGCAAGTAGGCACTCCCATGCAGTCGCCCATTTCAGTGGACACAACAGGCTCCACTCCTTGATCATTGAAATGATTCTCCTCCAGGTGGTCCGTATGTCCCTCCATTTCCTATGCTGAAAACACAAATTGTTTCTAAGTCTCCACACCCCTCAGAGTACAGCCGAACTGAACACATTGCAAACTAAATGCTTTTTCTCAGAAACCCAGAATTTAGCTATACCTTCAAAACTATCACCTATTCTAAAACCAATAACTTCAGAGAGATCAGTCCACAATCTATTGCTACCACACAATCAAAAAATAAGTGGTTACAGTCTCAGGTTCATTGCAAAACAAACAGTTTTTGTCATCTACTTTTCTTCTCTTAGCTAGGTTATCCCTTGTAAGCAATTTGTTTTTAGAAAGTAGCCAAAAAAAATGTGTACTCTAGGGGGGAATTCTAATTTTCCAAACTGCAGGGGTAAAACAAGGAATTACCTCCCTGAAATTCACTACTTTGTATAAGGATTGTGAAGAATAGACCCTATTGGAGGTCCTTTGCCAAATCAGGCCATCATCATCTCCAGAGAACTCTATTGTTGAGGCAATCTGTACTACCTCCTCCCACATTCTCATCAATCTATCATCCACACATCTTCTGAAAGTACATCTAAGATTACTCCCATCCCATAAATCAGCTACAGACTTATTCTTTTCATTAACAATAACATACAGTTCTCAAAATTGGATAGCTAGACTAGAAGATCCTAACCAGTTATCCTCCTAAAACTTCACATTTATCCCATTTCCAATTTTCCATCTAAAACCTACTTTAGCAACCTGTGCCGCCCACAACACTCCCTTCCAAAACTGAAAGACATTATCAGAACTACAAGCAAAAATATTAGGAGATCCAGTATTATATTTGTGGTCAACTATTTCTCTCCATAACTTCCCCTTCCCAGAGTTGTACCTTCTGATCCAAGAACCCAAAAGACAAATATTAAGGTCCCTCAGGTCTGTTACCCCCAGATCACTATATTCTGTCATCATAGCCACACTAGGCCAATTGGCTAGATGGTAAGCTTTATGACCATCAAAGTTATTCCACAGGCAGTGAGCCATGTGAGAATTCAGCATGTCTATAGTCCATTTGGGAAATTTTATGAAGGATAACAGATATATGGGAATACTTGCTAGGCATGTTTTAATCAAGACTAATCTACCTCCATAAGAGAGGAGACGCCCTCTCCACCCAGCAACTCTCTTAATTATTTTATCCACTAAAGGTTGGACATCTTCTCTCCTAAGCTTGCTGTGATGTAAAGGTACACCTAGGTATTTCATTGGTAAACTCCCTAAAGGACAGCTAAAAACATGTCATAACTCATGAGCAACCTCTTCCTCAAGTTCATTGGAATCATTTCACTTTTATGGAAATTAACTCTCATACTTGATAACCTCTCAAAACATGAAAGCACCCCTCTCAGATTCCTAATTTTTTCTTTGTCAGCTACAGAAAAGATAATGGTGTCATCTGCATATTGAGAGACACCACTCCTTCTGGTCTCACATCTCTCAGCAGCCCTTGGATCAACCCATTCCTCGCAGCTTTTGCCAACATCTTATTAAAAACATCCCCTACAAAATTAAATAAAAAGAGAGACTGGGAATCCCCCTGTCTAAGCCCTTTCCCTGGTTTAAAGGTGTTGCTTTCAACCCCATTTAGAGTAACACTAACAGACCCACCCATCACAATTTTCTTAACCCATCCTATCCATCTTTCTCCAAAGCCTCTAGACTGCAAAATCTCAAAAAGAAAGTCCCAGTTAACCCTGTCATACGCTTTCTCATAGTCTAATTTAATGATCACATCAGGTTCTTTATCCTTATTAATACTATGTACTAGCTCATGTGCTATAACCACACTTTCAAGAATAAACCTACCCTTAATAAACGCACTTTGTTGATCATCAATCAACCTATCCATCACTTTTCCTAACCTAATAGTCACCAACTTAGAGAAAATCTTGAAAGCACAGTTTGTCAAACTAATAAGCCTAAACTTCCTCATCTGCCTAGCATCATTTTCCTTAGGAATAAGAGTTAAAGTTGAAAAGTTAACCCTGTATAAATCTAACTGACCATCATGAAAAGAATCTAACATATTTTTTAGGTCAAACTTCACAACATCTCAGAATTTCTGATAAAACATAAAGGACAACCCATCTGGGCCAGGTGCCCCATCTGAGTAACAGCCAAAGACTGCTTCTTTGAGTTCCTCCATAGAAAAGTTTCTTTCTAGTAAATCATTCTCCTCTACTGTAACTAGATCCTCCTCTGCCCAGAACCCATTATCTAGTTTAACATCCCCCCTATCCTCCTTCTTGAAAAGCTCCTTATAAAAATTAACAGCAATCTTAAGCATACCATCATTATCAGTTACAATCCCCTCTGGCCCTTCTAGTTCAGCTATAAGCTTCTTCCTACTCCTTCTGTTAGCAACTACTTGAAAATATGCAGTATTCCTATCACCTTTTAAAATATCTTTTTCTCTAGATCTTTGTCTAACTTTTATTTCTTCTAAGGCCCACAGTTTTTCTAATTCTACAGCTATTTCCTTCATCCTATCCCTCTCAGCTGCATTGAGCTCTCTTGTTTCAGACTCAATATCCAGCTGATTATACTCCTCAGACAAGGATCTCTTACTTTTATTTTGTTCAGCAATAACTGTCGGTGGGAACATATATTGCAAATTTACTGGATCAAATAAAACCTCCTTTTATATTTAAGAAAAGTTCGATTCCTGAACTGAACATGTTGCAGTTGATGCAAATGACCAACGCGTGCACCAAGCAACGCTACTTGCTGCATTTGCAGGTCTCATCTCGTCCCCGCTCTCCCGCCGACGCACCGACGGCACTGCCCGTCTTGCGCTCTTTGGCGGCGGCGAAGACTCTGGCCGCCCACTCTGCGAAGTAGGCCTCGTCGTGCCCGATCTTCCGGTTCTTCCAACAGCTATAGATGTCGGGGGAGTCGGGGCACGGCTCCACGTCCGTGTCGTCCCACCACGAGCCCTCGTGCCGCATCCCCGTCCAGCTCGTCATCCACCGGAACACGTACTGCCCGCCCCCCGCCCTCTCCTTCCACCCCATGGGGTAGAACTCCATGACGCTGCTGTTCCTATCCATGAACAGCATGTTGGTCATCTGCGCGCCGTGCGCCGAGATGAGCACGTCCGTCGCGCTCAGCAGCTTCACCTGCTCGCAGAAGGTCATGTTGTCCGAGCGCGCGGTTGCGAGCGTGCACCCGGCCACGCGCGCGCACTCCTTCCGGAACACGCCCGTCACGGCCGCCTCGTCCTTGAACGCCCGCGCGCCCGTGCGGAGCAGGAGCGTGACGCGCAACGACGCTGACGAGCTGCCGGATCTCGGCGCGTCGTCGACGCCGCAGTGTGCCCGGGCCTTGCACCGCATGAAGTCGGCCGCTCGGAGCATGCGCTCGTTGTTCATGCCGGCCACGTTCGCCCTGAACACCACGGCCTCCTCGAAGCACACCACGGGGCTGGGCCCGTCGTCGAACGTCTCGATGGACACCTCGACGCCCGTCGTGGCCTCCGCCAGCGTCGCCAGCCACCTGCTCATCTCCGTCCTCACCTCGCCGTGGTGGAACAGCGCCCACCGCGCCGGCCGCGCCCTGCACCCGCTCCTCTCGTGCCACGACGCGAACGGGACGAACGACGTGAGCCCGTGCCAGATGTTGACGTGGTCGTAGGCCGTCTCGGACACGAACGCGAGCCCCGGGAGGAGCGCCGCGCCGTGGGGGAGCGCGTCGCTCCACGCCAGCGCGTACGCGTTCTTGGCGCCGTCGCGGCGGGAAGGCGCCGCCAGGCAGAGGAGACGGCCGGACGACGCGGCGGACGGGAAGACCAGGTTCCTGGCCTCGCCCTCCGGCTCCGCGGTGGCGTTCAGGGTGCTGATGAACCATGTCTCTGCTCCCTCGCGCGTGTCCTTGAGCGGGAGGAACGTGGCCGACGCGCGGAGGCGGTCGACGTGGTTGTCGACGGCGACAGGCTTACTGGCAGCGGCGCACCGGCAGATGGGGGGTAAGACGCCGATCTGGGTTTCAAAGTGGAGGTAGAAGAAGACGGCGAGCAGGAGAGGAGGGAGGAGACAGAGCCCCGTCTTGAGACGGTTCAAGGAACTAGTGGAGTTCTTCGCCATGGCTAGTTGATTCACAAATTGTTTGGGTGACAGAATCTTCACAGCGTGGTGTTGCTCGCACGGATGAATTCATGAATATAGGTCGCTACTAGAATGTCGACCTACGGTGGCTCCAGCCGCAAATAATGGAACTATACTTGACCATGATATCAATTCACGCATGGTGCACAATGAAAATCCTTTATCGGGAATCTGAATTACGTTACTTAAGTTGGCTTATCTTAAGTCATAGTACCGGACTATCCGTGGTTCATGTGATATCTGATGTGGAAACAAAGCAAAGCTGTCTTCTGACCAGGCATGTACATCGAGGCAGAGCCACACCGCGTTCTGTTGAAATGTGGCCATCGACCATTGCATCAAGTACTTATTTTCAGGCTCAAAATTTGCCACATTCTAGTCATCCGCCTAGAGTATACACAAATTTAAAACCCATTTGAAGTGTGTTAAAATCAAAACAAGCACCGAAGTCAATGAACTAAATGTTTTTCCATTTGGACTATAGAGTCAGTCCAGTTGCAGACAGTAGCGCCGTTCGTCAGGTGAAGTACAGAGCATCAGATTAACTTTAGTAGTCAACGTGTAGAGCATTAGATTAGCTATGGGGAACACGCTATGTACAAATTTTACAAGTTACGACAAACCAATAACGTCGATTTTTCAGCATCACCGAAGAATCTGCATCTCAGCGCCATATCAAATACTCCTACATGTTTGCTTTGCGATTGCCTCGGTTCTTGCACGCCAGCTATGCTCCAGTACTGGAGGAATTTTGGAGGATATGGTTCCTTCATGAATTTTTCCTATAAAGCCTTCCGGAATATAGGATTGCACGAGGAAATGTCCATATGATCTATTCCTTTACTTTTTGGAGGACTCTAAGCATGAGCTTCAATATTACTATGTTTTAGAATTCCTTTGACATGCATAATGTATCCATCTCTCCTATTCTCTCTTCAAATATGCTCTTCTTTCTAAAATTTCTGTATTTTTATCTTGCAACACTCAAATATTTGTTTATACAAATTTCTGTATTTTGTATTCATTATAGGATTATGAGTTTTAAGTGACAGTGCAATTCAATCCCACGCTTTTTTTCTATTTCTACATTCTAAAATTAAAACAAAATCTTGAGTTCTAACTTCCAAAGGAGGCCCAAGAAGAATGCTAGTTGAACTAGAAACCATAGCAGGCTAGACAAGTTCACGTGGGCTAGAAAATCGGTCCATTTCCTATCATTTCCCCCTTATGCTTCTTTAGGGATGCGCTGAGTGACACGAATGCTGCTAGGTGTTGGCGAACATTCTTCCTCTTTGCAAACCAGGAATCACCCTGGACACCGAAGCACGTTCCTGTTTGGAACGAGTTACATTGCCGATGAACTGGTCTCTAACTCTGTAAAGTCTGCATCAGTTTTCCAAGATAAAAGTACACTAGTTGATACGAGCACCAATTTAGAGGAGCCCGATGTTTGCTTGATCTCTTCTTAACAGTCCCCTGCATACGGATTCCAGATGTATATTGCATTGTCACTACCATCCCCGAATAACGCTACCCTATTGTCTGGCAGCATTACCGTGCTCGCTCCATCACCACCTCCCAGATTATGAAGTTATCACTTCCAGGCAGTAGAATTGTTTTTCAGATCAAGTGCACATGGTACAAATAGAGGCGTCAGATTAAAACAACCGAATACTGAACTTGGGGTAAATAAAAAGGCAATAGGGAGGCAGAATGCACACAATGGGGATATAAACATGCTTGAAACAATCGTCACTACATAAATTAGCAACCAGGTAGCTATGCAGATCACGCTATGTACAAGATTTACAGCAACCTCTAAGGTCGGGTTTATCAGCAATCATTGGAGAAAAACCCAAACTGCATCAAGTGCTCGTTTGCTCTGTAGAAAACCCATGTAATCCTCAGCTCTGAGACACCAGCTGGTGGAGCCATTGTAAAACAGAACCACCTTTCTCTGTGAAAAATGGGCATCATTCCACTCCGGAGCTGTACAGTGGATCAGGTCAGAACGCCGTACACAGGTTGCTCTTGAGGTTTGAAGAGCATTCCTGCTGAACAATGGCAGGGCTACAGAGCCGACTCCTCTTTGGCTCTGATATTCTAACACGTGTTATTGCTGCTGTCAGTGCGTCAACTAGACCACATTCATCTTGATCCTCTGACCTCTGGCTCGAAGAATCTGAAGATGACGACTCACACTCTGACCTAATTCTGTCCCATGGAATTCTGGGCGCTACAGTCTTGTTAGTGACACACAAATTAGCAGTTACAGCCTTCAGGGGACACTCAGTGTAAAACAACACCCATGGGTGACCTGGAAATAGCATTGATAAATATTAACATCCTCAAATAAAAAGCAATGCGAGATGAGAAACTTTCTGAAGTTTGAACTTACTAAGAACTTCATCAGCGGTAATTCTAGAGGACACATCTCGATTCAACATTCGACCAATAAGATCCCGTCCAAGACCTGATATTGATTCCCATGGACCTCTGTTGAAATCAAGCTCAACTGTCTTTATAGCCTCGAAGACAGCATCTAGACAACCTCCTTGAAATGGAAGTGAACCAAGCAGTAGAACATGGAGTAGCACACCAGCACCCCATATATCTACTTTCTCAGAATAGCTTCCTGAAAGAACTTCGGGTGCCACATATGCTGGGCTCCCAGCAACGCCAGACAATTTCTGACCTGATCAATGCATGCACCAAACATTAGCAAGCGCACAACATCAATAGAGACTACAACCCATGCATGTGGCACTAAGCTGATCCAGAGATTTAAAGGATAAGAGCATCAAAATAATAATCCAGGCACAGAACCAACGATACAGCATATTTATTCTGGCTACAAGTGCGGACAGCAGATAATTGAAAGTGAAAAGTCCAAATCATACACACTAAACACAATTCAGATGTTGCACCATTTTCTGATCCATCAGAATGAATCAGCCAAACTCGAGCATGAAACATGGCACCGTTTGGTATGCTAGAACACCAAGTCAGTTCTCAGACAGGGCACAATAGGAATTGAAGGACAGTGCCATAATAATGTTTATAAAGGTCAATGTTCTCACAAGTGCAAGTGTTGGACATCAAAATCCACATTTGTGTGTCAAACAGAAGTACCTAAAGCACTCCCAAACAGAACTCATTAGAAAGTATCAACTAGCACCATGCTTTGATTTTCTTGGCTTGCCTAATAAGATGGAACGACACACTGATGCACACCTTTTTCCAGCTCATGACCAAAAAATACAGCTGGCACTATTTTAGTTTTTGAAGTATCTTCTATGAGCATTTATACTTAGGCGTACCATGCAACTGATCACAAGTATGCAGCACTGGACCAACATAAACAGGATGAACATATGGAGTAGACAATTAGTATAAAGCAGAAATCTTCCTTGAAGTAAAATTTGGATTACTCTCATTTGATAGTTATGCCAGGGCAAGTGATCCAAGCTAGCAATTCCTCTGTACCTACTCCATTTTTTAGTGTATATGACCAGAAAAAGAACATGAAACAAAAAAAATGATCAGGAAGCTACGCTGACACTTTATCAACTGTTATGTAAGTTCTTAGAAACTTCATGCAAACAAACAAAAGAACTCAATAAGAAGAATTGCCTGGCACCAGGTTCCAATTCTCTTATCATACCTAGCAAGAGGAGCCCACACACGAACACTTGACTTGCTATCAACTTATGACTCCAAAAACACAGCTTGCGATCATTTCTCTGAATAAGTATACCCAAACAGCATTTCTTCTTACACAAAACATCATAATTGTCAGCTCCAACTCAGAAAGGACTCGAAACAGACAAGACACGACTGTTGCCGACTTACGATGGACTCCAGAGATGAGGAACTCATGGCTTGAAGTAAGGTTGAGATAGATTCGTTTGTTTTATGCACGACCAAGCCAGGAAGACTCAACCTAGTAATGCTCATTTAGGTGCCAAGTCCATAATAAGGTTATAATTTAGCTGACCCCCCAACTCATACGAATCACATTAACAGACACAGTAACATATATGGGACAACCTGCAAAAATTCTAGTAGTCATGGTAAAAATGAAAACAGAGATAAGTTGATACTTAAAAAGTATATGAAACTTGATCAACAGAACCATGGAAACCTAAGACTTTTGCACAACTTTCAGTCCAAATACATAAAAGGTTGTTGAAACTTTAGACGAGGGGTATTTACAGCTGCCAAACTTATCTTTGTAATAACAGCACATTTCATATTTTAAGATGACAGAAACTCCAATGACCCAATGGTGAGTGAACTTCCAATTGATCTACTAGACCTCTACTCCCTCTGATTTTTTATTGGCGACGTTGGGTCAACATTTTTAGCTAGAAAATGAAATGTCGTCAATATAATAAACCAAGAGTACTACATTACTACTAAATTTATTCAGGCATCTCACTAAACTGTTGGAATCTGGCGTCAACATAGTTTATTTCTGAGAAAGAAAAATCCAGTATGACAGTGTGAAAATTTACCATTAGTGACCCGTGCTGCGAGTCCAAAGTCGGCGAGCTTGGTCTTCCCTGCCTTGGTGAGCAAAATATTCTCGGGTTTAATGTCCCGGTGCACGACGCCCATCTCGTGGCAGTACTTGACGACGGCCATAAGATCCTTGATGACAATGGCGGCGCGCTGCTCGGAGAACTTGCCCTCCCTGGCAATCTGGTCGAGCAGGCGGCCCCCGGCGCAGAGCTCCATGACGAGGTAGAACTTGTCGGCGTCCTCGAAGACGGCCTTGAGCGTGACGACGCCGGGGTGGCCCGAGAGGTGCTGCATGATCTCCACCTCGCGGTGGACCGTCTCCTCGCCGTTCTTGGGCAGCGCCTTGCAGGCGAACTCCTCGCCGCCGGCCTTGGCGCGGCAGATCCGGACGGAGCCGAACTTGCCCTGGCCGATCTCGGCGCCGAGCTCGTACTCGCTCTCGAGCCGCTTCTTCCGGCCCATCCGCGTGGCGGACTCGATGCAGCCCAGCTTCCGCTTGAGCCCGCGGCCGGGGCTGTCGGGCGCCGCCCGCCCGCTCGCGGGGGGCGCCGTCATCACCACGCCGCCGCCGCGGGCGGAGGCCTCGTCGGCGGCGGCGGCGTCCCCCGCAGCGGGGGGCGCCTTCTTCTTCTTCTCGGGCCGCGGCTTGGGCTCGCGGCAGGTGCGCTTGCGGGCGGCGGGCGCGTCGTGGAGCGATCCGGCCAGCGAGCACGCGCCCCGCGCGCCCTTGCGCTTCCGCGGGAGAGAATCCATGCGCGGGGGGGATCGGAACCCTAGGCGGCGGCGGCGGCGTGCTTCCGCTTCTTGCGGGTCATGGGTATCGGGGGATCGGCGGGCTGGATCGGGGGAAGGTTGGTGGTGCGAGATGGGTGGGATTGGGAAGCGAGGGGCTCGAGGGCGGTGGAAAAGGAGGGAAGATGAGGCGGGGGAGGAGGAAGAGGACGCCGCTGGTGGTGGGGCGAGTGGGGTGGACAACGTGCGTGGGGTTGGCGCTTCCGGACCCGTGTCGGCTCGTCCGGATCGGGGCGCGGGAGCACGGGAGAAGGCACGGCTTTTTGGGAAGGGCGCGCCGCGTGCTCTCGCAGCGTACGGCCGGAACCGGCCGGCGTGATAGTGTCGGGCCGGGGATCTGCGGACAAGTCACGCGACCTCACGCCGTGGCTATTCCGGTTGGTTGCGGTTGGCGCAGCGGCGACGACGGACCACCACGGACGATTTTGATGGGGAAATTCGCGCGATGGAATTTTACGTCGGAGCTTCGTGGAGAGGAGTAATTTCGTGGACAGTGTACGCAGGATCACGGGCGGGGCGTGCGAGTACCGGCAGGGCGTTGTTCAGGTCACGTAGTGCTACTATTTATTTTCGGAGGACAGCGTGTTCGGTGTAGCGCTGCTCTTTCTCCGAGTTCGAGTTTGCTGCTAATTCGAGTTCGAGTCTGCTAATTCGAGTTCGAGTCTGTGCGGGGGTCCGAAACTCACTCTTCCGTTCCAGGGATCAACCGACTCGGACTGGTTCTTTCTTAGGCACGTCCTGTACAATGCAGTGACATTGACGAACGTTTTATGGACGGTAACATAAAATTCTCTGTCACCTTCAAAGACACCACATACGTCGGTCGCTTGATCGGTAGGCGTTCGTAGCTTGATCCATGCTTAGAGCCCTCGTCGCACGATCCTGGAGTATCGTTTAGTTGAAGTTCATTCTGTTTTGTTCAACCGAAGGAGCCTTGCTTTGCTCTACTTCACGCATTAACAGTGTAAAAACTGATATTATGTGTTCTTTTTAGGTGTCCGAATTAATGTATTGTATTGCGATAGGTGAATTCGTGAATTGTTTCAAGTTTACAGCAGTGAGTTTACAGCAGCTATGAGAAAGGACCGGTGACCATGCATCCTACATATGCCTGAGAAAGAAGCAAATTAAGTGTTGTACAAAAAGGAGTTGACACAAATAAATCTGCTGAGCATTTGTGTGTTGTAGCTAGATGGAAGGCGCTTAAAGTAGGCAGGCTCTTATGTCTACCAAACTACAAATCACGTCGCACATTTATTATTATTTTTTGCGTCGCACATGATTCTTCTGCTATATGTTAAACTCGTCAAATACTTGATGACGTATTATTGTTCTCTTTCCTTAAGCAGCTGGACAAGAACCTCACGTTGTTTAATCTCTCGTACAAACCTTGACTAATTTAATGCTATTGTAAATAAAACTCAGAGTCCCCGAATTGCTATATATAATGGGGCCATCTATATCGTGCCCGGGCATTTCAGCCTGTCTTCGATGCCCGATTTATAGGTCGTCGGATGTAGCATCGATTGGTCATCAGCCTTCGTCAACCTCCAGCGCTCCTTCGTCGTTCGCCTCTGCCTGCCACTGCCCCCCGCCCTACGCACCGCCGCCCCTGCCTCGGCGGGCTAGGGTCTCGCCGGAGGGCGCTCCGACGAGCCCCTCCTTCTTCCACCTCCCGTCGCCGCCGTCGCCTTCTGCTCCCCCGCCCCGACCTGGCCCAACTGCCTTCTCTCGCCGCTCGCTCCGGCGGCGTCTCCGCCGCCTCCGCCTCCGCCTCCGCCGTCTCTCCCGCCACCACCGCCGGGCCGGCCTGCCTCCCCCGGCCCCCTCTTCTAGGTCCGGTAGATTCCGGTGAGCCCCAAACCCCAATCCCGAACCCTAACTTGTCGGAGAGTTCGCCGGAGTTGGGGAAGAAGCTCGCCGGAGTTGGAGAAGAGGAGGAGAAGAGGAATGGCGCTGAGAGGGCTAGCAAAAAAATTCAGGCATTGAGACGGCTCATAATGCCCAGGTAGAATTTAGCTTTCCCCATATATAATAGTGCACTACTTACACAAGTCGTTATTGTTATAATGATCTCCACTTAAATCATCTCACCATTTCATTCATGGGCTGAACTAGGTTTTCTATTTTTTTTTATTGTTTGTACTTATGTTGATGCTAAATTAGCAAAACAGATGCTCAAAACATAACACAATTCACTGCAATTAGAAGACATATTTTGATGGCATCGCATACATTAGGTGTACGACTTCAAATCATGCTTACTATATGTTTCCAGCGAAGTTATAGGTGTACGACTTCAAACCATGCTTATTAGTATATGGAGCATTCATCAATACCAAGATGTACGCACTCTCAAACATATATCGCTATCACCACAATAGTAGCAATTGGATCACAACTCTCATCTACACAACTAGCATGGGGCAAGTACACGAAATAATTGATCACATAAATATATTTCATCAATTATTGAAAATTGCTAGAATAGTGGAATGTGATTGTTGGGCTGAATGTATGTGAAAGAAACAAATGGCCCAAGAGCCCATGTAGGAAATATATATGTATGTAATCTGCCTATGGAATGAACAATCTAGACTGTTAGATATTTCCCAAACTCTACATGGTGTCAGAGCTTTGGCGATGCCGATGGCGACCGTGAAGCTCCGCTGCTTGACGTGGTGAGTGCAGAAGTGGTGCCGCTCGTGTGAATCGCCGGCGAGTAGAGCTTGTGCGTGCTGGTTGAAGGCGTGTGGTTGAGGTTGAGGTACTCTGTGAGGAGGAGCAGGGAAGGAGTATCCCAAACTAGGAGCAGCAGGCGACGCACAGGGAGCTGCGGCAGCTGTGGCAGAGAAGCGCGGCATCAGGGAGCTCGAGCAGCAGAGGTAGTGGAGGAAGCCAAGTTGAAGCTCGTGAGGGAGCAAGCTTGGAGTGAGGTGGTTGTTGATTGGGCTAGAAATCAAGGCAATCAGCAGGTAGCTTGCTTGTATTTCGTTGAAATTACCAGGCGGAAGGAAAGGGAAGAGGAGAAATTGGTGTTGGGCAGTCCCACTGGGCTGATTTTTGGTGGATTAGGGTGGATTCGCTCACCAGGCGGAGGTGATTAGTTTGGGGAAGAGTAGTGTCCAGTGTGGGGAAGCTAGCAAATCCAAGAGAGCGAGTGCGTGCTGGGCTTGGGTGCTTGTGGAGGTGTGGAGCAGTGCATGGTGGTGGTATTTGGAAGAAGTGGTTCTCTGTATTGAGCTAGAAGACTTGCTGGAGAGAGAGGAAAAATAAGGAGATTGGTGCTGGTCGTTGTTGTTTCTGTGATCAAGACAGATTGAGAAATTGGTTGTTGCTTCTGCAAAACGGGAGAAAGCAAAGGCATTGAACAAGTATTTGAGAAATTGGCGGACATTGTCACATCAAGTCAACTTGAAAAGATAGCTCAATTATTTTTAGCAAAGAGTTCTGAACTAATGTCAGATACAAGGAAAGAGAAGGAGACCAAGACAATCCTCGGCAATCTTGTCAACCTTGCTCATCCTAATAAAGGTACATCTCTCGCAAATTGGATATTAGATTCAGGTGCATCTAAACATGTTACGGGTACATTAAGTGAATTTATATCTTACAATCGATTGGGTCCTATGCAAAATGAAACTCTTCAAACTGCTGATGGAACTGCTCAACCTATTAAAGGTGTGGATGCAGTCCAATGCACTTCACTAATTACATTATCGTCGGTTTATATGTTCCATCATTTCCTGTTAATCTAGTATCCCTAAGTTCCTTAGTGGATCATATGGATTGCCGTGTTACTCTCGATCGGGAGAATTGTTTAATTGAGGATAGAAGAACCGGAAGAAGGCTTGGGACTGGTATAAGGCGTAATGGCCTATGGTTCTTGGATAGAAGAACTGATAAGTCTGAGTGTACTGCTTTGGCGGTTGCTGCTAGTGAAGAAGAAGTTAAGGTAATACTCCAACATTGTCGGTTGGGCCATATGTCCTTTGACACTATGAGCAAAGTATTTCCTGATATCATGAGCAAGGTGGACAAAAATAAATTGGTATGTGATGCTTGCGAGTATGGGAAGCATACCAGGTCATCCTATGTGAGCAGAGGACTTCGAAGCACATCTCCCTTCTTATTAGTCCACTCTGATGTGTGGACTTCCCCTGTGATCTCTGTGAGTGGAATGAAGTATTTTGTGACTTTTATCGATTGCTACTCTCGTATGACTTGGATATATCTTATGAAACACAAAAGTGAGGTGCTCAAATGCTTCAAGGACTTCTATGCGTGTGTTAAAAATCAGCTCAATGCACAAGTAAAAATGATCAGAACTGATAATGGGACAGAGTATGTAAACAATGAATTTTGTAGTTTCCTTTCGACAGAAGGAATACTACATCAAACCACTTGCCCCGACACACCTCCACAAAATGGTGTAGCTGAGAGGAAGAATCGACATCTATTGGAGGTGGCCCGATCTCTTATGTATACTATGAATGTGCCAAAGTTTTTATGGAGTGAGGCAGTTATGACTGCTACTTATCTCATTAATCGTATGCAATCAAGAGTGCTTGGGATGAAGACTCCATATGAAATGTTGTATGGACATAATGAATTTAAAGTTTCACCAAAGGTGTTTGGATGTACTTGTTTTGTTAGAGATTACATACCTTCGGTGGGAAAGTTGGATCCTCAAGCTATTAAGTGCATCTTTATAGGTTACAGTAATGGGCAAAAGGGGTACAAATGTTGGAGTCCTTCTCTACGACGTATTTTTGTAAGTATGGATGTCACATTCAGGGAGTCCGAGCCTTTCTATGGTGAGAAAAACAGATTTGAGCTCGTTGTTTTCTGATCTTGACTCTCCTAACATGGGAGATGTTAGTCGAGAGGGGGAGATTGGAATTAGTGATACACAAAATGGGTCAAGTGAGCAACAACTGAGCAAGATGGAAGCAGTGATTGGTGGTTCGGTCCTCAACCAAAGAGAGCGGAAGTGATGAGTGGTTCAACATCTTCTCAGGATGAATCCACATGTGAGAGGTGGCAACACAAAGATGTATCACGAGTGTATGTAAGAAAAAAATTTAGACCTCAGACGACGGAGGTGGTTCCAGCACCAACCATGGAACAATGTTCTTCAACTTTAGTTCCTAACAATGGCCAAGAAATTGTTGACGTCTCGTCAACCTCTGATGTCGAAGACTCTCCTTCAGCTAGCTTGCCTATTGCATTGCGAAAAGAAGCGCGATCCAAGGCTAGAGTTCCTCCACCAAGATATGGATATGAGAATGACATTAGCAACTATGTCTCTTATGCTTTTTTATCTCCTACATATAGAGCATTTATTGCATCATTACAATCTGTTGTTGTTCCTAGAACCTGGAAAGAAGCGAAACAAGATCCTAAATGGCGAGAGGCTATGTTGGAGGAACTAAGAGCTCTTGAGAAGAATAACACCTGGGATATTGTGGAGCTACCAACAGGAAAGAGAGCTGTTAGCTGCAAATGGATTTTCACAGTGAAGCAGAATCCAGATGACAAGGTAGAAAGGTACAAAGCTAGATTTGTTGCAAGAGGATATAGTCAGACATATGGTGTTGATTATGATGAGACGTTTGCACCAGTTGCAAAGATGAGTACAGTAAGAACCCTAATTTCTTGCGCGGCAAATTTTGGTTGGCCTTTGTACCAACTGGATGTTAAGAATGCTTTCCTGCATGGTGATCTTCAAGAAGAGATGTATATGAAATTCCACCTGGCTTTTCTGGACCTGACATATCTAGGAAGGTTTGTAGATTGAAGAAATCTTTGTATGGTCTCAAGCAATCTCCTCGGGCATGGTTTGACAAATTTAGACGAGCATTATGTGATGGGCTACAAACAATGCAGTGGGGATCATACGGTATTCTACCGACATTTTGGACGACGGATCACAGTTCTAGCTGTGTATGTGGATGATATTATCATCACAGGTGATGACGATGTAGAAATAAGACGCTTAAAGGAGAATTTGAGTAAGCAATTTGAAGTCAAAGATCTTGGTCATTTGAGGTACTTTCTTGGCATTGAAATTGCTCGTTCTCAAAAAGGTATTGTTCTCTCACAGAGGAAGTATGTTCTAGACTTACTCAATGAGACTGGTATGCTTGGGTGCCGACCTGTATTGACACCTATTGATCCAAACCATAAGTTGTGTGCTGAGTCTGGTGATCCTGTCAACAAAGAGAGATACCAAAGACTTGTTGGTCGGCTCATTTACTTGTGTCATACAAGGCCAGATATTACTTATGCAGTTAGTGTAGTGAGTCGATATATGCATGATCCTAGACATAGGCATTTAGATGCTGTATATCGTATACTACGATATTTGAAGAGTAGTCCTGGAAAGGGAATCATTTTTAAGAGCCATGGTCATTTGAAGGTGGAAGGGTATTGTGATGCCGATTGGGCTAGTTGTCTTGATGATAGAAGGTCGACTTCTGGCTATTGCGTTTTTGTTGGTGGAAACTTGGTATCATGGAGAAGCAAGAAGCAACCAGTTGTATCTCGTTCAACTGCTGAAGCAGAGTACAGAGCTATGTCATTGGGATTGAGCGAGATGTTATGGTTAAGAAGTCTCTTATCAGAATTAAATGTTCTAAGGAAAGGTCCTCTGAAGCTTTGGTGTGACAACAGGCAGCTAGCTATGAATATAGCAAATAATCCAGTTCAACATGATAGAACAAAGCATGTTGAGATTGATCGTTTCTTCATCAAGGAGAAGTTAGACGGTGGTATCCTAGAGTTGAGTCATGTAAACTCAGCAGGTCAACTAGCAGATTGTTTAACAAAGAGATTAGGAGTAAAAGAGTGTAATTTGGCATGTAGCAAGATGGGAATGATAGATATCTATCATCCATCTTGAGGGGGAGTGTTGGGCTGAATGTATGTGAAAGAAACAAATGGCCCAAGAGCCCATGTAGGAAATATATATGTATGTAATCTGCCTATGGAATGAACAATCTAGACTGTTAGATATTTCCCAAACTCTACAGTGATTATGTTGTGTTATTCTCGACACCAGACAATTGTCTCATAGATAAAATCTAAAGAAGTCATCTAACTCTTACTTATGCTGTAGATAAAAGAGAGAAAATCATTACGGACGTCGTGATTTTTGCTAGGCTGATCCAACTCATTTCTAGTTGGAATCGCAAAATAAACCTATAAACAAATCCTCCTTTACTATGTGGCGATGATTATTTGAGAAGCAAGATTCATAGTAATTCGTGGAAGCATCAAGTATGATAACCTCATAGAGAAACATTTAATCATCTATGGTTTAAAGTCTATTACACCTCATTACGTTTTTTTATAAAACAATAGCCTTAGTCATATGATTTTAAGTCATTATATTTGTCTTTGGTATATTGATGAAAATGTTGGCACATATAGTTTGTGTCAGAGGCGCTTATTGAACACTTCGTTTGTGAAAGCAAATGAGCTATGTTTCATCGTACAAGGTGGATGACACAATTTTTTGTAAGAAAATCAATTAAACCACAGGCACGTTGTCATATTTATTTTGTGGACAAATAACTTAGTATAATTTTGTACTAAGTGGCACGTCATAACTTAGGAGCACTTTGTCTTTTTTTTTTTGATGGGAGGAGCACTTTGTTTGACAGCTGCATTTTCACACAACCGGAATCGCCGGCCCTATCTTATCAACCGTTCGAGCAATCTCGGCGAGAATCTATCCGTCAAGCATCCAGCACCTTTCTCCGTCCCGCCGCAGCAACGCGAGCTCGGGTCGGTTGCACCAAAAACCTCGCGCCGCAGCAACCGAGACCGAAAGCCAAAAACAGCCGCTGCAAAAACCCGCCCCTCTCGCCCCGCCTTGCCCATGTCCCCCTCAGCGCCGCCCGCCGCCGCCGCCCGCGCCGCTCGCCCGGCCAAATCGCTACTCCAGGGACCCTCCCCCTCGACCCCGACTCGCTTCCCTCACCTCTCCATGTCCACATACTCCTCTTCTCCCCGCGCCCCACGCCTCGCCGCCGCCGCCGGCGCGGCGCCCTCCCTCCTCACCGCCGACCCGGGCCACCGCGAGGCCGTCATGCTCGCTGCGCGCGCCGCCATGGGGAACTGTCTCGGGGAGACCCGCCTCGACCTCGCCGTCCCGGGGCTCCGTCTCGCCGCCAAGGGCAAGGTGAGCAAAGCATACTCCTCTGGCCTGTCATTCGTTGCGGGATCCCGGTGCTTCTAGTGAGTGGTGACTGACCTTTGGTATTTTGGTTCGAAGGTGAGGGATGTTTACGAGAGCGGGGAGCATCTGGTGCTCGTGACCACTGACCGGCAGAGCGCGTTCGACCGCGTCCTTGCTTCCATCCCGTTTAAAGGGCAGGTATCCTTCTCGCCCTTTGGTAATTCAGTGCCAGTGTTGAACTGTTGATAAGCATATTCTAGATTACATGTCATTGTCATACTGCCCTGCTTTTGTGTTTGCCAGAACAGCAGTATTTGCTGGTGTAACTGCAATCTTCAGACTTGAGTTCTGCTGTTTAATGGAATTTGAAACTATAAAAATGCTTAGCATTGTTCTGTTTTCAGTTGCTGCAGCAGTGGGGTGGCTTATCTACTCATACGTAACCACCGTAGTTCGATGTTCCAATTGATTATGACATGAATATAAGTGTGTGGTCTTGCTTGCCAGTTCATTTCTAAGCTGCATCATAGTCTATCCTGACGCAATGAATTCTGGAAGATGAATATACTGAAATTAGAAATTGCCTCTGTCATATGGGTGATTTCAGGTTCTTAATGAGACAAGCCTTTGGTGGTTCTATAGGACTCGACATATTACTCCAAATGCTGTAGTGTCATCTCCAGACAAGAATGTGACTATTGCCAAAAGGTGCTCAGTTTTTCCAGTTGAATTTGTTGGTGAGACCTAAGGCCTGTTGCGTACTTTGATTATTTACCACACAAGTTCTGCTGATGATTAGTTTTCACAATTTGTTTGTCATTCTCATGAATCTTGTCTTGGCATGCTTATTTTCAGTTAGGGGATATGTTACAGGAAGCACAGATACATCCTTATGGACTGTTTATAATAAGGGCGTCAGAAACTACTGCGGAAATGCTCTTCCGGATGGTATGCCGCTAGCCATTAATTGTTGGATGTTGATTTCTTTTGTTCCCTCTGGCAACTTCGGAGTTGGCTCTTTGGTACAGGTATGGTGAAGAATCAAAAGCTATCTGCTAATATCCTCACTCCAACGACCAAAGCTGCAGATCATGATGTTCCCATCACTCCGGATGAGGTATTCTCTCGTTCTCTTACTAGTATATTTGATCCACTATTCTTAATAACTAGTAGATCCCCTCATAACCAACACTGTATTAAGGAAAAATTGGATAAACAAATGCTTTTAAATCAGTCTAGCATTGGATCGGGCTGAAAAGAACAATTGAAAAGCCAGATAAAACATGAATTCATTGCTATTAGAAACTTGAGACTCAACTGGCACAAAGTTTTCTTTCAAAGATGAGAAATCCTCCTGATAACTCGGTGCCACATATTTCTGTCGTTTTAGGTTCTTGATTGTGATAGAATTTGTCGGCAGCTCCATAATAATGGTAGTTAACGATACTATTTGGGGGGTCATATGGGTAGTCAAGAAAATTACATTGCTCCTCTATTTGCTAATCTTATTATAACAGTTTGGTGGAAATGAAAAATCTATAAGTCTTTGTTTCTGGTTCTTATTATGAATTGACCAGGCTGCATTTTGTAAGGATGAGCTTGTAGACTTTGACATTTCAATGCTGCTGCATGCTTGAATCACCTCCTTTTCACACTTCAATGTTACCTTCGCCGAGGCCCTTACATCCAATGATATTCTGATTCTGTAGATAATAAAGTCAGGGTTGATGTCAAAGGATGACTTTGATGAAGCAAGAAGCAAAGCCTTAAGCTTGTTTGCATACGGGCAGGTATTGTACTACCATGTCTACTGTTTCCCCTAAGGCGTTTTTGGATCTATGCCTTGTAATCTCCCAACTTAGTTGCAAACAATGGACTTGTCTCGTTTCAAAAATCTTTGAGGCGCTTTTAATTTTGATTTATGTTGAAGTGCAGATTACAACTTCAGATATATATCCTACAATAATTATGAATAGTAGAAATATATGATGTCGCAATTATATCTATGAAATGCAGTTTAATGAGTTCCTTTGAGGTAAAGTAGTTACCTGTGACTAAACAGAGCATTAAAATATCTTGCTAAAACTACACTAAGAATTTAAGATGCATATGTCATGTAACCTTTTGTTATCCGCCTCCATTCCGAATGGAACATAGTATATGTAATGTAGTTGTTGACTCTTTTTCCATTTCTCTATTTACAGCAATTGGCCTTCGAGAATGGATTAATTCTAGTTGACACAAAGTATGAGTTCGGAAAGACATCTGATGGGACAATCGTTTTGATCGATGAGGTTGTGTTTTCTAACACCTTTCACTGTTTGTTTAATGCAAACTCCACTCATTATGACCAGAAATGAAGAAATTATATATGATTTAGTTTTTGTTATGTTTAAATGTTTTCTGAAATAGAATAGTACTAGCTCATTTTCTTGTGCATAGTCATCATTCAATTTTGTTTCCACCGGCAGGTTGGAACTCGATTAAACTAGGAACCAAATAGCTTATATGAACTTCTACTGTAGAATGTGTTCATGCCATAGATCTTCCTAAGTATATAGCTGTTACAACATAGATGGTAAATGGTAGACAGTCAGTCGACCATCTTTAGTGTTTAATCTGTTCAATCAGGCTAAACGGCCATTTAGGCATAGACGAGTGTGCCTGTCTAGCGTTCAGATGCCGACTAAACGACATTTATTTCCATTTAGAAAAACAGAGGTATATAGTCATTCTAGGCTTTTTACGAAAATGTTTCATGTTTTTACAGCATCCATTATTCACTATTTTTTTTATTTTCAACGTATTATCTTACTTTATTGAGCTCATCTAGTGTAGTAATTTGTTTGGGCTTTGACTTGTTGCAATGAATAATTGATTTTTTATAAAGAAGAATGTAATGCTCAGATAGGCCTTATTCTCATTCGTTTTTACATTTAATCAGAGCTTGTACAAAAGAAATAGGATTGTGAACATGGCCCAGTTTGTATTGCAGGTCATACTGTTTAGTTTATAGCTTTTCTGAATTATGTTGTGCAGAACTGTGTGACTATAACTTAAAATTCATTGAAACATTAATGATTATGTTTGACAAAACTCATGATCTCCTCTGTTTGACAAGCAGGTTCATACTCCTGACTCAAGTAGATATTGGATTGCTAGTTCATATGAAGAGAGGTTCAGATCTGGTCTTGAACCTGAAAATGTTGACAAGGTAGGCATAGTCCCTTGTGTTCATACATCCATGTATTGGGTAATTACCCTGATGCGACTTTATGCCATAAAACCTAATGACTTTTAACGAAATTATTGATGAAATTATATTTCTCAGGAGTTCTTAAGGCTGTGGTTTAAGAACAATTGCAATCCATATGAAGATGCAGTATGTTTTCTTCATACCCAGCTGTTAAAAGTACTTCAAGAAATCATAATGAATGAATACTAACATTAATGTTGATTCTGTTACTCTGAAATACTCAGGTTCTTCCAGAAGCTCCAGAAGAGCTGGTTTGTGAACTAGCTTGGCGGTATGTCTATTTAACATCCTGCTATTATTTTCACTCCAAAAAAAATGTCAGGGGGCGTCTCCCTCCTTTTATAGCCTGTCCGGCCAGCAACTTTGTGTGCATCTATATTATGTGACTAATGAAGCGTAATCCACTGCAGGTACATCTTCCTGTATGAAACAATCACAAATACAAAATTTGAGATCCCAGAAACACAGGTATGGGGTAGAAAGATTTTCTTGAGCTTCTTATTTTGCACATATGTAGATATTTCATCATTGTTTTCTTGAAAAATGCAGGAACCGATTCACGAAAGGATTTCGAGGAATGTTGCAAAAGCCTTGCAGAATCTATGATTCCTGTTGGAGAAACACCCAGAGAGAAATCCCATGCTGATGCTAATAAGAGGTGCATTTCTGGTACCGGTATAACTCCTGAGGATAGTACCATGGGCTCATGCCATTTATCCTTCCCGTGAGGATTGGCATGATTATTTGATGAGCGGGCAAATGCCGATGCTCCCTGATGTAACATGGTAATAAACGATTAATTGGAGCTAGTATTTGAGTTGGTGTGAGCAATTGGCATGCTCCACAAGTAGCTGTATCCTGCTTGGAACGTGAAAGGAGAGGAATAGAGAAATGCAGTATGCAATTGTGCGCACTGGTCGGGTTTTGTGTGTAACAATGTCAAATGACAAAGTTCGCCAAAGCCATGCTTCAGAAACAATGAATCCATTTGGAACTGCATACTCCCCCATTTCTCAAATTGTTGTCGTTAGGAAAAGTGAGGACAGAGTATTTGCGATTGGATTGGATTGGATTGGATTGTGGTTTTTTTCCGGTGGAGTCAAACATACAGCTCTATTTGACCTGCATCACACTCTGGTAATGCCTTCTCTCAAGTCTTAACCAGCCTTTTCGTCGCTCTCCTCGTGTCCCTGTCCCACTATCTGTAGATTATAGTAATAGATATTTCCGGGGTGCGTTGGAAGAAGGCAACCCGGGATCCAACCGTTGACTTTCCCCAGACTTCTTGATCTATAAAGGGACGACAAGGCCCCTTCGTCTCTTGCCGCCGCAGCAGTGAGCTGAGCTCCAACAATGGCAGAGAAGGGCGTGAAGGTGTTCGGCAAGTGGGCTAGCCCGATGGCTGTCCGGGTGGAGTGGGCTCTCCGGCTGAAGGGCGTCGAGTACGAGTACATCGACGAGGACCTCGCCAACAAGAGCGAGGCGCTGCTCCGCTACAACCCGGTGACCAAGAAGATCCCGGTGCTCGTCCACGACGGCAAGCCGATCGCCGAGTCCACCGTCATCATCGAGTACATCGACGAGGCGTGGAATGACGGCTACCCCATCATGCCGGCCGACCCCTACGAGCGGGCTCAGGCGAGGTTCTGGGCCAGGTTCGCCGAAGAGAAGGTACGCGCATCTTCTCTGTGATGAAGTAGCAGTACTAGAGGCAGCAACCGATCTGATGTAGGAATGGCTTCATCTACTTCAGTGCAACGATGCCCTGTACCCAGTCTTCACCACGACCGGCGAGGCGCAGCGCAAGGTGGTGCAGGAGGCCCAGCAGTGCCTGAAGATGCTGCAGACGGCGCTGGAGGGGAAGAAGTTCTTCGGCGGCGACGCCGTGGGCTACCTTGACCTCGTCGTCGGGTGGTACGCGCACTGGCTCCCGGTCATCGAGGAGTTGTCCGACGCCAGCGTCGTCACCGACGAGGAGCTGCCCCTGATGAAGGCCTGGTTCGACCGGTTCCTCGCCGTCGACGTGATCAAGGCGACCCTTCCCGACAGGGACAGGATCCTGGCGCTCAACAAGGCCCGCCGCGAGCAGCTCCTCTCCGCGTAGAGCACGGCGAATTTTAGCACTATATATTGCTGAAATAAATGTTGCGCCTGTTGCAGCAGACGCTTGGAGCACCGCACCTCTCTGTAAGATGATGTTGTGGATCTGAAGTAAGGATTGGAGACGTTACTGAAATATTAATGGGATGTTTTCTTCTTTTTTCTGGACCTTATATTAAGGGCCCTGCTAAATTTCAAGTGCTTGAAATCTGGGGTGTTTTCAAGCACCATCCCCAGCCATCTGATCTGCATCCAACGGCTGGGGATCTCTTCTGTTCTTTTGTACTCAGTTTGTATGTTGGAACATGAGGGGACTGAATAATGTCAACAAGTGTGATTTGGTTAAAAACTTATTCTGTTCACACAAAATTTGAATTGTAGGGGAAAAACGTTCCATGAAACGGGTAAAAAAGAATCTGACCCGTTAAGAAATTTGAATTTTTTAATGGGCCTGCCAAACCATCAAACAAACCCGAAATGGTAGCAACGGCTTTAAGCCAGGAGAAACCATACAAACAAAGACACTTAGGCTGTAAATAATCATTGGTGGATGTTCGTAGTGAATGCAACACAAAGCAACAAAATAGTAACTGTTCTTAATTGCAATAAACATGTCAAAATTGCAATAATTTCCCATTGCAATTTATGAGAGCATATGCAGTAACTCCATTATGTAGTAGCTATTACATAGGAAACAAGAAATAACATACTGACTACAGGAGAATGCATATGGCATCAACATGAGCAGATACGAGGAACATATACCTGTAGAAGGAAGGAAACAAGGTGTATCAAATATTTCGTATGTTGAAAGAGTCGTTCTGACAAAAGTATGCAACAAGCCTGTTTAGAGTCTGCCTGCCCTTGATGAACAAATACTTGGACTGACTAACTTGTAAATAAAAATTCCCTCATCAAATTAAACTCTGCTGTACAAATTGTAGGGGAAAAAACAAAGTTACCCCTAGCCCTGCAATGTGAGTTGAACCTAACTGTAGAGACATAAAACACCACAGAAAGGTACTTGTGTGTCAGCAAAAAGGTTATGGCCTAGTTATACACAACTAGAAAGTGCGACAAATAGGAGATAGGTTATGGCCTGATTATTACCAAGTTCCTCTTTTTTTTCTCTCTCTTTCTTCTTGTTTTGATAAAAAGGTCTCATCCCCTTAAAAATTAAGACCATGTCCCAAAATTTAGATAGGTACTTGTGTCTCAGCAGCATCTACAGATTGACTTATGCCTAATACGTATTCGAGAAAGAGTACATGTGTGCAACTAGTTTGAAAAGGCTGCATAGTAACTTCTCTCAAGTATTTCACTAAAACATACCATGCACAAGCAGCGTGTTAGGAACTCCAGAGGCGATGGCGGCATTGGCAGGACCACAAAATTGCTTGTGAAATCCCAGAAGAAACCCCTATCTGATTATCCATTGCTTCTGAAAACTCTACAAATCAATTAGGAACAAGTCAGGTTTTTAGGTCAGGAAAGACTGAAGATAGTTGCATTTTTCCAAAATTAAAATTATTATTGAATACACAAGTAATTGTGGTACACAATAATTGCAATTAAAAAATACATATTAGTTACAGCATTAGGTGCATGAAAAAGGGGGGAAATCACTGAATTCATATGGTGGTTATGTTAACCAAGGTAAATATAATAGGTTTCCTATCATTGTGAAAAATTAAGCAAGTCTCGGCTATTAGAAGGAAAAACAGCCATCAATTCACTTAATTTGGCATGCGATAAAATAAAATATGATTAATTAACTTTGCTACAGGAACAAAACAAGCAAAAGAGATTCACTCGTGACTCATGAGAAGAGTGAAGCAAAAAAACAAGCTACGCATTAATCTACAGAATTGGTCAGAGAAATATGTTTTTACAACACAAGGAACAGTGCAAAAATCTAATCAGAATGCAGCCTGAAACACATGGATAGCAGGTAACCTGATCCAGCCAAAAGAAACCACTTTACACGGGAGACATTATAGTTCTTTCGGCTTCAGCGAAACATGAGCACGCAAGCCAGAATTTTCTTCGACGATAAAATCCTGTAGCTAATGTTGCCCTGCATCGACTGAATCCCAAAACACACACAAGAGAACAGAGAGGCCACGCTGATCCAAAATGACAGATATCAGATCGAAGACAGCCTAGACAAAGAGGAATAAATAAATGGACAATTCAATCGTTAAATCCCATGCTCTCAGAAAGCAAAATCCTAATCTGCAGCAGATGGAAATGAGAAGCGAACAAGCAAGACATACTGCCATGATAATGATGTTCGGCAAGACAACTAGCAAAAACACAAATCGACTCAAGAATCGCGAAATCAGAGGGAACTAAGAGGGAAACAAACATGAACACGAGATACAGAATAAACCAGTTTCTCCATTGAAATTAATGAGATCCACGGCCTAAGAATTCAGCTGAATCCCTAAACACAGAAATTTGGACAAAACAATGAGTAACAGTACAATTACAAAATCATGGAATGGAAATTGCACTAGCCGAGTTGTGCAATTCCATCAAGTGGTAATTGCAATTCCCTCAAGTGATAAATGCAGTCAGTAACTCAGTATAGAAGCTCAGATCCAAATTGACAAACAAGCTATGCAAAGGGTAATTGATGCCAATTTTCATACATGAGGTGCATTATAATTAGCAGGAATCATTACTGAAAAAAATGCAATTTACGGAAATTGCTTAACATTACATGGCAACAGATACAATGGATAAATAATAGTCAATTAGGAAATGAGGGGTACAATGGAGCGCTCGATGAGATGAGATTGTGACAACAATCGTGCAGGAAGCATGTTGCAAAATCCCTGATTTTGATAACTAAGTAGTTCTGGAACCACTTAATGCAAAACATAGAACTAATTGAAAAGTCATGTAAAGAATGATGACTTGAAGGTCTACAAATCCATAAAGACTTGAAGGTGTACAAATCCATGAAGATTTTCATGCACGCCCAACGGATTTAGACAGGATATTAATTAATTAACCTGTGAAGAACCAATGGATTGAATAAAAATATATTACTATTAAAGAAATATGGATGTATTACTAATAAGACTATAATTATTATAGAATTAAAAAGAACTCCAAACATAATGTCAAATGCTAGTTCCTTCATGACTGTTGAGCAGGAACTATTCATGCATCTCGGGAACAAAATGAGAATACACATCACAGAAGAACAAGCATTTTTTAACTCAATAACAGAACAAAATGACCATAATTCAAAATATGAAGCCAGATTCTCGATGCCTCATCGAGGTTCTGGTACTAAGCTGCGCAGTAACAAACACAGTTCATTTTTTGCACTTCTATATTATAAAAATTGCACAAACCAAGCTTTGCAATTTCCTGAATTGATAAATGTAATTTTCAATACATAACCTGGTGCAATATGTTCATGTCTGCCTAATGGATTGAATACAGTTATGCTGGTAGTTGGCAGCGTGTCATTTTGAAACAAAAGAACAATTGAACAAATTTAAAAGAACATTTCACATTTTTTCTATGATTAAGACAAATACAAAGTCTTAATAGGAGACAAATTAACAAAAAACATAATCCCAAACTTATATTAGCATAAGTGACATGCAGAGCAAAACAAAAATTACTCAAAGAAAAAAATGTACAGAGATAATGTGACAGATAAATGAAAGTAGCACACTTAAAAATTATGAATTACAATTTTGTATAATAATTGCATATTCAATTAACTGCAAGTTAAATGCATGGAAGTCCCAATTTGCCTGATAGTAAGATATAGAGGAGGTTGAGAGGGTGGAAGGGTGATTATGCATCTGGGTCATGAATCAAAGGATCAAATACTGCAGTATTGAAGTCGCTAATACGAGCATATTGTTAACTATTAGTTGCCGGAGTACCATTCAGCATAATGAGTTATAAGCTAATACTTCAAACGAAGAAGGATCATGAAGCATCACCACAGAAATCCTTGTATCGGTCCGCATCCATTTGTACAGGAAAATAGATAGAGAAAAACAAAGTGGCGCCTTTGAATTAGTAACTCAAAAGTTGAACAGACTATAGGTTGATATCAGCGACAGTACATTGAACACATAACAGAATAAGGAGCAGATCTTACTAATTACTACTGTGGCAAATATCAACTAATCACAAAGCCTAACGATGCCTCTCTGCTACACTGCTGCTCTTGTTGCATTAGATTTCAAACAAAGGTCCTTTCATATTACGCAACAGCAACCAAATCGGTTTATTGGATAACATGAGGTCTATACGATGTTCTAAATAGAATTTCTTTTTGTTTTTTGTTTGTTTTACAATAGGTGGACATGAAAGCAAATGAGCACATGTTATAGAAAAATTTCTGAGAGCAGTACATCATTTACTCATTGTCATTCCCCTTCTTTTTACAGTTCTCTATGGATCAGTGGCGAATGCCTCGATCACCCCTACCATACATCCTCCACAGATCACACAGGCTCCATACATAGACAAATTAACATAACAAATGCAGACATATGGAACGGCAAAGCAACATCTCACAGGACATGATCATCTAACCAACAAATTGGATGCAATGAACAAGCACAAACAGTGGTAGATTTCGAACAAACCCTAACACCACCCAAAATTGACAGGGAATCGATTTCAAAGGCAAAATAAGAGAAGAATTACCATCTAAAAGAACAAATCTATCGATGCTCAAACCCTAATAATAGCACATTTCGAAGAAATAGGGGTCAAACCCTAACTGAAATAGAAAGGGGATCGCCATTTCGGTGCTCAAACATTGGGCAGTGAAGCATTACAAATGTGGAAATACAAGGGGAGGGGAGAGGAGGAAGACATACTCCTGGAGCTGGACCCCGTCGCCATCGACATTCCCTTCGCTCGCCGCCTCGCCGCACAGCGCGGCCGCGCCCCGGCCCCCGCAATCGCTCATCCCGCAGGCCGCGCCGCCGCCTCGTCACACAGCGCGGCCGCGCCCCCGGCCCCCGCGCCGCGCACCCCGCCGGCCGCACCGCCGCCTCGCCTCCGCACCATGCACCCCGCAGGCCGCAACGCCGCGGCGTAGCGCGGCCGCGCGCCGGCCCCAGCATCGCACACCCCGCAGGCCGCATCGCCGCGGCGCAGCGCAGCCGCGCCCTCGGCCCCGCGCCGAGACCCGTCGGTTGCCGCCGCCGCTCTTCTGCTTGCTGCGCTCGGTCACTCCGGCTGGAACATCGAACGACACCAGGTTCTCTTTTGCTAATTGGGTTTCGGGTTCAAAACCAATAAAACAAAGCGGCCCCGATCAGCAGCACAAAACTCGCGACGGATTCGGACGCACCAGGTGTTGCTTGAAAGAGAACAAGGTTTCAAGCACTTGATACAAAGTAAATATGTTATATTAATGGGATGTTATCCGTATGACTACCGCATGCTGAGATGATTTAAAACGTATCAGTCTACTTCCAGGAAATGTTCGGAACATAGAACTTTCTCTAATCCAACGCCGCTAAACCAGAGAAGGTTAATCCCTTAGAATATTGGCTCCGCACCGTGATCAAACTACTACTGAGTATTCATGGGTCGAGACATCTTACATATAATGTAAGAACTAGCCTACCAAGAATCAGATGATCGGAACGAGGGTGGCCTCGCAGAGCTCGGTCTTACCTTCCCTCAAGTCTGATCTCGGGAAGGCCCATCTCTTTACTAGAATCCGATGTGATAGAAGGAGCAGCAGCTCTAGCTTAAGCCTAAGTTGATCCTTACTGTTCAAGATTCGATGTTTCATCAACTCCCAATTTTCTACTTGCTGTTAGGCCTAGATTTCAAGTATGACCAGGTCGAGCCCAAGTGGCTACGTAGTCTATCTGGGCCTAATCCGGGTGGTGGGCGCTCAGGCACAAATCCTCCGGTGACCTGTGACAGTCCGCTTCAGAAAAGCCGATAGATTCCCCTCAAGGAAGGGGGCAAAACCTATAGATCGCCGCCGAGCTGTGGAAGGCGGGTCAAACCCCTTTGAGCATGCTTAGGAGAGGTTTTGGGCCTACGTTCGCCGACGAGAGGGTAATTTTAGTTAACATACTGTGAAGTTTCAAGAATACTTTCATCATTGGCACAGATGAAGCTATCCAGTACTCTGTTCGCGTAGAGCACGATTATTTTCTTCTTTCCTCTTTTTTCGATTACTTTCTTATTTCTTCTTTTTTTTGCGAGAAGATCACTATTACTTTCAGGTACTCTTCACCTACACATAGCCTGTCTCTGTCTATATGCCTGAACAAGTGCTGCACTCTCTGGAACGATCCACTTCACTTTAATAGAAGGATGCATGATGCGCTATTGCGCTGTATATGATACACGTACCACAATTCGATATCGCCTAGCTACTTATTCCCTCTAGGACAAACAAGATAGCGCACACTGTCCACCGCACAAAGAAAAAAAAAAAAAGCACACTGTAGACATGTTACGGGTCCAGGTGCGCTGCGTCTGGGGCCTTGTCGGACTGGTGAGGCCACGCCTTGGATGTCTGGACCTCGCCGTAGAAGTAGGAGACCAAGCCCCAGAGCGCGAGCGCGAGGGCGACGCCCTTGGCTCCGTTGAACGGCTCGTGGAAGAGAATGACGGCGAGCACCTCGGTGATCGGGATGAGAACGGTCATGACGACGCCCGCGAGCAGCGCCGAGCCGAAGAAGATGGCGCCGATGGTGCCGAGGAAGAAGAACTGGTACACGACGACCGACCCGCCCAACAGCAGGTAGTACCCGGACTGGCCGAGCCCGAACTCCCGCGCCTCTCTTGGGATCGCCTGCATTTTTAAAATCAGTCTGATAAGCTACTCCAAGCTAGCACTATTTCGGCGGCGCCGGTAGTGACCCAAGCTTCACACGGATCACAGCGAAGTCCCAGCGATAGTGATAATGTGATAGTGACACAACTCGCTGTACAACGACGACTGAAGTTGTGTTTTTGCATGGAACATCTATGCATAATAGTTTTACACTTATCGTCACACTGTTTGAGAAACCAAACAGGAAAGGCGTGTTTGTTTCCTTCCCTCTAAATTTTAGGCCTGTCACGTCAAAAAGAATCTTCATATTTAAAAATATTTTGATTAATTTAATGACAAAACCTTTTTGACACATGGTAAGATTTTGCGAGACGAATCTAATGAGCCTAATTAATCTATATTTTGCTACAGTGATGCTACAGTACAATCTTCTAATCGCCGCTTAATTACCCTCGTTAGATTCGTCTCGCGAATTAGACGGGGGTTCTGAAATTAATTTTATAATTTGACTTTGTTTAGTACATATAAATGGTAAAATTCTCTTTGATATGACCCCTATAAAATTTAGACTCCTGAAAACGAACACACCCGTATGCCGCTGTTTGAGTGTGTCTATCTTTCAAAACGTGTTCTGAAAAAGCGTTCAAAGCAATCTTGCACGAACTCAACTACGTGTATGATTTTACGGATAAAATAGTGATGGATATTGCTAAGTGGCCCAGTAATTTACAATATCTTGTGTAATTTGTCGATTTCCTTTTGTCTTTCCTTTTACCGGTAGTCTACGGATGAGGTCACAAAGGATGGCCAAAGGAACTCCACTCGTGAACTTCATTGAAAACCATATCTTGAGTAATGTTACCGCCAAGACCCGGTTCCTAGAACTATTTAAAATGCATTAATTCACATTATCCTGCATAATATACGTACGGTAATTGATGGTCCTAAAACGACTTAGTTTTCCACAAAGAAATTGTTACAAAATTTTGGTCCTATAATGTGTATATGGTGCCTAGAGCCCAGCTAATGTTCATGGTTCTGCACTTCTGCTAATATTATTGGCCTGTTGAATGGCACTGCAAAACCGAAGTCAAATGTTCCAGCATATATATGAATGTGATTGCTAACCCCGATTGCCGCGACGTGTGCCGAAATCAAATATCGGTGGCGCCTAGGTACAAAATAGAAGTGGTTTGGTAACCAGTCATGGTAACACCGAGAGGAATTTTCTACAAGATCTAATTGACACACGTACGGGACAAGCATGTACAGTTGCGTTGGGCTAGCTGGCCATGAAAAAGGTTAGTCCTTTCAAGAATTTGTGCTTTTGATCACTTGTGGAGAGGTGATTCTTGGGGGCATACCAACTGGATATATATAGGACAAGAATTTGTGCTTGATCACTGTCAAGAAGTGACTTTGGGGGAGTATAATTCTAGTTTCTGGTCCTGGAGGCAGGAATCTGGGTTGCAAAGTCTGAGAAGGAAGATAGCGTCGTCATGCTTGTTGTACGTACAGCAGCGGTATGCGATTGATTTGGGGACCGGGGGAGTCGTGGCCGCATACAGAAAGTTGCATTGACAGCGGAAAATTGAACTTACGTTGAAATCGTTGTTCACAAACATGCCGACGGCGCTGAACGCCGTGGCGCCGAGCCCGATGACGAGCTGAATCTCTATGACGAGCGGGTAGTCCACGGCCGCCGCGCCGGCGCGCGCGGCGTGGCGCGCCTGGCTGAGCTCCATGGCGGGCAGCATGAAGCCGAACAGCGCGGCGGCGCCCAGCGTCATGGCGAAGCCGGCGCCGTACTGCGCCGGCGACACCCCCGCGGGGCGGTCCCCGCCGGCGTTCATCCCGAGCATCGCGGCGCCGACGCTGAGCAGCACCAGGGCGTTCACCGAGAACGCCGTGAACCGCTGCCGCACGAGCAGCAGCGCGAACCCGGCCGTGAACGCCAGCTGCGTGGAGATGAGGATGGAGGAGGTGGACACGGGCAGGTACGCCAGCCCGTAGGCGTAGAGGAGGTCGTCGAGGCCCATCAGGACGCCGATGGCCGCGGACGCCGCCAGGAGCCGGGGCGACATGAGGAAGAAACGCGTGCCGGGCGGCTTCGTGGCGGACGCGACGTCGCGGACGCTGTCGCGGCACCGGCGGCAGAAGGAGAAGTAGAGCGGCACGAGCAGGAGCGGGAAGCCGGCGGTCTGGACGAAGCTGGAGAACCACTTGCGGGCGCCGCCGTAGAGGAAGTAGGCGCGCAGGCACAGCGGGCCGCCGGCCGTGCCGATGACCATGAGGATGAAGTTGACGATGAGGAGAGGGTTGCGGAGTGGCCTGGTGATAGCGCTGATCTGGCCGAGCTGCGCGGTGTCACCGTCCGTGCATGGCTGCTGCGCTCGGTGCTGTGCTGGTGTTTCCACCTCCATGACCACGAGGCGTGTATGCCGCGGTGATACTTGAGGTGGCGGCCGGGGTATAGTTTTGAAGGAACTCAAGCAGCCAGCCACTGCCAGAACGGAATCTGCGAGGGTAGTTATATAGTAGGAGTACTACGAGCAAGATGTGCCCGTAAGGGACGGTTGTCCTTTTCCAGGTTGACAATTTCTGCGCCGGGATAGAGTGGTCCCTGTACAGGAATCTGTTTTATGATTCCTTCTGTACAGTGGTGTTCAAGAATATACTTTATCAATTTATTTTATTTGTTTTTAGACCAGACGAAATCCCTCGTGTCTTCTTTTATTGGGGAAAAAGATTCATAAAATAATGGTCAGAAACTTATTCAGAGCTTAAAAGGTCTACATATATACTTCGTTTATGCTAGCAACTCCCCAAAACTATCACATACTTGTTCATTCAGAGCTTGCTTGTTCAGTGCTGAAAGATACCTAGCAAAAGTGGTTAAAAGAAGCAGAAGTCCATTGAACGCTCATTTCCCTCGTCTTTCTTTGTCTTTGTTGCCATTTTCATCCTCATCTTCCATCTTCTTCACTGCAGTGCTGAAGTCCCACCTTGACTTTTTGTTTGGGCCATCACGTTTCACACGTCCTCTCCTGCATGAATAATCCAATGCCATGTGACTAATCTTTTCTTCTTGTCTTTAAAACCACAGCGAAAAAAAATGCTGCCCCATATAGCAATGACGAGCACATTTTATAGAATATAGGCATTGGATCAATATTGAGTTGAACTTCTCAAACACAATATTGTTCCTCGTTGTCCCAATTGACCAGCACAAAGCTGCCAGACAGCACACTGAATCTGTTCATCTGTTGGTAAATTTGCAGGAGCCCATGCATGTTAGATTATCTTGGCCTAGTTTTGCTGCCAACACACGTACTCTAAACTCTCCAAATGCTAGGTTCTACTGTGCACATACTACTTCCTTTTTTTTGCGAACTGCACATACTACTTCCTTGATAAGTTGATATCCTCTCTTGATCATTTGTTTCTTGCAAGAATTGGATTAATTACATGAGATCTGCCGCATATAAAAACATAATTTTTTTGGGTATTTGGTTCTCCATTTTTTATAAAAAGATTTATGATGATTTTGAAAATATCATAAAAAATCGTCATAGAAGATAATCAGCAACACACAATCTATAGCAAGGTATTTTCATCATAAGTCTGTCATAGAAGGTTATATTTGACGAATTTATCAGGTTTTGTGACGTAATTAACCCGCCATAGAAGACCATAATTGTTGTAGTGTTGAAGTGATTCCCTGTCCTGATTAAAAACGGGTCTTATATGTCATTTGATCAGGTGGTATGTCTTCTTATCTGGCCCTTGTTGCCACAAGAATCTTGCTTTTATTTGCATTGTTGAAACGGATGAGTCTACCAAAAATCAATCTACTTCCACTATTGAGCATCTTTTCTCTCCAACCATCCGATATCTTTCTGCTTTTATATTTTGGAAATTGCAATTCAGATACCCTTGGTCTTCCTGAGGACAAGGGGCACACACATATACTTTATTGGTAAATATCTTTTTTTTTTGCGATTACACAGTACAACTCAGACACTCACAATGCACGCACACTCGCCCCTATGAAAGCACATACGCAAACCCTACCCTATGAGCATCTTCGAAGACTGAGCCGGCAAATCTTCAAGATTGACGAAGTCACTACTGGCGCCTCGCTGTCGACGGCCACGCCGTCTCCCGCTGAACGCATAATGCCGTTAAATCCTAAAAAATTCGCTCCCACGGGAAGTCTATAATCAAATATGTGTTCGTACATGCTAGTATTTTCATTGTCCTCTCCCAAGTACATGACATCAGTGCTATTGAAATTGATTAAGCCTGGTTAGCTGCTCAAGAGTGTAAAACACATTTCAACTTTTCTTGTCATGTCATCTTTGAAAATGCTACTCCTACAATTGTACCATCTGCATGCCGTAAGAGTGCTTTATGATCTTTCTTCGATTGATTTCCTCAAAACATTATCTTGCTTGACCAGCTCCTTTGTCCTCCAAATAGCTTTCCTTATATAGGCATCGATTGGCCAGAAAGGTCGTGTCGCCGGTCAGCTCAGGATCCGGAGAATTCAGCAACGTCTGCGCGGCGGCGTTGGGCCATCTTGGACTCATCCCCTCAAACGCTGCATCACTCACGTCATGTCGATCGGCCCGACTCAAAGCAATTATAAAACCCACAGATGTCGGCAGCGCGTGTCACTCCGCGAGACGCGGCCCATTTCCTAACACCAACCCTCCTCCGGCAAATCGTTCGATCATCTTGGTGCATGATACACGGCGGCCGGATCGGAGGCGTCACCGAAATATTTATCACTAGATAAGTGCACGGATCATACACTGGTCAACTATGCCGTCACGTTCGTTCAGAGAGAACGGAAGTGGCGTGAGTGCGTGACGTATGTACAAGCTTTAGCCATGAGCGACTGATCGCCGAATTTGCGGCGCGGCATTTATCTCCTCCGGTGCTCGTCGTGGACCTGACTGCAGCAGACTATTGCTGTAATAAGGACAAAAACGATCATATAGAAACAGATTTGGTTTGTGTTTAGAATTTCAGGTCCTCTCCTGATCAGGTAATAATTAAAAGATCACAACACCAATCGACGACTCTCCAACACGTCGGGAATTGTTCGTATGTGTCACTGGCATGATGCTTCCATGCAGCATATGCGGTACACTATTGCCCACAACTGAAGACCTTCCACAGTTGCAGCTTACGACTGTCATTGTCCCATCCTAATGGTCCAAAGCATTCGACCGAGTACTAGTAGGCCTTCCTTGGGAGAGAGGACTCAGAGGAAAATCCATGGACAAATCACGAGGCCTGAGCCGCCGCGTCTTCCATCTTCTTCTTGGCCTTGGCCTCGTTCCACTCGCCGTAGGAGTATGACGCGAGGCCCCAGAGCGAGAGCGCGAGCGCGACGCCCTTCTCGCTGGTGAACCGCTCGTGCAGGAAGATGACGGCGGCCACCTCCGTGACGGGGATGAACACGGCGATGAGGATGCCGGCCAGCAGCGTGTGCACGCAGAAAATGACGCCCACGGCGCCCAGGAAGAAGAACTGCCACAGCACGGCCGACCACACCAGCACCGTGTAGTACCGGGCTTCACCCAGCTCGAAGTGACGCGCCTCCCGCGGGATCGCCTGCAGCAACAAAAACAACGCAGTTATTCATGAGAGCTCAAACAAAGTTTACCGGCGTTTCAGTAATCAGTACATACCAAAGAAAATCGCTGCCGTGTGCATAGAAACATAAAGCTATGACACGAAGAGAGAACGTGGAAAGTTGATGAATAGAGGCATGCTTTCCCCCCCTGCTTTGTAAAATATCTGTCACCTGCCGACTTAGCGGTGTACTTGACTACTTGGTGACTTAGTTTCTCCTCCTTCTTTTTTTTTTTGGCAAAAGAAGAAAAGGAACTTGGTGACCACATACAAGCTTTACACTGCATACTTTGTTACTATCAGTGTGCCCATGTACTAAAGCTTTATCCCAGGAAGACGAAAAGGTTGAACTAGGAAGTGCGATGGCTGGTGAAGTGTTTCCATCTGTTTTGCAGAAAACAAGCAACCAGAACAGAGTTGCTCCGTATTGCTCTTGCTTTTACATCATCTTTCGCTAATGGCGCTACTCGGCTCCTGATGCAGGCATCCCTGCTTCCTCCTAGTGCGTGCTGGTACGCAATCCTTTCATATTGCGACTCACGGTTAGTGGTGGTGGAGCACATACTCACCTACCTGAGACACTATGCAACAGGATAAGCATGTAATTCGGTAGGGACTACTTTGTCCTGACTGCCCCTGCTTTGGGGAGGCAGAGACGGCACTGCCCACTTCGCATCCTTTTCGTTTGTGAAAGTGTATTTTTCCGTTTATAAGGTTCTGCTAAAAACAAATGACTCGCATAAACGCCCTTTTGAATGGCACCTCACATAATTGGGACATGGGAAGAAAAAAGCCGTGCCAGAAATGAGAGGCTGGGAACAATGGCAGCACTAATTTAATTAGGAAGCTCATGATTGTCACTACTCCAGCAACGAGCCAGTCATCTACGAACTGCTTGGTACAAACCTTGCATACAGTCAGCTCAGCTCTTTCAGAACTGAAAGTCTGAAGCCTTTACTGAATCCAACTAAATCTAAGCTGTTTTACTTGAACGCCTTACATATGTACTCCCTCTGTTTTTTTTTAACATGCGAATTGGAGTAACCAGCATCATCATGTATTAAAATTCGAAGGGAGTAGAGCTCATATGATGACTATCAACGGAGAAAGAGTGATCGGGAGAGAAAGAAGCTAGCTGAGGAGACCGTTGGACATGACCCATCAAGGGTGGACAGATTCATAGGTCTCCTCAAAAATGGTACTCTCCCTCCGTCCCTAAATATAAGAGATTGTTGACTTTCAGACATTAACTTTGACCATTCATCTTATTAAAAAAATTTATGAAAATAATATTTATTTTCTTATAATTTGTTTCATCAGTAGATATACTTTAAATATAATATAATTATTTTTATATTTTTATAAATATTTTGAATAAGACGAATGGTCAAACGTGATGTCTGAAAGTCAACAATTCTTTATATTTAGGGACGGAGGGAGTATGATCATTTCAGCTATGATCTTTGTCGCAGTCTCATCATCGCAGACAGGGTCGATCAATAATTGATTCCTCTAGTCTAGATTAAAATGGACAGGTCCACGTCCTTTTCTCTCTGTTTTTCGAACATTTTTAAAGTGAATTTACGTGAGGAAATTAAACGCTTGACTACGACTCGACGGGACCTCACACAACCGCTAGTGTAATTGCCACGCTCTCAACGGATTGCCATCCATTTCACTACGTTCAATTTATGTCTTATGAAAGAGTGGGCCAGGCCCAATCTTTTCGTAGTTCGGAAAATGAAGTGTTGATGGCGACATGGGAGGCTGCAAATCTGGGGTTTGTTTGTCAAAAAAAAAAAAACAATCTGGGGTTTGTATTGTTGCCGTTAGCACGTTACTAAACCACCTGATCGCCGCCGCATATTCTTCCGTCAGTTTCGCGACAAGGAGGAAGACCAACAATTATAGTACTCTGCTCAACAATCTAGTTAACGTTCTGCAGTGTGTAGGCTGGAGGCAAGAATCTCATGACCTTTTCTTTTAATTTTCGCTCATAGGAGTAGGAGACAATATAATCGCTGAATTCTCATATTCCGGAACTGCACCTAAATCATTGCAAATAGTAACAAACAACTGCATAGTTTGGTTGTTTCTTGTTATCGTTTCGTTGGAACTCGTAACTAGATGCTGGCGTCATGAACTACTAGGAAGTAGGAATCGGTGAGGCTAGTGAAGAATTAATGGCGACACGTGGGGCGCGCACCTGGAAGTCCTTGTTTACGATCATGCCGACGGTGCAGAACGCGGTGGCGAAGAACCCCATGACCAGCTGCATCTCCATCACCAGCGCGTACGTCACGGCGCGGCCGCCGCCGGCGGCGCGCTTGTACGCGAGCTCGACGAGCGGCAGGACGAGCCCGTACAGCGCGGCGGCGCCGAGGGTGAGGGCGAATCCCAGCCAGTACTGGCCCCTGGTGACCCCGGCGGGGCGATCGGAGGAGACGTGCAGGCCGAGCACGACGGCGCCCACGGTGAGGAGCGCCACGGCGTTCACGGACGCGGCCGTGAGGCGCTGCCGCACGACGAGGTACGCGAAGAACACCGTGAACGCGAGTTGCGTCGAGATGAGGATCGCCGACGTGGACACGGGGAGGTAGGCGAGGCCGTAGGCGTAGATGAAGTCGTCGGCGCCCGTGGCGAGGCCCAGCCCCGCTGCGGCCAGCAGGATGCGCGGCGGCGTGAGCACGACCGGCGCGCCCCGGCCGTCGCGAGCGCGGCGGGCGGCGTAGGACGCCGCCACGGGGACGAGCAGCAGCGGCCAGCCGCCGGTCTCGAGCCACGCGGAGAGCCACTGCCGGTGGCCGCCCTTGCTGAAGTAGAGGCGGCTGAGGAGCGGCCCGCCCGTGGCGCCCAGCGCCAGCATCCCGCAGTTGAGCGCCACCAGGAGGCGGTGCATCGTCTTGCTCCGCGCCGGCCGCGAATCCTTGTGCGCTTCCACGTCCATGGCGGCTGCGGCGAGCTGTGCCTTGCCTGGGTCCATAACGCACACGAGTGTTGCTGGCGTCCGTCCACCACTATACCTGGTAGGTTTGGAATCTAGCGCTACACGCTTTGGATACAACGGTGACGCCGGCGGCGGATGTTATATATATCTTCACGCGTTGAGGACGTGTGATTTGGCCGTTTGGCGCACAGAAGCTTATTTATGGTTGGAGATTGGACAGAGCAAGCACTGGATCGGGTTACTTATTCAGGATTTGCTCCTCCTCCTGAGATTTTGTAAATCTTTCAGTCACATTTCTGAAACAATAAAACTGTACTGCTGGAACAATTAAACAATACTGATGAAACAATTAGTTTCTAGGTGGAACATTTTGTTTTTCATAGAACATTTTTTTGGCTGAGATTTTTAGGCTGTTGGATCAACATCCAATGACTGAAAAAAGTGATTGAGATTTAGCAAAATCTCAGTCACCTTAGGGCACGTACAATGCTACACGTAAGCAGTCTCATAGCCCGTCTCATGCAACTTTATATAGAATTTTTGATGAGGTGGAAGCGAGAGAGGGTGGTGAGAGAAAGAGGTGGTTGTTTCGCGAAGCAACCGCCTCATACGCTAAAATTTAGGAGTATGAGATGGCTTACACACCATTGTACGAGTTATAGTTGACATGTAACTCATAAATATTCCTTTACTCACCCACAAATTAAGCAAAGATGCAATTACTAAGAGACAACTAAAACAATCACCTATTGTACAAACGGTCTGATGGACCGTCTCAAGATTATGAGACGAACTATGAGACAACAGCATTGTACCTGCCCTTAGAAGGAGACATCTCCTTTTTTCCTTTCTACTTTGACTTTTTTGGGAAATATAACTCGATCTCACTAGATGCAATTATTGTCTTATTCTTAGGCTAGTCCCAGTAGGGGCATTTTGTTGTTTTCAGTAGTGCCACATAAGCAACAAGACAATTATTTGATAATTGAAATAGCTCATATAATGCATAATTTTATTTTCATGATTTACAAGAAGCACATGCAAGATATAACTTATGTTGGAAACAGTGCAGACATGATTTCATCTAGTTGAAACCTCTTTCCTCTCTCTATTCATAATTCTATCCTCATGTCATAAAAAAGCCTATGTGGCGCATCATTTATTGAAAATGAAACTTCCGTTTGAAAGTATCCTTATAGCACATGCCAATCATCACTAATGTTAATAAATTCATTTTCTTGATCTGATAGGATGTGCCCCCACTATCAATTACTAATTGTTAAGATTTATTCCTATTCCTCACAAACCTCATACTGAAAATGGAAACGTCATGGTGACCGCTTCCTAAATTTTGGCTCAATCCAATGAATCAGTCATTAATTTCCAATGTTACATATTTTTAGTTAATTAGGTTGTGATTGATAATATGTACTTGTAATTCATGGTTAAACAATTTATAAAGAAAAGGAAATAATTTTTAGTTTATGTATTAAGGAGTGCCATTCTAATCAAGAGTCGGCATGGCATGTGAGAAGTATATCAAACGACATATTATTCGTTATACGGATTATTTTTGCGATTGTGCTGAGTTAAACATTGTTATTATATTGAACTTGCTTATCCGGTTATACTATTATATATTTTCAATTGCAACTCGCTTCAACTACCAATAACTTATAGTCGTTGTGATCAGAAGATACCCTTGTCGTATCTAATTGTTGGGCCAATCCCATCGTGAAAATTCAGGACATAAGCAGGCTCATTTTTATGAGTATGGGTCAAAGACATGATGCAAAGTTGTTATTGACTTATTGCTACCAAAAATTTAGCTGCATAATGACAGCTTGTAAGGTTAGTCTCAATGTAAGGTTTCATTTAACCGTTTTCAAAAGTGCCATGTCATTTGAGTCACCAAATGAAAACAAACTCTCTCAATCCAAAGTTTCATAGAGAAATTTCATAGGCTAACATATCACTTAAATGTTGCATCTAAATGACCAAGGGTAGTGAATGAAATATGAAACAAATTATTCTTAGTGAAGTTTCATTCCAATGTCATAGTTTTTGTAGTCGTGTACACTGAATTTCATGGGATGAACCCAACTCCTCTCTCTCATCATAAATTCTATGCCATGTCACTATTTTGCATGTGTGGCATGTCATTTATTGAGTTTAAAATCCTTATGAATCTTGCATTGAGATCGGTATAATACTACACATGCTTTATGTTTGCATATTTGTTTCATATCCTTAGATTGTACTCCAAATAATATATTTAAGGATGGTATAACAACTTTTTTGGACAGTGACACGATTATTTTGTAATGTCGTCGTATAAAAATGATTATTAAGGATTGTACCTTAAAGTCACAAGTTCTCTCTTAAATCACAAATACATTTATCAATAATTCGGTGATAATTTTTTATTTTACTTGCGCATGTCAATATAATATGTGATACTCATTTGCGTAACGATTTCCGCAAGTGATGTAATATGCAGTTCCTTACGACGTCGATGGCACAATTTTTATTAGTGTCATGAGGCTTTAATGGGTTTAAGAGAACAAATGCCAAGGACCAATAAAAGAAGTTGTTTATACATAGCATACAAGTTTTTTCAAAGTAAAATTTCACTTACCAAAGTTCAAAAAATATTTATCACTTCATATTTAAATATACCTATTTGAATAATTATTTTTATTTATTATTGTTTTTCTTTTGATCGTGATGTCACACAACCATTTCACACTATGCCGCGTTAAGTCATTCACGTGGGCGTGCCGCACGGGCATCTTTAATATATCTCGCTCACTGGAGTCCCAAAAAAAAATTAAAATAAAATGCGATAAGAATGTGAGGGGATACAGAGTCAAATAGATGTCCTAGCCCTTTTTAGCCCACGGCGGATGCAGCGATGAATTTTGGGTCGTGGCGTTGAAGGCCGGTGAATTTTGAGTGACAGGCAGAATTCCTGCAGCCGTCAGAACGGAATGGCAAGTCGACGTCAGGCGTTAATAATTGAGCACTAATGCACTATAGAGGGTTGAGGAGGTAGGCCAGGCCGGAGGCGTGGTCGCGTGGAGGAGGTCGTCGAGACCCATGATCATGACGCCAATGACGCGCGCGGACGCCGCCCGGAGTCGGGGCGATATGAGGAAGAAACGCGTGCTGGGCTTCCTGCACGCACCGTCGACGACGACGATGTCGAGGCGGCGGAAGGAGAAGTGAAGCCGCACGAGCAGGAGCGGGAAAACGGCGGTCTGGAGGAAGCTGGAGAACCACTTGCTGGGGCCGCCGTAGAGGAAGTACGCGCGGAGGCCCAGCGGGCTGCCAGCCGTACGTACTGCCGATGACCATGACATGAATGGAGTGGCCTGGTACGTGTGATATATAGCGCTCTGGCCGACCTTCGCGGTGTGGTGACCTTGCATGCTGCTGTTACGTGTCTCCACTTCCATGATCACTCGTGTGCAGCGGTGACATTAAGTTGCCGGGGTGTACTAGTTTTGATGGAACTCAAGGAGCCAGCCACTGCCAGAACGGAATCAGCGAGGCTGGATTTATATACCAGCGAGATGTGCCCGCAAGGGACGGATGCCTTTCCAGGTTGACATTTTCTGCGCCGGGATAGAGCGGTGCGTGTACAGGAATCAGTTTTATGATTCCTTCTTTGACGAGCTAGTACAAGTTAAACAAGTTAAAGCACTGGAATAAACTTTATCATCTTTGGTTTTTTGTAGACCAAGGGAAGAAATTGTTTGTGCGTAGCTCCTCTTATTTGGAAAAAGGATTCATAAAAATACAGGTCTGAAATTATTCTGAGCCTAAAAGGGTTGCATACCTTTTTGTTTATGCGAGCCAAAAGCCAGTTTTGCAAGCTCATGCGTGTGGGGATTTGGCTCTTTATATATATATATATATATATATTTGAAAGGGATCAGTATTGAGCAGTGCCAGTATTAAAAATTTAAAAGGGATTCGGCTCTTTATGTTTTTCATAATATGGACTTTCCTTTCAAATACTTTGCTTCCACCAATTTAATCCACATCCCTGTCACATCCATGCTTTTGAATAACCACTTTCCAAGTAAGCATAGATTTTGTTTTCCAAGTTTTCTATGCCTAGGCCTCCTTGACCTTTTCGCAAACACATTATTAGGTCATTTGACCATGTGATATTTTATCTTCTCTGCTCCTTTGATCATCGAATTTGCGCGGAGGTACATATATATATTTTTTTGCCATCGAATCTGCCACTTTCCATGCATGTACAAGTTTTTAACCATGAGCTATTTTGATCATCGAATTTGCGGAGGTATATTCTTTTTGCGAATGACAAAAAGATTATATTAAAAAATAAAGATATCTTACATCAAGGCTCTGAAAGATAAATAAAACATAGAGAAAATCAGATTTGGTTTCTATATAGAATTATTAAGTATAATATTCAATATACAAATCATATTGATAACAAAAAAATATTTGCGTTATTATTCAATATACAAATCATATTGATAAGTGATAACAAGAATTTCAGGTCCTCTCCGGATCGGGTAATTGAAAAATACACCAATTTGCTACGGCTCCAACACGTCGCGAGTGGTTCGTATGTGTCACTGGCATGATGCTTCCATGCACCATGCTGTACACTATTGCCTACTGATCGAACTGAGCCGAATTGAAGACCATTCCACAGTTTCGGCTACGACTGACAGGACGACTCCACCCATAACGGCCACAGGAAGAAACATACTATGATACAATCGGTCATCATCCCATCCCAAGGGATCAAAGCATACGGATTCACACAGTAGGCCCTCCTCTGAGAGAGAGAGAGAGAGAGAGAGAGAATCCATGGACAGATCACGAGTCCTGGGCCGCCGCTGCTTCCGTATTCCTCTTGGCCTTGGCCTCGCTCCACTCACCGTAGGAGTATGACGCGAGGCCCCAGAGCGAGAGTGCGAGCGCGACACCCTTCTCGCTGCTGAACCGCTCGTGCAGGAAGATGACGGCAGCCACCTCCGTGACGGGGATGAACACGGCGATGAGGATGCCCGCAAGCAGCGTGTGCACGCAGAAGATGACGCCCACGGCACCCAGGAAGAAGAACTGCCACAGCACGGCCGCCCACACCAGCACCATGTAGTACCGGGCCTCGCCCAGCTCGAAGTGACGCGCCTCCCACGGGATAGCCTGATGGAGCAAAAACCCAGTTTGCGTGAGCTCAATTATAGTTTACCGATGTTTCAGTAATCAGTGCAGAACAAGGAAATTGCTGCCGGAATGTGCAATGCTTCCTTGACGTGTGCATAGAGACAAAAAGGTATGACATGAAGACACGTACGTGGAAAGTCGCTGAACATAGCTATGCTCCGGAGCAAGGTTTGCAAAACCGTCAGTAACGGGACCGGTTTTCGCAAAAATAGAGAAAACCGTTCAGGTCCAGCTTGTGTTGCCTCGCTGGTTTTTGGGTTTCGTATTTTTAAAAATTTCAAAAACGAAAAAATCATCGGTAAATGGGAAAAATCGACCCATTTGCTTTCTAAAGAAGAATTTGTCTCGATTCTCGAAAACCAGAAAAATTGAATCGGCTTGCTTAAGTTTCTTCTAAATTCAGTTTTTAGTCTTTTGCTCAATTTACCGGCCGATTTTACCGATTTTCACCAGCAAAAATAGTCCGGTCTGATAGCCGCGGTTCATTTTTTGAAACCTTGGTTGGGAGCAAGGAACATATGGGGAAGGAAAAGATAAGACTAAAGAAAATATATGGTCGTGATGTGTGGTTGGTGGTTATGTAGACTCCATGATATTTTATTTTATATACTGTTAAACTCTCATTTCTCTATTTATTATTTTTTTATCATATGAAGTTACATAGAAAAATGACTAAAGCATATATAAATTGAAACCTTACGTCCAGGGCACTAATAGCCAATTCATTTTTTTTTCATCCATCCATATAAATTAGGAGAAGCTGACGAAGAAGTCATTTTACCAAACGTTTACAAGCACAGACATAACCACATACAACACAATTGTTTTTCTAGAGAAGGCAGGGGTTAAAGTGTATTTTTTTTGTTTTTCACTTATAAGGTTATTCTAAAAACAAATGATTCGCATAAACGCCCTTTTGAGTATATAGAGGCGGGGAAAGAATAAAGCCGTGCCAGAAATGAGAGGCGGGGAACAATGGCAGCACTGATTCTACCTAGGAAGCTCATGATCGTCACATAATTGGGAACGGAAAGAATAAAGCCGTGCCCGGAAATGAGAGGCGGGGAACAATGGCAGCACTGATTCTGATTAGGAAGCTCATGATCGTCACTACTACACCAACAAGCTCTTTAGGAACTGAAAATCTGAAACCTTTACTACTTTGTAAGCAGTTTTAGTTGCACACCCTGCACATGCACTCCATCCGGGTTTTTTTTTTTCACATGTGAATTGGAGTGACCAGCATCATATATTAAGATTCGTGGGGAGTACAGCTCATATGATGACTATCGACAGAGAAAGAGTGATCGGTAGAAAGAAGCTGAGACCGTTGGACATGAGTCACATGACCATCCGGGGTTCTTTGTGCAGTCTCATCGCACACAGGATCCATCAATAATCGACGTAATTGATTCCTCTGCATTAAAATGGGCAGCTACACGTCCTTTTCTCTTTGTGTTTTGAACATTTTCATAATAATAAATTAATTAAGTGAGCAGATTAGACCCTTGACTAGGACTTGCCAGGCTCTCACATAAAGAGCCGCTGGTATGAGTGCCCCCGGGTTGCCAACTTGCCATCCATTACACTGCATGCATTTTGTGCCTTGAATGAAAGAATGGGTCACATGCCCAATCTTTTCGTAATTGAAGTGTCGAGGCATGGGAGGACGGATGTTATGGTTGACCAATCGAAGCCTGATAAAATAAATATGGGCAAATATATCGTAACAAAAGTAGTTGCAGGCGGATATATGAAAATCCCGCTAATATACAGGTGGGTATTCGCAATAGTTGCGGGTTGTAACTTTTAAAATGCTGATTTTTCAAATGAAAACTATTACTGCAACCCTTTTCAAATGCTGATTTTACTTTTTTTTTTCATTGCACCTTGTCCATTCATGCGTAAGTACTAATTGCAACTCAAATTTTGCTTGATCATAGACGACGCCATGCATTGTCCATTATTCATAGTACTTTTTATAGATTTTTTTCATGCAAGTTTTAGGGCTCATCACGCCCACGGAGCTTCTGTATTAAAGCACTCGTTTTAGTTACAACGAAACTAGTAACTAGACGTTAGACGCTGGCGTGATGAACTATACTAGGAAGTAGGAATCGGTGAGGCTACTTGCAGAAGTAAAGGCGAGACATGGTGCACGCACCTGGAAGTCCTTGTTGACGATCATGCCGACGGTGCAGAACGCGGTGGCGAAGAACCCCATGACCAGCTGCATCTCCATCACAAGCGCGTACGTCACGGCGCGGCCGGCGCACTTGTACGCGAGCTCGACGAGCGGGAGGATGAGCCCGTACAGCGCGGCGGCGCCGAGCGTGAGGGCGAAGCCCAGCCAGTACTGTCCCCTGGTGATCCCCGCGGGGCGGTCGGAGGAGACGTGCAGCCCCAGCAAGACGGCGCCCACGGTCAGCAGCGCCACGGCGTTCAACGACGCGGCCGAGAGGCGCTGCCGCACGATGAAGAACGCGAAGAACACCGTGAACGCGAGCTGCGTCGAGATGAGGATCGCAGACGTGGACACGGGGAGGTAGGCGAGGCCGTAGGCGTAGATGTAGTTGTCGGCGCCCGTGACGAGGCCGAGCACCGCGGCGGCCAGCAGGATGCGCGGCGGCGTGAGCAGGACCCGCGCGCCCCGGCCGTCGCGCGCACGGCGGGCGGCGTAGGACGCCGCCACGGGGACGAGCAGCAGCGGCCAGCCGCCGCTCTGGAGCCACGCGGCGAGCCACTGCCGGTGGCCGCCCTTGCCGTAGTAGAGGCGGCTGAGGAGCGGCCCGCCCGTGGCGCCCAGCGCCAGCATTCCGCAGTTGATCGCCACCAGGAGGCGGTGCATCGTCGTGCTCCGCGCGGGCCGCGAGTCGTCGTTGCGCGCTTCCACGTCCATGGCGGCGAGCTGTGCCTTTGCCTGTGTCCGTGCGCGAGATGCACACCGGTGTCACGCTGTGGGGAAGTGTGCTTTGGTGCGCAGAAGCGTATTTATGGTTGCAGATTGTAAAATCGCTCCGTATATTGATTTAATTAGACTGTTATAAACAGATTTTACGTATGTGATGATGGACATGTAGTTTGACTTGTAATATACTTTGTAACCTGAATTTATGCTCGTGTGTTCATTTGTGATGATTGGCAATGTTGTTTCACTGATGTGCTTGCGGTCTTGGGCGTTGCTTGAGAAGCATATCGGGAAAATACCGGAGTTGTGCTTATTTTGGTTGAGTTCTTGGCATGGCATCCCTCTTATGGACAGCCAGGTAACTTAGCTAAAATGTGCAGAACTTGAGCGGCTCTCACATACACTTTGTATCTACCTACTTTGCGATATATTAAGTGGTCGTTTCTCGTAGCTGGCCTGGTTCACCTTCGCCAATCATCGCCACGGTAACCCTTCGGCACGTGACGCCTCCGCCGCTAACCCCGCCCATCGCGCTCCCACCGCCTGTAGCTTCGGTGCTGCCTGCGCCTCGTCACCCCGCCGACCGGCTTACGTCCATCCCACCCCAAGCCTCCCTATAAACTTGGGAACAATCCATCAAGCCCCAACCAAGAACCATAACCCCACAAACTTTAACCTCCGAAAACTCTAGGTCGCCGGCAATGGTGGGATGGGGAGAAGATGTGGCAGCCAGCAATTTTCATAAATAAACCGAAGTAGTGAAAATGAGATTGAAGCAACATTGGAATATATTCCCTAAGGCGACTCGTAGGGAAAGTGGTTTCCCTACGGTTTTTCGCCCTTTCCTAGTGTTTCGAGGCCTAAGGGAATTGGGCGATTCTAGTAGTGATGCGGAACAATAATATATGCTACTGTATATTATCTCTTCCATCCAATACGAGGTGCAAATGATATATTGGCAAGTGCTTTCATGGCTGTAGAGATCTTCAGCTACTACTTTAATTAATTAACTGTCAGCTAAATTACGCTGTGTGCGAAAACGCAGAGGCGTGAAACTATTTCCTTTTTCTAAAAAAACTGTCAGCTAAATTCTATTTGCCACAGGGTACAAACCCAGCACCCGGCGTTATTGCGGGCAACGTCCTGAGTTTGGACTCTATTTGCCACAGCTGGCGTCCTTACTATATTTTTCTAGTTTGAAGCCCATTATAAAACTGTCATCGTGGTTCATGAGGCCGCTGCCGAGTTGCCGAGAGGCTGACCGCCCGGACGAGCAGAACGGCGTCCGCGAGCTCCCCAGGGTACTGGTTCGGTAGCCTCGGCGCTCTGTTGGGAGCAGCAGGCAGCACTGCATCTGCATGCGTTCTTAGGCCGAGCTTGCGTCAATGTAGTCGCCATCCGGCATCCACGTTGGCGACGCAGGGCAGCAGATGCTGTGCGCGTGTGCGGTGAGGAGTCGGAACACGAAGCACCCACTTGATGACTTCCCAGTTCCCACAACTTCTGGCGTTTTCACACGATTTCGCTTGACTAATAGACATCAAGAATCACGGAACGAGTCGATCAGATCGGGTGCATTAACTGCACAACGTGCAAACAACACACCGCGTGCTCAGATTAACATACTCCTATATAATTGTTCAGCGTGTCGATCGCACCATACCCATGCCGCGAAAATAAATTGGGTTGGTGTTGTAAACAACGCTTGGTCATACCCTGCTCCTCAGTACTACTACATACTACTAGCTTAGCTGGCTGGTTGAGTTGCGAGAGAGGAGGAGTCATGGATAGCGAAAGCGCGGTCCTGCTCCTCCCGGAGCTGCCGGAGTCCAAGACGAAGAAGGTTCCGGGACGGCTGGCGAAGGAGGTATGGGAGGAGTCCAAGAAGCTGTGGGAAGTCGTCGGCCCGGCAGTGTTCATGCAGGTGCTGCTCTACACCATGAACATCGTCAGCCAGGCCTTCGTCGGGCACCTCGGCGACCGCGACCTCGCCGCGTTCTCCCTCGCCAACACCGTCGTCGACGGCCTCAACTTTGGTATCTTGGTACGTAGTTCTAACACTTCTCTTGCTGCCTATCTGCTCTCTAGTGGTAATCGGGTAATACGGTTTCGTCCGAACAACGACCCCCAGCTCCGTAATCCAATCGAAGGCATTGACGAGCATCCTACTCCCTCCATTGTTTTTTTTTGTGTCATTTCAAACAACCAAATGAACTGGAACAAACTTGTCTGAAACGTCATAAAAAAAAGGAAAAATCTATCTAGCTAGCTGTAGCTGGCTTCGTGGAGCCAGCGATCACCGTCTCATGCGTCGCGACGACCCGTGGTGGCGTGGTGCTCCTGCCTTACGTACGGCAGCCTAGATGAGGCTAGCAGCTACACCAAAGGAAGCAGGTGCTGGGCGGCCGCGCAAACAGGTTGAGCGGGGATGGAAGTGGCTCTCGACGGAGTGAAGGGAGGCGGTTCGGGAGGAAGAAGGTGCGAGGTGCGCCGAGAAGATGATTCGGATTGGTGCTGTGATCGGAACAGCTGCAGCTGCAGTTGTGCAGCGCTGTTCACTGTAGCATTGAGAGTAGGAAAAGCAGTTGCTGCAGCCGCAGAAAAAAACAATCCGATCGCTGCCGTAATTTTAGACTGGTAGCTAGATACCTTGATCTAGCTACTGGTAGCTGATTAGTCATGTCCAAAAAAAAAAGAATGAAGGAGTATACGTTTGACTCACTAATAATATCACAGGATGTGGCAGCATTGTAGTGCAAACAATTCACAGTTCTCCCTTATGGCTGCATGTCAAATTAGTACAACTAACTTGAAACCAATTGAGACTAAATTAGTTGTCTTAGAGCGTCCCCAAAGGTAGAGGTGGCATATATTGACTCTTCACGTCATCTAAGAGGCAACATAAAACCACAAATCAACTCTAAGTAATGACCACCCTCACATGTCAGTGTCTCAATAAATGTTAGAGATTGCCTCTTGAAGATTACTAGTAGCATTCTCTCTCTCTCTTTTTTTTTTCTTCAATAGACAGAGTTAGCTAAGAAGCAACCATTAGAGAGAGGGGCAGCACCCAACTAGTACTGCACTTTTAGTAAATCTTAAATAAGGCATATAATTAGGATATGAAAAAAGGATCGAATAATTGACTAGTGTTTGACTAACTAGGAGTTGAAAACGCGGGAATTAGCTAAGAGAGTTGTCCTACTCCATATGTAAATGATAGGAATTTTGAAGGAAATTATCTATTAACGTAGAGAAGTTGGTGTAAGAAGGGGGAAAAGAGAAATGCAGCATTATTGGATTTCTCAAAAGAAATGTAATCATGAGCTTTAATAAAATGTACAATCCCTTAATAAAGGGTTCTCCCAAAAATGGGCTTGAAGAAAAAAAAAAAGCTGAAATGAGCTCCTCTATTTTAGAGTACAGAAAGAGTAGACAATCCTGGATTTGATAGCTCATGATACAGTTCTATTAAACTGCATTGTGCCAAAATGGTCCGCTGCTTTTTTGGAAGCATAAGTGAAACATGCCTCTATTAAAGCCCCAGCTCAGAATTTTAGGTCAACCAATTGGTGCATATAGCTCAATATCGTATCAGGGCAAGAGGTTTTGAGTTTGAATTATAGCGGGTAGGGGCGGAGCCAGGGTGTTTTCATGGCGTCACAAGACAGCAATAGAGTATGGTAAAATCTCAATAATGCTCCCACTGATGGCAAAGCTCCTCTCTCAGCTTGGCATGGCGAGTGCACTGGAGACGCTCTGCGGCCAAGCCTACGGCGCGAAGCAGTACCACATGCTGGGCATCTACATGCAGCGCTCATGGATCGTTCTCCTGGCAACTGCCATGCTTCTCTCCCCAATGTATATCTTCACCAGGCAACTGCTCACCGCGTTGGGCCAATCTTCCGAGCTATCGCGCTAGGCAGGCTTGGTCAGCATGTACATGCTCCCCTCGATCTTCATGTATGCCATCATCCTGCCAGTCTCGAGGTTCCTGCAGTGTCAACTCAAGAACTGGGTCACCGCGGTGGCTACGGCGGTGGTGTTCCTGGCGCACGTCGCGGGGACCTGGCTGCTGGTGCAGTACTTCGGGCTCGGGCTCTTGGGAGCAGCGATGGCGTTCAATTTCTCGTGGGCGCTGTTCTCTGCGCTGCAGCTCGCGTACGCCCTTGGCGGCGGGTGCCCGGAGACGTGGACTGGCTTCTCGGCGTCCGCGTTCGTGGACTTACAGGAGTTCGTTATGTTGTCCGCGTCATCGGGTGTCATGGTGTGGTATGTTCTAGTCCATTGCATATATATCTCAGTTCTCATATTTTGGATGGTGTCTACCAGCTTTGTTACTTGCACGTTCTGCTCTGCACGCTATGTTTGGAAACAAAGAGGCGGAAAACTATTTGTATTTTCTAAAAAAAAATGTTCTCTTCTGCAGCTTGGAGAACTGGTACTACCGTATACTGATTTTCCTCGCGGCGTACATGAAGAACGCCGAAATTGCAGTGGATGCACTGTCTATATGGTATAGATCAACCTTCTCTTGCCATTCTTTTTATGCCAAGACCATCTCTTACAATGGTCGATAATGTCAGGTGGTATACAAAACATTACTGTTCCTGATTATGTTTTTTTTTTTGACACCTTTGATCAGTATGAGTTTCGCGGGATGGGAGATGATGATTCATTTAGGATTCTTAGCAGGGACTGGGTAAGCAGCTAAATTACATAACTATGATCTTAGAACGCGTTCAGAAAGAAATAACCGGTGCCCACTTATTATATTATTTACAAGGGTGCGAGTAGCTAATGAGCTTGGCGCGGCTAATGGACAAGGAGCAAAATTTGCAACATACGTGTCGACAACGACATCTTTTTTCATCAGCCTCCTCGCTAGTTTGGTTGCACTGATTTTCCACAACAAACTCGCGATGATCTTCTCGTCAAGCGAGCCTGTGATCCGTGCTGTGGATGACATTTCCAGTCTGCTGTCCCTCACCATTCTCCTAAATGGAATTCAACCTGTGCTCTCTGGTATGTACGTCCTTAGAAACGCTATGCACATCGTGGTAGTGCAAGTCTGCAACATGGAGACCAATTATGTTCAATGTCTCTTTCCATGTCATTTTCCTTCATAAAACAAGTCACGATATCTAATTGTTACATCTACAGGAGCTGCAGTTGGTTCAGGGTGGCAAGGACTCGTTGCTTATGTGAACATTGGGAGTTACTACCTGATTGGCATCCCTTTTGGTGCTCTGCTAGGATGGGATTTCAACTATGGGGTCCTGGTATGCCTCTCCAGAAATCGCATATCCGAACAACATAGTTTTTTTTTTATGTTCCATACTTAATTTGCCGTTTTTGTAGGGAATCTGGGCTGGAATGATCGGCGGCACAACGGTGCAGACTCTAATTCTGGCGTGGATCATCTTGCGATGTGATTGGGGTGAAGAGGTGCAGCTTTGATTGTTTAACACTCTGAGCCATCAAACTATGTTGTATAATATGATTTTCTTCACTTTTTTAGGGTTAGCCACATGTGCTGAAGTATTTCAGTTTTGCAGGCACTGAAAGCAGGTAAAAGAGTGCGGCAATGGAGTAGCACAAAATGAGATCGAGCTAGCCTTTATGTGAATCATGATCAAAATCCTGTTCGGGCCAAAGAGTAGCGAAACATGATCAAAAGTAGTGCAAACAAGTGTTTACCGATCCGTGAATTAAACCCCAGTCCAGTTTATAAATCCGGTAAAATGCATTTTTCCTTGTCGACTGAGAATGAGCAATTCTCTTTTTCCTTCACTCCAGTCCCAGAAGCTTTGCTCGTACTGGTTGGTGGGCCAAAGGTCATGGTACATGAGATAGCTGCTTTTTTACGCATGCCTCACCTCTATGAATGCACATACGCAAACCCTACCTCCTATCAGCATCTTCGAAGACTGAACGGCAAATTCTCGAGATTGATGAAGTCACCACTGACGCCTCGCTGTCGACAGCCACGCACACTCGCCTACTGCTGAAAGCACAACACCGGTAAATCCTAAAAATTCGTTCCCACAGGGAGTCGAACCCATGACCTGAGGTATTATTGAGGCTCTTGTGATCACTAAACTACATGCCCTTTCACGATGAGATAGTTGCTTTAATATGCAGAGGTTCCAATATGGTCTCATGGTTCAACATTAGATCAGGATTATGCCATGGAGAAAGTTTTCTAACTGACATAATAGCTTTTTTTGTAAACTTTATATCTAAGTAGACATATTTTTTTAGAGTTCTCCAAGTAGACATATTATGCCTCCTTCCCCTCAACTCTGTAGATCCGTCACCGTATGATTTACGTAAATAAATTGCAAATAGTTGTGACACTGCCTTTTACTCTAGCAGTACTTTTGTCGTGACTCTTCGGTTCTATCTTTTCTCCGGTTTTTTTTTTTTGTCTTCATCCTCCTTTTTTTAGGAACTTGCTATCTAGTATACACGTGTAAACTGGAGCAGACTTTGTTTACGGTGAAGCAATGAGATACTGAGTCTTACTGTGCAGTATTGATAAGGACGCGGCGAGATCATACGCCTAGCCAAGACGTACAAGATCAACCGTTAGATGAATTAAATACTAGTTGGTCTTATATTTCTAGATAATACAGATTCTATTTTTATTTTTATTTTGGAATAGTAGTTACTAGTTGTTAGCTAGTCTCCTCAACAATCCAATTATTTCCAATATCAAATTGCCCAACGTGCTGCAGCAGGCAGCTGCAGAAAAATGGCTGTGAGGCCAGCATTGCTTGGCTGTGGCCTCTTCCGCCAATATTTAAGCTACACGGCCGGCTGGTTCATCTTTCCATTGCGAGGTCACAGGCATGGAGTGTCAGAGCGCCGTGCCTCTCATCTCTAACGAGCTGCCGGAGAAACGAGGAGGAGGCAGGCTCCTCGGACTGGCGAAGGAAGTATGGGAGGAGTCCAAGAAACTGTGGGTGGTAACCGGCCCGGCGGCGTTCACAAGGCTGGCGTTCTACGGCATGAACGTGGTCAGCCAGGCCTTCGCCGGCCACATAGGCGACCGCGAGCTCGCCGCCGTGTCCATCGCCATCACCGTCATCTCCGGCCTCAACCTTGGCTTCTTCGTACGTATACTTTTCTTGGTGCCTATGTCTACTCTCTCGAAAGCTTGATCCCATCAAATGTCTACGTACGTTGAATGTTTACACATTTGCCAACTGATAATGTGTCAAGGAAAGATGACTTTTCCCAACACTTCACTGTTGGCAATTGTAGGATATGGTGTAGTGATCCTTACCTCCACCTTCCACTCCCCAGTATCGAATCGGAATCTATTATTCTGTTTAGATATGCAAATAAACAAGGATCTCGATACAGAAAACACAATAAATTAATGATGCACCCTAAAATCAGTGGCCGGGAAATATATATATTTTGGACTCACCAGCTTCATATGTCATGTGAAGACATTTGACTTCTTGGGGGACAGAAAGCATCCTGATCTAGTTATGTATATGAATACAGTAGTTTGAAGCTATTACCTCATTTGCATTAGAGAATATTGACATATGTTTTTGCAACTTTATTTTTTTTACTTTCGACAAATCCATATATATACATATTGGAACAATTTCTTATGATGTACTCACTGCGTTCTTAATATTTGATACCGTATATATATATATATATATATATATATATATATATATATATCACCGTATACCAAAAGCACTTTAACCCCAATTTATATATTTATCTATTTTCACAAATACTTATAGAAAAGACGAATAGTCAAACTAACAAAAAAAAGTCTATGATGTGAAATATTTAAGAACGGATAGAGTATGCATGTTGCGAAGCAGAAGGATGGAACATTGTGTATTCATTATCTTAAAAAAAAGAGAGAGAATAATTTCTTACCTACCATTGCAATTTTACATGATTCCTTATTTGTCACTGTCAGCGACACAAGAGGATGCTCAGTGTCATTGAGACAACAAGATGCTCAGTGTCATTGAGACAACAACAAATAAAGTATCAATTTTTTCAGTGGGAAATAAGGAATTGTTGCACCTTAAATTTGAAAATTGGTTCAATATATCTGTAAAATTAAACTCTAAAACGTAAGAAAGTCTAAAAAAAAAAGGAGCAAAGCCACGTTGATGGTGGTTGGTGCCGCTGCACCGATGCCAAAGTGGAAATTCAGTTTGGTCGTCCCATTTTCACCATGCCCTTTTTACCTAGCGATGACAAGCCTCGTACATCCGATTTTGCAGCTAGGCATGGCGAGTGCAATGGAGACCCTATGCGGCCAAGCCTACGGTGCAAAGCAGTACTCCATGCTCGGCATCTACCTGCAACGTTCATGGCTCGTTCTCCTGGTCTTCGCCGTACTCCTCTCACCGACGTACATCTTCAGCGGGCAGCTGCTGGTCGCATTGGGCCAGCCTGCTGAGCTGTCACGCGAGGTGGGCCTAGTCAGCATGTACCTGCTTCCGCTGCAATTCTGTTTTGCACTCTTCCTCCCGCTCCTCAAGTACTTGGAGTGCCAGCGCAAGAACTGGGTCGCCGGGGTGACCACGGCCGTGGGGTTCCCGTTGCACGTCGCGCTGACCTGGCTGCTTGTGAGTTACTTCCGGCTTGGGGTCTTGGGCGCGGCGATGGCGCTCAACTTGTCCTGGGGGTTTCCTTTGGTGGTGCTCCTCTGGTACGCCTGCGGCGGCGGGTGCCCGGAGACCTGGAAGGGATTCTCGGCGTTGGCATTCGTGGACTTGAAGGACTTCACCAAGTTGTCCACCGCATCTGGTGTCATGATACGGTACTTGTTTATGCATATCTCTGTTTCTTGGATGATGGCTTCTTCACATGCAGCTAATCATGCATCATATTTTCTTCTGTCCCGCAGCTTGGAGAATTGGTACTATCGGATATTGATTTTCATGACGGGGTACGTGAAGAATGCCGAACTGGCTGTAGGGATGCACTGTCTATCTGGTAGAACCTCCATCTCTCAATTGCCATCTTCTCCCAAGAAAACCTCTCGTGCTGGCCCATAATCACAAATTCATACTTTTCTCTCTCCCTAAACAGTATGAGTTTGTCTGGATGGGAGATGATGATACATTTGGGATTCTTAGCAGGCACTGCGTAAGCAAATGAGCGACGTAACTCTGCTCTTAAACAATATTCGGAATCAGAAAGAGTTAAATAAATGAGTTCCCTCCAATTGATTGTTTACCAGGGTGAGGGTCGCTAACGAGCTCGGTGCGGGAAATGGAGCAGGAGCAAGATTTGCAACAATGGTGTCGACAATGACATCCTTTACGATCAGCCTCTCCATTGGTTCACTGACACTGTTTTTCCATGATCGCCTCGCACTAATCTTCTCGACAAGTGAGGCAGTGATCAATGCAGTGGACAACATTTCTGTACTATTGGCCCTAACCATCGTCCTTAATGGAATCCAACCAGTGCTCTCTGGTAAATCTGTCATCCTGAATGCTGTGTGTGTTTGTAATTAAAATTGAATGTAGTATTTTTGTGCCGATTTTTTCTTAATCAGATCCCCCCCCCCCTTTTCAATTTCCTTTGTGGTTTCTTTGTTCATATATTTGCAGGAGTTGCTGTTGGTTCAGGGTGGCAAGCACTAGTTGCCTATGTGAACATTGGAAGTTACTACCTGATCGGTTTTCCATTTGGCGTTCTTCTAGGATGGGGTTTCCACTATGGGGTCACTGTATGAATCTTCAGAACGCATTGCTCCACAATACGGTATTTATACGCGTTCTATACTTATCAAGCTTTCTGTCCCTGTAGGGAATTTGGGTTGGAATGATCTGTGGCACAGCTGTGCAGACTCTAATTCTGGCGTATATTGTTCTACGTTGCGATTGGACCGATGAGGTTTGCTGCTAGCTTCTTCTTAACGTGTAGCCATTGATCAGTCTCTTTTTTATTTTGCAAAAATATACTGTTGATAATGACGACAAGATTTCTCCACGCTTCTCATTTCTTTTCTGGTCGTCGCTACATGCGCTGAATTATTTTAGTTTTTGCAGGCATTGATCGCTGGTAACAGAATACAGAGATGGAGCAACTCCAGATGAGTTCCAGCCTTCATGCATATCAGGACAGGACGTGCCTGTTGTTATCATGTCACAAAAGAAGGTAGAGTCGTTGTAGGCTTGTAGCCATGATCCCAAGTGCAGGGTTTCAATGTAAACGGTAAACCCAGCGTCGCTACCTCCTGGCCACCCTGGTCCTTGTTCCATGTAGTATGCTTTTGTTTGTAATTATTGGTAAAGTCAAAGATCATCAGTCCCTGACGAGGCTTCCAAAATCACTGGATACTGGTTGTATTATTGCGTGTAAATAATCATGGAAAATGTAAGATTCAAGGTTAAACACTGAGAAGGCCACCCAACAGTGCGTGGAAGTAACGGTGCTTGAACGCAAACTGCAGGAGTATAATGCTTCCGTTTGGTCAGGCTTTGACAAGTCACTCGTGAGTGAGTTGTGATGTTTGGTTTTTGCGTCGTTGGACCATCCAGAGTCATCCGAGCCAAACACGCCGTTTGATTGGCACCATGGGATTGAGACGACGTCCGTTGCGGGGCCATGGGACCCGCCAGTAGATGGCCTAGTCATCCTCAGATTTCATCAGATGACCGCATCCTCCTCGGTGGAATTTGAAAATTTGTGAAAGCTCCACTTCGCTCAGGAGTTGGTGATAGTATGAAAATGACACTTGCGAGCAGTGCGCAACGGGTTTAATTTCTCACTCTACCGTGCGCTCGCGTGAGGACGTGAAGGAAGCCGTCGGCGTATAGCGCGAACGCGAGGCCCCGTACGCCGTGGTGGCCAGCAGCAGGAGTGCGGCGGAGATGGGAATGTGAGGCCGGATCATTCGGATCGATCTGGCCAGAAAACCATACATCCGCTCGCGCGACTGCAGGAGTTCAACTCCTTGCAGAACAAACCGACAACAGATGATAATTGTATACTAGGGTCGCATCTCGCATGGCAATAAGATATTGTCAACGTGGTGCAGTCAAGCTCCTAATAAATCCTAACAACTGTCATTGAGGTTATCATTGCGTGGGTGTGCACTCTTCCCTCTAATATATCACTATAGCGAGAGCTCTGGCTCCGGCTGGTTCAATTGCAAAGTTGCGGTTTCTGAGGTCTAAGCATGGAGAGCCAGAACACCATCCCGCTCATCTCGGTGTCGCCGGCGAAGGGAGGAGGAGGCAATATCCCCCGGCTGGCGAAGGATGTCTGGGAGGAGTCCAAGAAGCTTTGGGAGGTCGTCGGCCCTGCCGTGTTCATGCGGCTGGTGCTTTACGCCATGAACATCATCAGCCAGGCCTTCGCCGGCCACCTCGGCGACCGCGAGCTCGCCGCCTTCTCCATCGCCAGCACCGTCGTCTCCGGCCTCAACTTTGGTTTCTTGGTACGTACACTTGTGTTTATCTGCTATGTTAAAGGATGAGCCAAGTATTCCCTTATTTCAGTATAGATCTACGTGCAAATGTGTGGGGGACATTGTGTCTATGTGTACAATATCTCTGACAGACATGCCTCTTTATTTGTACCCACGATGGGCCTGTCTGTCTGTCTGTGCCCACCGGCCCTGCTGCTTTTTAAGCGCGTTGCTGAATAAAAATGTGCGTGCACTGATCCTCGTATGTATATCCACCAATGTACTCAAAAAAAAAAAGTAGCCATCGTTGGGGGAGGCCCACTGTGTCCCCTCCCCCTGGCCCAAAGGCCTGGCCTGCCATGAAGCCCACTAAGGCCCAAGATGATGTATAGTATAGGATAGGCCCATGTATATTGGCCTCTGGCCCACTAGGGTTAGGGAATCCCACCTTGTAATAAGGAAATGACCATAGTGCCCTGGAGGAAGGGCAATATGGTACTTGTAATTCTAGGGTTGTAGGGGTGTATCAGCCTATAAATACCCCCTACCACCCTCAAGGCAAGGCATTGAATACAAGCTCTAAATTATCTACCTCTCTTGGCTCTTGTTTGGTCCCTTCCTAGTCCTTCCCAGGGGTCCCTCACTTGTGGTAGACCCTTGGAGGATCCCCCTTCTACTATTGTGGGCTTGTAACCACAACAGTTGGCGCCGTCCGTGGGGATCGAACAAGAAGCCACGACGAGATGACTAAGAGGGCTGAAAAATCAAAAACTGACCTTCCGGCAGGAGGCACCCGGAAGACCAGGTCCTCGGCTTCGGACGAAGGCGTCGACCCACTGACGATAATCCGCACCTTCCCCAGCGGCTCGACACTTCCTTCGGCATCGACACTTCCTTCGGCATCGACCTCGGTGGTACCACCTGTTGGCGGTCGTTAAACCATGTTTTCACCGCCACCCTACCGGTAAATAAATACATAACACGAAGATTTTGTGCATAGTAGTTAGGAATAATACTACTCCACAGGTTTTGGTGAATATTTGGATGCAGGAGTGAATAATGGAGAAAAGTGGGCCCAGCCAGGGAAATCCCCTGGCCGGCCGGCCCCACCCTAGGCCGGCCGGCCCCCCACCTGGTGGCCGCAGGCCCCAGGCTTCCTCCAGTGGGCTGGAAACTGGTCCACAACGTATATTCAAGGCCCAACCCAGCGGATTTGCGCCGACTTACCAGAGGTGGGCCATTTGGGCCTTAACTTGGCCCCTACTTCAATCCTGCCGACCCCACGAACAAACCGACCTTCAGACCGCCTTCAGGAGTGCATCTAGAGCGTTGAGGCAGAAGGCGGTGGCCAACCGCCACAGGGGACGGCCGGCCGGCCACCCCCCCTAGGCCGGCCGGCCGACTTTGGCGGCGCCGCCTCTCCAAGTCGGCAGGCTTGCTTCCACCGCCTTGGCAAGCTATAAAATGGACCCCTCGGCTGCAGAAACAAAGCGCACCATCACACTTCATCCAAGTGTTCATTAGTTTAGTTGAGTAGTAGCTTTGGGAGTTAGAGTAGAGTAGAGTAGAGTGAGAGCTCTCTCGGGCTTCCGGAGTCTTCTCGGAGTTCGGTATAGTTCTTTGTATCTTACTCTTGAGATATTATTTTATTTAATATAATTATATTTAGTTTTATCTTTATTTATTTCTTTTAGTAATTCTTTTCTATTTAGTTTATTTATTCGTTAAGTAAGTGCTAGTAGAAGTCTTGTTGTGGGATTCGTGATTGTTGGAATAGCGAGTACGAGAGAGTGCCGTCGTCGGAGATGACGTCGTGTGAAATCTGTGCTTGTTCATTCTTAGATAGGACTGCTCCGTTGATCAAGAGTAGCTCCTCTAGGCGGGTTGTAAGCGTGGCGCTTAGATCTTGGCCTATGCACGTTTGGCACCCAACCCCACGGAGGATGGTAGCCGCGAGTGTATGTGACAGCTGCACCGGTCTCTGTAATCCACCACGTCCGGGTTGGACTCAGCAGGGTCTTAATTATAGCGGATGGATCCCCAGGGTGAACTAGCAGTATCGGTTGCCTTGGCACTTCCGTGCCCCGAAACGACATGACTTGTATGTGTATGAGCTTAACTAGAGTAAATAACCTTTGTAGATTTGACTGCTAGAAAAGTAAATACTAGATAAACATACAGGTAGCCTTAACTCTATCTCGTTGCTCTCCCAAATGTATACTACGTTTTTATTTTATTACCTTGGATTTGAGGATGTGTGTGCCACTCATATATATCATGCCTATCTTACCCCCGTCTCAAGTATAGTTGATACATTATTTCTTTCTCCAAATTATCCAATGCATAGCTATTATTCAGCTTTCTTTTGCTCTACTTCCCTGCGGAAATATAAATACGATAACCCTGGAATACTCCAAGGTGAAATGCTACAATGGTGATCCGTGCGCTTGCGGAGTTAATGAATTTAATTTTAACGCATAAGAACCGCCAACAAGCATTTCTGGCGCCGTTGCCGGGGAAGTAGCAGCTAGGAACTGAATAAATGCATTGAAGTTTGTGAGAAGAATAATTATCACTTACTTTTGCGGGCTTACCCTTGTCCTGTCTTTCTTTGTTGTGGAAATTTGAAACAGGACTGTGCATGACTGGTTTCGACCTACCAGAAAACTTCCACTTAGATCCAGAGCAGTTCTTGAGGAAAGTTCGAGCCAAACTCACCAAACAGATCCGCAAGAACGCTCTGGCTCTTGAATCGTCTCCTCCACCGGTTGTCAGGGCCTCCTCAACGAACAACACCATGGCCGACCCCGTTGTTGAGAAGACGATCAATGACTTCTCCGCGCCAACTACGGAGAATATCCGCGTGGGACCCAACCCGCGCGTCACCAACAAGGACTACGAGCTCAAGCCAGCCTTGATCAACATGATCTTGGCCAGTCCTTTCTGTGGGAAGCCGTCGGAGGATGCAAATGCTCACCTCCAAAGGTTCCTGATGACGTGCAACACTTTCGTCATAAAGGATGCACCTCAGGACGCTATCCGACTACAGCTTTTCCCTTTCTCTCTGTTGGGGAAGGCTCTCCAGTGGTTCTACGCGAACCAAGTGTCCCTCGACACGTGGACGGCATGCTCCAATGCCTTCCTCGCCAAGTTCTTCCCGCCGGGCAAGACGACTGCCCTGCGGAACAAGATATCGGGCTTCCAACAGCTCGCAGATGAGTCGACCGCGGAAGCTTGGGACAGGATGCAGGAGTACGTTCTCTCATGCCCACATCATGGCATGGAGGAATGGCTCCTCATACAGAGTTTCTACCACGGTTTGAGGCCGTCCGCTCGAGAGCACCTCGACGCCGCAGCAGGCGGCTCCTTCTTCTCCCTTAGCGTGAAGAACGCTAAGAAGTTGATTGAGAAGGTGGCGGCCAACCAGACTCATGGTGAACGCCAAGCGGCGAACACCAAAACCCGTGGAGTGCACCAAGTGGAGACGATGGACATGCTCGCCATCAAGCTCGATCAGCTACTCCGCAAGGAGGAGTCTCCGCAGGACCTGCAAGTTGCGGATTCCCGCATGACATGTGAGGAATGCGGCAGCGTTGGGCATATGGGCATCAATTGCCCAAAACGAGAGAGGAATGCAATTTCCTCAACAATGGCAATGGGTTCCGCTCCCAGAACAACTACGGCTGTAATTCCAGGCCCGACCTCTCCTTCAACAAGAATCAGGGAGGTAACAATGGTAATCTTTCCCGTTATGAGCCCTCTATCAAGGATCTAGTTCTCGGCCAGGTCAAGATTAATGACAGCATTAGTAAGAAGTTTCTTACTACGGACAAGGCTTTAGAGAGCATAGATGCCAAGCTAGAGTCGTTCAGCACTGCTCTGCAGAATCAGCTAAGCCATAACAAGATGCTAGAAACGCAAATAGCGCAAATAGCTTCAGCTGTGCAGTCTCCTCGTGCGGGTAAACTTCCTGGGCAACCGGAAGTTAATCCCAAGGAGAGTGTGAATGCAATAACCATCAGGTGTGAAGAGAGCGACTTGGATGCCGCACTCCCCAAGGATGTGATCAGAAAAGATCCCGGATGGCCAACCATTCCGTGTTTGGTCAACAACCGGTGTTTCGCTCGGGCACTATGTGACTTAGGGGCGAGCGTGAGCATCATGCCGAAGGCGATGTACGATGGGTTAAACCATCCATTATCCCCAACGATCATGAAGCTCCAGCTTGCAGACGGGTCACTGCGCCTGCCCTTGGGGATTGTCGAAGAAGTTCCCGTGCAGATCAGAAATCTCTTCGTCCCCGTTGACTTTGTTGTGCTTGACATGGAAGTGGATGTCAAGACCCCTCTCATCCTTGGGAGGCCGTTCTTGAGCACCACAAACGCCAACATCGACGTGGGGGCAGGAGAGATCCACTTGGACTTCAACGGCAAGGAAGAAACGTTCAGCTTCAAGCCTAAGGTTGAGCAATGCAAGCAAGTACGGGTCATATATGGAAAGAACCCAAGGAGAGTGGAAAAGATTGAGATTACTCCACCCATGCCACAGCCAGACAAGCTCATTGCATACATGAGAGACTATCTGGAAAGATTGAATGCAAGAAGGCTAGCAAAATATTGGAGGACTCCAAGGAGGATGCCTCAGCCGCCAAAACATCTCAAGCCCCTCTTACTCCTCCGCAAGAAGGAGTAGGCGAGTCACAATCGCCCAAGAAGAGGAGAGCGAGGCGCTCAAGAAAGAAGAAGGCAGCTACGGCGTCAACCGATGAGAGTACAACAAAGGCGCCTATTGAAGAAAAGGTCGCCGCCACAAACACAAAGAAGACAACAAAGGTGTGGCGGAAGAAAGAAGGAACCTCTACCTCGCAAGATTCTCCAGCGAGCGAGGTCCAAACAAGTTGAAAGACATGGAGAACGTCCAGCTCAAGACGTAAAAATGAGAGCCCTCGATTGGGGAGGCCATCCCAATCGTTATCCTAGCTAGGCCTAGCACTTGTTTTTCTTTTCATAAATCATAAAAACAAAATAAAAATTTGAAAAAAATTTTAAAACAACAAAAATAATAGGATTCCCGGTGATGCCCATTAGGGGCTAGCTACTTGTATCATCCTCACTCTTTTTTGCAGATCAAGAAGGAGGAGGAAGAGCCTGAATCAAGCTTAAGTCTTACAAAGACTCAAGCTTGGGGAGGGCACCCCCAGGTAAGAAGGAGTTCAATACAAGCTCGAGTCTTGCAAAGACTCAAGCTTGGGGAGGACCCCCAGGTAAGTATTCCTAACTTTCTTAATAAATAAATGAACTCCCTGTTTCGAATAAATGCTAGAATCTTGGTGTTATGCTACGCTTAAGGGAAATGATGATCGAGTTACAAATTAGCTTCCCATGTGTCGCATAGATGCAACCTCTACTCCTGACATATGTGTTATTTTTACTTGAGCATGATCACATCATGAGTCTTGCTTATTTCCGTGGGTTGCATTTGTTACACTAAGTCTGAGCATTGTGGATTGTGATATGGCATGATTAGGACTTGTTGCAATTTCTTAGTATGGTTTCATCCAGAGATGTTTTTCTTGAATTGCTGCAAGTACCTAAAACCCTTCTGTTTTGGCACACTTCTCTTAGTGTGAGGATTTATTTACCTACCAGAGCCATATCATAATATTCGAAACAGCCCCACTCATAGCCATTTGTTTATGCATTGAGTTTTGTTAAGGTTTGATGTACTCTTGAAACTAAGCACTCCTAATTTTGGTCATAATTCCTTCGCGTGTGTTTTCGAAAATTTCTCTCCACCAAATAAAAAGGGGAATGTTTGGATAAATCAACCAAACATTTTTCAGAGTTTGCAAAACTTTTGGTCCATCCAAAATGCTCAAGAATATTTCAAAATGTTTCATTGAACCATTCAAAATTTATGGCCCCTTGCACCATGGAGTAGTCAAAAAAAAAAAAAACTCCATGGTTGCATGACAAAAGTCAATGGTTATATGGTTCTTATCATAAACATCTTGAGCAAAATAAAGGACCAATGTTTTTCAAACCCCCTTCCATAAGCGTGAGTTCATTTTCTCCCCCTCCATCACATCATTTCCTATGACCAAAATAAATGGAGTTGCTATGTTGATTGAGACTCATTCTTTAGCTTTACAATATATGCATGACAATTGTGCATTCCTTACCAAGCTCCACATACAAAGCCTCATTTGGTAGAAGGTAGGATGAGTGAAGCTTGTAGGAATAGAACTCACATTGGTAGGTAAGAGAAGTGCCTACCAAAACGAAGGAGAATTTTTGCACCTTGCAGCACATAAAAACTCTGAATGCATACCTGCTAGAATTGTGTACTTGTCCGAAAATGCCGTTCTAGTCTTCAATGCTGCATGACAAGGTGTGACATTTAAGCCCCACGATTTTTGCAACACTCATGAATATTTTGTGCTCTCGTAAACTTACCACTGTTTAGGGAGTATGTTGTTGCATCTTTATTACCCATGGGGCGCTTCTTTGTAACTCCTGATCCGCCGGTACCCTGAGTTGAGTTTGCTCGGGACGAGCAAGTTTAAGCTTGGGGAGGTCCACCCTACCGGTAAATAAATACATAACACCAAGATTTTGTGCATAGTAGTTAGGAAATACTACTCCACAGGTTTTGGGGAATATTTGGATGCAGGAGTGAATAATGGAGAAAAGTGGGCCCAGCCAGGGAAATCCCCTGGCCGGCCGGCCCCACCTGGTGGCCGCAGGCCCCAGGCTTCCTCCAGTGGGCTGGAAACTGGTCCACAACGTATAATTCAAGGCCCAACCCAGCGGATTTGCGCCGACTTACCAGAGGTGGGCCATTTGGGCCTTAACTTGGCCCCTACTTCAATCCTGCCGACCCCACGAACAAACGACCTTCAGACCGCCTTCAGGAGTGCATCTGGAGCGTTGAGGCAGAAGGCGGTGGCCAACCGCCACAGGGGACGGCCGGCCGGCCACCCCCCTAGGCCGGCCGGCCGACTTTGGCGGCGCCGCCTCTCCAAAGTCGGCAGGCTTGCTTCCACCGCCTTGGCAAGCTATAAAATGGACCCCTCGGCTGCAGAAACAAAGCGCACCATCACACTTCATCCAAGTGTTCATTAGTTTAGTTGAGTAGTAGCTTTGGGAGTTAGAGTAGAGTAGAGTAGAGTGAGAGCTCTCTCGGGCTTCCGGAGTCTTCTCGGAGTTCGGTATAGTTCTTTGTATCTTACTCTTGAGATATTATTTTATTTAATATAATTATATTTAGTTTTATCTTTATTTATTTTTTTAGTAATTCTTTTCTATTTAGTTTATTTATTCGTTAAGTAAGTGCTCGTAGAAGTCTTGTTGTGGGATTCGTGATTGTTGGAATAGCGAGTACGAGAGAGTGCCGTCGTCGGAGATGACGTCGTGTGAAATCTGTGCTTGTTCATTCTTAGATAGGACTGCTCCGTTGATCAAGAGTAGCTCCTCTAGGCGGGTTGTAAGCGTGGCGCTTAGATCTTGGCCTATGCACGTTTGGCACCCAACCCCACGGAGGATGGTAGCCGCGAGTGTATGTGACAGCTGCACCGGTCTCTGTAATCCACCACGTCCGGGTTGGACTCAGCAGGGTCTTAATTATAGCGGATGGATCCCCAGAGTGAACTAGCAGTATCGGTTGCCCTGGCACTTCCGTGCCCCGAACGACATGACTTGTATGTGTATGAGCTTAACTAGAGTAAATAACCTTTGTAGATTTGACTGCTAGAAAAGTAAATACTAGATAAACATACAGGTAGCCTTAACTCTATCTCGTTGCTCTCCCAAATGTATACTACGTTTTTATTTTATTACCTTGGATTTGAGGATGTGTGTGCCACCCATATATATCATGCCTATCTTTCCCCCGTCTCAAGTATAGTTGATACATTATTTCTTTCTCCAAATTATCCAATGCATAGCTATTATTCAGCTTTCTTTTGCTCTACTTCCCTGCGGAAATATAAATACGATAACCCTGGAATACTCCAAGGTGAAATGCTACAATGGTGATCCGTGCGCTTGCGGAGTTAATGAATTTAATTTTAACGCATAAGAACCGCCAACACCACCGCCGGAGACCAACAAACCAACGTCGACCTTCCGGCAGTGGAGGAAGTGGCCGAAGGCGCCGAAGGCTCCTCCGAAGACGAGGAAGAGAACATCGACACGGGCGAAATCGAACGCCGCGACGAAACGATGGAACCACCTCGAAGGAACGCCGAAGCCGAAGCGCGGAGCCAGAGGGGGCTCGCCGAAGCCGTCGCCGAGGAGCAGCGTCTGGCGGAGCTCCAGGAGGCGTACAACCGCGAAGCGCGCGAAGCTGACGAACGGCTGCTGAGGCAGCGCGCCCTCGAGAACTTCGATCGAGACGAAGCCACATATCGCCTTCGAGCCGAAGCCGCGCGTCGACAGCAAGTCCACCTCCAAGCGCAGCTGAACACCCTGCGACGCACCGGTCGCCGGGAGGCCGAGACGCCGGAACACCGCCAAGAGCGCGACGAGAGGCACACCCACTCCAGCGGAAGCAAGCGTCATGCAAGCTCCTCCGACACAAACCAACCGCTCTCCGCGCGCTTACAAGCGGTGGCATGGCCCCGGAAGTTCATCTCGGCGAAGTTGCCAACCTTCGACGGCACCTCCGACCCCCGCGAGTTCTTCATCAGCTACGAAACCGCCATCGAGTCAGCAGGCGGCGACGACGACATCAAGGCTAAGGCCTTCGTCCTCGCTTCGAGCGGGATTGCCAAGACATGGTACACCAAGCTGCCGGCGAACAGCATCTACTCGTGGGAGCAGCTTCGGGACCAGCTCCAGATCCACTTCCAGGGTAACTACGCCGCGAAGGTCACGGCGGCCGACCTTCAGGCGTGCAAGCAGAAGGACGGCGAGTCATTGCAAGACTACACCCGGCGCTTCATGCATCTGAAGTGCCAGGTAAAGAGTAACCAGATTCATCATCATCGAAGCGGTGACCAAGGGCATGAGCCTGTGCCTGTTGGTCGTATCTACGCACCCACTTATATACCGCAAGAGCACGGTGTACAGTTGTAGTCTTTTTCCCCTAGAAGAGTATTCCAAGGTTTAATCGAACCACAAGGACCAATGGGAATTAAGCAAAATCATCAGTAAAAGAGTTAGCCAAGCTTTCTAGTGAGCGTGAGCGTGGTTTCAGGAAAACGGGGTGTTGTGCCGATCGGCACAGGGGATGTGCCGGTCGGCACGAAGGCGAAGTTGTCCGAAGTGTTGTCTGAAGAGCCTAGGAACAGATTAGGTCATGGGTAAGTTAGCCAAGTCTGCTAGTTGAGATCGTAACCAGAAGCTTAATCAAATAGCATCATAAACGGGATTACTCAAATATTGATAACCGAAGATCGGTAGGTCAAGGCCTCTTTCCGACGAGCCCTGTCACGACCAATCGCCTTAATCGGTCGACCTCTTCCTACTCTACACATCATCTCAAGGATCATCGCGTATGCATTAGCGGCTGTGGGGGTACAGAGACAATGTGCAAATATGGCGCATTACAAGATCCCAATGCTACCTTAACCACGATGGAGATAGTGAGAGAACGAATCTTGTCACTTCTTTTTGCCACCACAATTAAGATAACATCTAATACTTAGTCGTCACTAAGCGTAGGAACAAGTGCATGTAAAGACCATAAAATCCAGGCAATCAATAATCAAAACCATTCATCCACATATTCAACCATACTTCAATGATACATAGTGCAAGATACATCACCATCTAGTAGGCCTACCTTGATGGATCACCTCTTTAGCACCAATGGTTCTTGATCAACAACTAGAGAACATGAAGAACGGGGCAAAGCCCCGGTGGCTCTAAACTTACTAGCTGTGTTGTCCCTCTGGCGGCGGATCCCCAAACCCTAGGGCTTTTACAAGTTTATATAGGGCTGTACATCAGGAAGGAAAGGATTCTCGAGAAAAGAGTCCTCGTGCCGATCGGCACAGGGGCTGTGCCGATCGGCACGCCTCGTGTCCAGCTCGGTTTCCTCCCTAAGTCGGTTCCGAAGTCCTAGGTAGCTTCCATGTGGGCCTTCCAGTCAGTTTTCTTCGAGATCAAGTCTTGTATTGCTCTTTCAAATCTTCGAGTATCTTTTATCTCTTCGTGATGAATATCTCTCGAGATTGGCTCGGATAACATCCTTCTAGAATAAACTGAATGGTGGGCCAGCTTCGGTGGCCTTGGGGTCCCATGTGCCGGTCGGCACATGTCTGTGCCGATCGGCACAGTGGGCCTTTTCTGCTGGTTCTCTTCTCTTCAAGTCCAGATCAGCCACAATGTCCAGAATGTCGCCCTTTTCATCTTTTCTGCAATAAAACTCCAGAACGACATATGTACAAAATATGGTGCTATTATCAAGGGTTAATGGCCTATAATGATGACATTTATGCTCTAAATAAGGCGCAGTTGGCATATAAAATGGTATGCTAGAAATCGCCAACAGCTCCCCCACACTTAACCTTTACTCGTCCCGAGGAAAGTCAAGAATGAAAATCGACTTGCATATAGTCACATCAATCATAAAAGTACTTCAAATCTTCACGAGCTGAGCATTTAGTCATTGTGAGATTAAATCAATTTAGTATTCAGCAAGCATGTTCACAATATGGGTACTAAACATGAAAGAGTACTTCCCAAAGCAATCCTTGAAAATATTCAACTTAGTGCACATGACTTTTCCACTTATGTGAATCACCAAAAAGGTATTGTGAGCAAAAGAACTATCCTTCTCAAACGATCAAGTCAACAACTCAACTTCAATCACTCGCCTAAATCGCTCAAAAGCCTATCCTACTTTATCGATATATGTATGTGTAAGGCCATATGAGTAGCTTGGTGAGGAATTTCAAGGAAAATAGACATAGATCAACAACATATTGCAAAGTTAAGAAATAACTCTAATTGGTTTTACTGAGACTTGTCAAAAGGCCATTAGAAATTGAATTGAGAAAGAAACTCACACCCTTAGAATAGTGGACATATACTTGTGTGATGAACAATCACAAGTAGAGAACGTAATCTTTTTAAACAGGTGACAAAGCTGTCCTTTCCTCTTTGCATATCTATCAGAAACTTCCTGGCATTTTCGAAGGATATCGAATGCAAAGTGGACATGATTGGAAAAAGAAATTCTTGGCTACTAATCAATGATAAGAATTCAAGGGAATTCACTCTTCCCCCCACACTCAAATTTTTGCTAGTCCCGAGCAAAACAGCACAAGGTACAGACTTTATATATTTTTTTCCTCTTTTTTTTTCTTCTTTTTTTTTTTTTTTTTTTTTTTTTCTGTGTGCCGGTCGGCACAGCTTGTGCCGGTCGGCACACTGTCTCTACCTGCCAATTTCGCTCTGGATTTTTCGTTAGAACTGCTGTGTCCGATGTATAGCCAAGAATACAGTAGGATGTGGTCAAGGATTGATATTCGAATCAAAGAATTTGGTTCTCAAGTATCGGATACTCGGCGAATTATGCATAATTCCAATGCGGTAATTTGCATAGCTCGAGTTAGAATAGGCTAGAAAATCAACACGATACGCAAAAGATGTGGCCATTTTTCCAAGTCTCATACCCTAAGAATTAAATCTTAACCGAGCTCAATCATCAATCATAGTCTCTACTTAGCAAAGGCTTAAATTGAGTCACATATATATTTGGCATTGGTGGCATAACCGAATGATATGGAGTAATTCTAAAGCTCACAATAAGAACATTTGAATTTTATAAAGAAATAGGTACTAAGTCATGTCATCCAAAATTGATCTTTTTGGTAGACCTTGCATGGGAATTTTGAAATGAACGACGCCACATATGAAGTACTTGCTGAATGCACTTTAGTGAAAGTTCGAAATTTTATTTATGCTCAACATCGCTCGATTATCATGAGCACTTCTCAAGATAGACATACATACTCGTATCATTTTTCAAATAAAGCATAAAGATCATCATCATATTGGATTTGAAAGCACGGGCTACATGGTGATGCATCATTCGAAACAACCTACTAGCACACTTGCATAAATAAAACTAAACTACTAGCACACATGCATGAATAAAAGCACACAAACAAACTAAACACACCCGATACATGGTTTCCCAACCCGCTCACACCCACATAAGTAAATAAATAAAAAGAGAATGCGAAAGGGAAAGAAAAACGCAAACCGGGAAACCGATACAAGTTGTGCCATACACAACACTCTACCCATCAAATGGAGGTGGCTGATTGTAGTCGAAGCCGTAGTACGCCGCCTCCAATCTCCCGAACTCGTCAATCATCGCATCGGTGTTGCTCCGCATTGCGCCCGCCAAGTTGTCGATGCGTTCAACGTATTGCACGTTGTTGTCGATGTACCGATGCATAGGGGCAAAGTTCGCCCCCGGAGGACCTGCAGGAGCATAGTAGGGTGCCCCCTGGAAATGCTGAGGGTAGACAGGGGGCATACCAAAGTACCTTGGGTCGGTGCCGGTCGGCACCTGTCCTGTGCCGGTCGGCACAAAGCCCGTGCCGATCGGCACGGGTGCCTGCTGCGCTGGTCGATGCTGCGCGGCTGCTGCCGCGTCCCAACTATCCCAGTCCGTCGCTGCGCTCGCCGAAGACTGCCCGACGACCTCCTTCCTCCCGCGCTTGGTCTTCGTCACCTTGTGTCGCTCGCGGAGGTCGGCCTCGAGCCAATTCCCTCCGTCGATCTTGTTCGGGAGGAAGAGAGCGAGCTCGGCGCAGGGAAGCTTGATGCCGGTGCCGCACACGTAGTAGCCGAGCTTGGCGCTGCCCGTGATGGTCTTCCCGCGCACCATGGATTCGTCGATGAGCGCGGCCCTTGTCCAACAATCTTCCTTCATCATGAGGTTACCTTCGGTGACTTGGAAGATGATTGTTTGGAGGTAGCCTCCAAAAGCTAGTCTCGCCCTAGGGTTGGCCCTTTGGGTAAACCAACTTGACACCATTGTCCCGATGGGATTGCACTTGCACGGACTCGCAATGGCGTTGTAGAGCCAATGCAAGTCCGGGTCGGAGATGTTGGTGGTGTCGAGGCGGCCGGTGGTGCGTGCGGCCATCCACCGGTGGAGGATTTGGATCGTGGGGTTCTTGATATGCCCCCTCTTGCGCTCGTCCGCGTCGGCGATGCGGCGCCAAAATGTGTCGAGCATCTCCGTAGTCGCCGCGCCGTATACGGGGGCCTCCCTTTCAAAACCGAGAGCATCGGAGATGCCCTCGATCGTGATGGAGTAGGGCTCGTCCCGCACACGGAACTTGATCTTGTCGTCTCCTTGCTCGTCCACCTCGCGGCTCATGGTGGTGATGAACTCGGTGATGAGCTCGATGTCGAAGCTGCTTGCTTGATCGTGGAGGGTCTCCCATCCAAGGTTGAGGAGGCATTGTTGGAGGTCCGGCCATACCCCGACCTTGGCGAGGAACTCCTCATCCATGTCGATGTTGGGGAAGATGCGGCCGCGGATGTTGGTGTAGTAGAACTCCTCCTCACGGCTCGTGAGGGTGAACCCCTCCCGAACCGCGCGCGGCACATATGCCGGCTCGCTCGGCTCGGCCTCCATGGATGATCCGCTCGCCGCGGCGGCGGCGGCGGCGGCGGCGGTCGCGCTCCTCGTGCGCGGCCTCGGTCCTCGAGGGATGCCGATGTCGCGGTGGCCGATGAAGAAGTCATCCCGCCCTCGTGGCGGGGTCATCTCGACGGAGAGCTCGGGGCTGTCATAGCCCGCCGAGCTTGCCCTTCGCGTCGAGGTGAAGGAGCCGGTGTCGCTGCCGGAGTTGTTGTCGCCGGCTTGGTGCGACCCGCCGTAGTGGTGTGATCCACCGGCGTGGTGCGATCCACCGGATTGGTGTGATCCACCGGCGTGGTGTGACCCGCCGGAGCTGAACCCCCGGCGAATCTTCTTGCCGGCGCTCTTGAGCGTGGAACTAAACCCCTTCATTTCCTGCGAAAGAATGGAAACGGATCGCGCAAATGGAGGAAGTGGAGGAGTGGAGAGGGTTACCAGGAAGTTGCGGCGAAAATGGAGGAGGTGATGCCCCTTCTTATAGCTCTCCATGGAGTCCAAGGGAAGGAACCGCCGGTTCAAATTCCCCGAGAGTGCCGGTCGGCACAGCACCGTGCCGGTCGGCACGACTCAAAATTTCGCGGATTCCGTCGTACCTCGGCTGCCACGCCTTCTTTTCCTCTTCCCCATGACTTGTACAGTGTCGGATGTCGGGGAACAGGGGCGCACCTGCAAAAGATTAGTTTTTCCATTCTGTGCCGATTGGCACGTAGGACGCGCCGGTCGGCACGGTTCAAATTTGCACAGATTCGCACGTACCTCGGCTTCAGCAACTTCTTTGACTCTTCCCCATGCTTGATACAGTGTCGCATGTCGGGAGACAGGGGAGCACGTTCGAAATTCGAATTTTTCAGATGGTGCCGATCGCCACGGGGACCGTGCCGGTCGGCACCTTTGCTCCATCCCGAGGCTAGGTGCTCGGTGTCCCCCCTGTGCTCGGCAGCTGCATGGGTATCAGTGGTCTCTCCTACTTCCAATGTGCGCAGACTTTGATGACAGAATTTTGAATTCCCGGACGCCGTGCCGGTCGGCACATAGTTGTGCCGGTCGGCGCTGTAAAGTTCGCGCCCGTTTCAAACTTCGTTGCTTCGTGTTGCCCAAAATTTTGAATTTTCTTCGCGGATGTCAGACTTCCTGTAGCACCGAGATTCTTGGAGGTGGCGTTTCCAAGCTGTGCCGATCGGCACAGGTCCGTGCCGGTCGGCAACTATGCCAAACTTTCGCCAGTGCCTTCTTATTCTTCCAGGATCATCCAACATATCTCTGTGACACAGAAAAATACCAAAAGCACGGAAATATTCTCGGGACATTTGTTGTACTTACCCTTGCGAATTTTTTCCTTTCCTCAAACATTCCGCGTATTTTCTTCATTTTACCCCATATTAATTTGCATCTTCAGTTTTGGGTAACTTCCAGAGCACGACTTGGCGTGCTTGTACCTGTGCCGATCGGCACTTGGTGTGCCGGTCGGCACCTTCCAGAATTTCCTCTTTTTGTTTCTTTTCTTCCTGCGCTGTTAGCCAACAAGCAAAATACAAAAACAAAAACTGCAGAAAGTAAACAGACAGCGCAGGTGTTCACACAAAAGTTAAAGCAAACACTTGGACTAACAAATTTTATTCCGGGAGCATTATTGTTAATTACAAGCAAACAATTTAAAGGCCGGGTTGCCCTCCCGGTTAGCACTAAATTTCTAATTCACGGGTTGCCCTCCCGAAAGCACTAACACACAAAGACTCACCCTATGACTCGCTCCCGCACTTTGGGTTGCCTCCCAAAAAGCGCTCTTAGTTTTAAAAGGTCGTAGAGCTTGACCTCCCCGCATAAATCACTTCCTTAGCGTCGCTCTACGGGAAAAAGTTGCGACACTACAAGGTTCTCATGTCTCTTCTCCTTCAATGATAGGACATATCCTTCCTCCAATTACCCTCGATTGCTTTATGGTGCGGAGACTTGTATTTCTCAACCCACTTGGATGCCGCACGGCCTTCTTCTCCTTTGGGGCGAAAATTGAATGTGTAGGAGGCTCCACTTATGTCGAAACTTATCTTTCCACTCCCCACATCAATGTTCGCCTTCGCTGTCCTCAAGAATGGCCGGCCCAAAATCAATGAAGTCCTTGTCCTTCTATCCATATCAAGCACAATGAAATCCACAGGAACTATATGATCACCAATTTGGACAGGCACATCTTCAGCAATTCCATCGGGATAGCGAACCGATTGATCGGCCAACTCCAAACACATAGCCGTAGGCTCCAACTCTGGCAAATTCAAACTTGTAAAGACATAGCGAGGCATGACACTTACACTTGCTCCAAGATCGCATAAAGCCCCTTCAAAGACTTGAGCTCCAATCAAACACCGGATACTAGGAGATCCGGGGTCGGGTTTCTTTTCTGGTGTAATGTCATTAATAGCTGCGGTGCACTCTCTTGTCATCTTCACTACTTCTTCCGATGCTAAGGACTTCTTGCTTTGCATAATATCCTTTATGTACTTGGCATAGGTAGGCACTTGAAGGGCATCAAGGAACGGGACATTGATATACAACTTCTTCATGATATCGACAAACCTGGAGAATTGCTCATCATGATGTCGAATCCTTTCTGTCTTGGTCAACAGCTGCGTATCCAGAAAGGTAGCAGGACCATGTTCCTTGTTCTCAGTTCCCTTCTTCAGACCCGAGAGGTCAATTTCTTCACTGTGCCGATCGGCACCATCCTCGTGCTGGTCGGCACCATCAACTGTAGCGTGCCGATCGGCACCGGTGTCGTGCCGGTCGGCACGAGGTCGTCTTGCCCCAGCTGCGAACTTTGGATCTTCAGTTTGCTTCCCAGACCTCGTCTCGATGGATTTCAGCTGTTCTGCAGAGCGGGTATTACCAGGAAGAGCTCCCTTCTCGCCTTTTACCGACTCCGCCAATTGCGCCATTTGTTTCTCCATCATCTTCATGAATTGGAGAATTTGCTGATTAGAACTCCCCACTTCGATGACCTTGTCATTGATTGTTTCAAGCACACGATCAACTTCCTTGAATTTAGCTTGAGTGTCCTTGTTAACTTTCTCTTGAGCTTGAAAGAACTCTTGGCATTGAATACGAAGAGGGATGGCATTTTGCATAGACGACGATGGGGTGAAGCTACTCCTTTGTTGCTGATATGGAGTCTTCCATCCTTGACTCTTGATATAATTGAGCATTTTCACATCTTCGGGGCAATCCTTGCTCACATGACCAAGTTCTCCACATTCTTCACATGTGGAACGGGCTTCCGCTAGCTTGACGGTCTCTTCCTTGGGAATATGATCAATCTTGTCCAATCTCCTTTGTATGGTGTCAAGCTTGTCCATAAGCAATTCATCATAAGCTCTTTCCACCACACTCTTCATCTTTCCCGTGGAAGGTTGAAGGCTTCTACTTTCTCTATCACCAACCCATGATTGATTTTGCTCTATCTTCTTGATCAAAGCCGTGGCTTGAGCGGGTGTCTTGTCCAAAAACGATCCTCCAGCCGAAGCATCTAAGTGTTGTCGGGACAAAAGATTCAAACCCGTGTAGAACCTTTCCACTAGCTCCCATTCAGCAAGACCATTGTGCGGACAAGCATCCTTGTACTCATTGAATCGATTCCATGCTTCTCCAACGCTCTCATCAGCAAGTTGAGTGAATCCAAGGATCTTGTTCTTCAAAGCTTGAGTCTTGCCTGGAGGGAAGTATTTTGCCAAAAATTCTGCAGAAAGTAGATCCCAACTAATCTTGGTCGCAGTAGGTAGCCCATGGTACCACTGCTTAGGACGCCCAATAAGAGATAGAGGGAACAATCGCACCTTGGCTTCATTGTCATTCATATGTTCCAATTGAAAGGTACCGCAGATTTCATGAAAATGTTGCAAATGCATATTAGGATCTTCAGAACCTGTGAACGGTTGCTGACCAACCAAAGACATGTAACGCTCCAGCCGAAAGGGTCGAGCTTGTGCAGTGAATTCAGTCTTGGTAACATTGTCTAAGGCAGGCTTGAGACGATTAGCAATTGGTGTTGCGTCTCCCATGTCTTCTACTTCAGGAACTTCTTCTTCCTTATCTTCTTCCAAGGCTGCAAACAATGCCTTCGGGCTGAGTGGCTCGCTGTTGTCTTCTATGTCTCCCACTGACTTGCTTCTCTTTTCCGCCTTACGCTTGCGAAAGAGAATCTCTGGATCATCGAGGTAATTAAAGGGTTTATTCGACTTAGCGCCGTCCATACCTGTCTGTTAAATGAAACAGGACATATATACTGGAAAAGACAGAGAAATCAAAGAAAGAAAGCTCTGTGCCGGTCGGCACACAGTTGTGCCGGTCGGCACAGCGACCAATTTCTCAAACTTCAAACAATGCCTAATTCGAACAAAGGTCCCCGGCAACGGCGCCAGAAAAAGACAGCTTGTTGGTCGTATCTACGCACCCACTTATATACCGCAAGAGCACGGTGTACAGTTGTAGTCTTTTTCCCCTAGAAGAGTATTCCAAGGTTTAATCGAACCACAAGGACCAATGGGAATTAAGCAAAATCATCAGTAAAAGAGTTAGCCAAGCTTTCTAGTGAGCGTGAGCGTGGGTTTCAGGAAAACGGGGTGTTGTGCCGATCGGCACAGGGGATGTGCCGGTCGGCACGAAGGCGAAGTTGTCCGAAGTGTTGTCTGAAGAGCCTAGGAACAGATTAGGTCATGGGTAAGTTAGCCAAGTCTGCTAGTTGAGATCGTAACCAAGAAGCTTAATCAAATAGCATCATAAACGGGATTACTCAATTATTGATAACCGAAGATCGGTAGGTCAAGGCCTCTTTCCGACGAGCCCTGTCACGACCAATCGCCTTAATCGGTCGACCTCTTCCTACTCTACACATCATCTCAAGGATCATCGCGTATGCATTAGCGGCTGTGGGGGTACAGAGACAACGTGCAAATATGGCGCATTACAAGATCCCAATGCTACCTTAACCACGATGGAGATAGTGAGAGAACGAATCTTGTCACTTCTTTTGCCACCACAATTAAGATAACATCTAATACTTAGTCGTCACTAAGCGTAGGAACAAGTGCATGTAAAGACCATAAAATCCAGGCAATCAATAATCAAAACCATTCATCCACATATTCAACCATACTTCAATGATACATAGTGCAAGATACATCACCATCTAGTAGGCCTACCTTGATGGATCACCTCTTTAGCACCAATGGTTCTTGATCAACAACTAGAGAACATGAAGAACGGGGCAAAGCCCCGGTGGCTCTAAACTTACTAGCTGTGTTGTCCCTCTGGCGGCGGATCCCCAAACCCTAGGGCTTTTACAAGTTTATATAGGGCTGTACATCAGGAAGGAAAGGATTCTCGAGAAAAGAGTCCTCGTGCCGATCGGCACAGGGGCTGTGCCGATCGGCACGCCTCGTGTCCAGCTCGGTTTCCTCCCTAAGTCGGTTCCGAAGTCCTAGGTAGCTTCCATGTGGGCCTTCCAGTCAGTTTTCTTCGAGATCAAGTCTTGTATTGCTCTTTCAAATCTTCGAGTATCTTTTATCTCTTCGTGATGAATATCTCTCGAGATTGGCTCGGATAACATCCTTCTAGAATAAACTGAATGGTGGGCCAGCTTCGGTGGCCTTGGGGTCCCATGTGTCGGTCGGCACATGTCTGTGCCGATCGGCACAGTGGGCCTTTTCTGCTGGTTCTCTTCTCTTCAAGTCCAGATCAGCCACAATGTCCAGAATGTCGCCCTTTTCATCTTTTCTGCAATAAAACTCCAGAACGACATATGTACAAAATATGGTGCTATTATCAAGGGTTAATGGCCTATAATGATGACATTTATGCTCTAAATAAGGCGCAGTTGGCATATAAAATGGTATGCTAGAAATCGCCAACAGTGCCCAGCACGGTCCGAGATCCGAAGGACCGAGCCGAAGACCTGCACTCACCTGTTGCAAATCCTGGAAGCACATGCACGTGCCGACGAAGACTTCCGGCGCGAGAAAGAGGCGCGAGCAAGCCAAAAGAAGAACGATCGGGGGAAACGTCACAGCGACCGAAGCGACGACCCCCCGGATGACCGCCGAGGCCACCGCTCCCAGCGCCGAGAGGTCAACAACATCGACAACTCCCGAAGCCGGAGCCCGCAGAGGACGGACAATCGTTCCGGTGGCTCGCGGAACAACTCGCGGCACTCCGACAACGGTCGCCGATACAACAACCGAAGCTCTCGCGACCCATACTGCGAGGTGCATGGCGTCAATCAGGGCCACACGTCGAAGCAGTGCCCTCAAATCGCCGCCTTGCGTGAGGCGAGGGAGCGCCGCGACGCCGACGCCGCGCGAGGAGTCAACGTCATACATGGGGCTTCCGGAGCGGGCGAGGTTTTGCCCCCGCCTCCGGAGCATCATCCAACCAGTCACAACGTCATCCTGGCCATCACTGGGGGCTCCAGTCAGCCATACGCCTCGAAGAGGCAGCGTCGCGACTACGTGCGAAGGGTCAATCACGTGGCCGCCCACCCGCCATTGGCCCAATGCCGCTGGTCACACGTACCGATCACCTTCACTCAGGCCGACCTTCGCCCGATGGAGTACCCGCACAAGGACGCCTTCGTGATCAACGCCAACATGCGCGGGACGGAAGTCCGTCGCGTGCTTATTGATGGCGGCAGCTCTGCTGATGTCATCTTTATCGACGCCTTCAACCAACTGGGCATCCCCCGATCTGAGCTACGGGCCTCCGACAGCCCCCTCGTCGGCTTCGGGGGAGAGCCAATCCACGCCCTCGGGAGCGTGAAGATCGCAGTCTCCTTCTCCGGGCCCGCGGGACACCGCACCGAGTTGATCTCCTTCGACGTCGTCGACATGCCCTACGCCTACAACGCCATCTTCGGCAGGGGGCTCATCAATGCCTTCAACGCAGTCACCCACCACGGCTACCTCTGCATGAAGATTCCGGCTCCGAACGGCGTCATCACTGTTTACGGTGATCAACTCGCCGCCCGCCGCATCGAGCACGGCCAAACACCCGGCCAGAAGCAAGTGCACCCGCTCCGACACGAGCCGAAGCCTGAGACGGTCGAAGCTGCTACACCGACACCTCCGGCAGGAACTCCGAAGGCGCGCGTCGACGGCGAGGTCAAGAGCGTGGTCTTGTCTCCCGATCGCCCCGACCAAGCCGTCCTCATCGGCGAGGGGCTCCCGCCGGAACTGGAAGCAAACATCATCGACCTCCTCCGGAACAACAAAGACGTCTTCGCTTGGTCAACCAGCGAGCTCTCCGGAGTAGACCGCAGCATCATCGAACACAAGCTCGACATCGACCCGAAGGTCACTCCCATCAAGCAAAGGAAGAGGGAGTGGTCGGAGGAAAAGAAGGTGGCGCTTCGGGCAGAGATCCAGAAGCTCAAAGATGCTCAAGTCATCCGGGAGGTGAACAAGTCTACCTGGCTCGCGAACCCGGTCCTCGTCAAGAAACACAACGGCCAGTGGAGAATGTGTATCGACTACACCACCCTCAACAAGGCATGCCCGAAGGACGACTTCCCCTTGGCTCGCATCGACGAGTTAGTCGACTCCACAGCCGGGTGCGAGCTCATGAGCTTCCTCGACGCTTACTCCGGGTACCACCAAATATGGATGGCCCCCGAAGACGAAGAGAAGACGGCGTTCAAGACAGACGATGGGACCTACTGCTACGTCCGCATGCCCTTCGGCCTCAAGAATGCCGGAGCAACCTTCTCCAGGGCAATACAGAAGACCCTCGGGGACCAGCTCAACCGAAACGCCGCCGCCTACATCGACGACGTCGTCATCAAAAGCACCTCCGACGCCGGCCACCTCGGCGACTTGGCCGAAACCTTCGCGAACCTACGCAAGGTGGGTTTCAGGCTGAACTCGGCGAAATGCACCTTCGGCATGCGTGCCGGCAAACTCCTCGGCTTCCTCGTCTCCAAGCGAGGCATCGACCCGAACCCGGAGAAGATCAAAGCCATCACCGACATGGAGCCGCCCAAGACCACCAAGGAGTTGTAGCGCATCACCGGCAGACTCGCTGCCCTCGGGAGGTTCATTTCCCGCGCGGCAGAAAAGTGCCTTCCCTTCTACCAGTGCCTTCGGGGCTTCGGCCCAATGCGCTGGGGGGACGAGCAAGATAAAGCATTCGAAGAGATCAAGTCCTACCTGGTCAAGGCGACCACGCTTCGCCCTCCGCCGCCGAAGGCGCCACTCCTACTGTACGTGTCGGCCGCTCCGGCAGCAATCAGCGCGGTCCTCGTGCATGAAGTCCTCGTCGGCGACAAGCTGGTGCAGCAGCCCATATACTACGTGTCGGAAGCCCTCTCCGGAGCTCGCCTCAACTACAATGTCGTCACCAAGCTGGCTCTCGCTGTGCTGATGGCATCACGGAAGCTGCGCCGGTACTTCGAAGGCCACGAGATCACGGTGCCCACCTCGTTCCCGCTGAAGGACGTCTTCGGCAACAGGAACGCGTCCGACACCATGGCCAAGTGGGCCATCGAGCTAGCAGCCTTCGACATCAAGTTCGTGGCTCGTAAAGCCATCAAGTCCGGTATCATCGCCGACTTCATCGCCGAGTGGACACCCGCTCCGATCCCGGAGACGATGCCAAAAGAGCCGCTCTGGACAGTACATGTCGATGGGGCTTGGGGCTCCTCCGGGGCAGGATGTGCTGCCGTCATCACTTCGCCGAGCAACCAGAAGCTCCGGTACTCGGCTTCGCTCGCATTTCCAACAACAAACAACGCAGCAGAGTACGAGGGCGTTCTCCTCGGGCTCCGCCAGCTTCGAGCCCTCGGAGCCCGGAGGGTCACCGTCTACACCGACTCCCAGCTCATCGCCGAGCAAGTGTCGAAGGAGTACATGGCCCGAGATCCAGAGATGGCAAACTACCTCAAAGTCGTCCGGAGCATGGAGAAACACTTCTCCGGCTTCGACGTGAAGAGTATCTCGAGGGTACACAATCAGGAGGCCGATGCCCTGGCTAAGGCAGCGGCAAATCAGGTCCCGATACCCCCCGACGCCTTTCACGAGGTACTGTCGGAAGCATCCTTCGCTCCGAAGAAGCCGGGATCGGTCATGATCCTGAGCGGTGAAGACTGGCGTGCTCCGATTCGAGCACAGCTCGAAGGACGATACTGCGCCGACGATCCAGTCGAAGAGAAAAGGGTCAAGCTGCGCACCCGAAGCTACATCATCTTCAACGACATCCTGTACAAGAAGGGCGTTTCGGAGCCACTCCTGCGCTGCCTTTCGTTCGACGAAGGCAAAGCGCTCCTCCGGGACATCCACGAGGGACTGTGCTCATCGCACCTCGCACCCCGGGCCCTCGTCGCCAAGGCATTCCGGCAAGGTTTTTACTGGCCTACCGCAGCCCGCGACGCCGAAGAACTCGTCCGCACCTGTCCCAGCTGCCAGTGGATGGGAAGACAATCTCATCGCCCAGCCACTCCGCTCCAGCCAATTCCTCCGGTCTGGCCTCTTGCCCGATGGGGCATCGACATCGTAGGCCCCCTTCCCACCGCTCCCGGCAACCTCAAATGGGCGGTGGTGGGCTACGAGTACTTCTCCAAGTGGATCGAAGCCGAACCCCTCGCCAACATCACGGCGCGGTCCGTCCGCAAGTTCTTCTGGAAGAACATCGTCTGCCGCTTCGGGGTGCCGATGCACATCACCGTCGACAACGGCTCCCAATTCGAGTCCCACCACTTCAAAGAGTATTGCCTCTCCATCGGCGTTCGGGAGTGCTTCGTCTCCGTCACCCACCCGCGAGCCAACGGGGCGGTGGAGAAAGCCAATGGCACTGTCTTCGACGGCATCAAAAAATGCCTCCTCGGCCTGCCGAAGGGGAAGTGGGCCGAACAACTGCCCAATGTGTTATGGTCGCTGCGCACGACTAAGTCAAGGCCGACGGGCTTCTCGCCGTTCCGCCTCCTCTTCGGCGCCGAAGCAGTCACCCCGGAGGAAGTGCGAAACGGCTCACTTCGTACTATTTCGCCGCCGGCTAACGACGAGAACGTGTCCAAGGACCTCCTCGAAGAGACGAGACTCCAAGCGGTCGCCAACTTGAAGCGATACATGGCTTCGGTGGAGAACTCGTACAACCAAAGGGTCAACCCCCGACACTTCATTCCGGGCGACCTCGTCCTCAAGCAGAACACACACCCGACATCTGTCGGCAAGCTTAACAGCAAGTGGGAAGGGCCCTTCATCATCTACAACTCAATTCGCCTGGGGGCATTTCACCTGATGGAGCTCGACGGAACACCGGTTCCGAGGACTTGGAACGCCGACGCCCTTCGCCGATACTACGTCTAAGGACTTAGCATCCGCCGGCCTTCGAAGCCGCGTAGCCTGCGTGCTACAAGCTACCTGTATCTTGTTTCGGTGTGTTCTTCTTCCTTTCGGCAGTAGGGCGACGATGATCCCCTTAGCTGCATTCCCCAAGGGGCCATGTAACCGGTACCAATGAAAATGAGAAATCCTCTTTCGGTGCCCAATTACAAGACATCCAGCCGGGAGCCGGAGGCAAACGCCGGAAGAGGCTGAAGCTAGGCACACATAAGTCCTAGATTCCGAACCCTAAGGGGAAATCGATGCCGACACGATAAACCGGAACTCCCATCGGTAATAGTCGAAGGCGGGGCATTCGTTAAAGACCCTGCAAACCGTGCACGAAACTAAACTAAGTCAATGGGGGGACGCCTCCGACTTAACAAATCTTCGTTCCACTCCCGACGAGCAAAGGGGGGACGACGCTCGAAACGAGCTCACTTCCTCGCCGAAAGTAGAGCGACGGAGTCCTTTCGAGGCTATCCTCGACTTAACAAATCTTCGTTCCACTCCCGACGAGCAAAGGGGGGGACGACGCTCGAAACGAGCTCACTTCCTCGCCGAAAGTAGAGCGACGGAGTCCTTTCGAGGCTATCCTCGACTTAACAAATCTTCGTTCCACTCCCGACGAGCAAAGGGGGGGACGACGCTCGAAACGAGCTCACTTCCTCGCCGAAAGTAGAGCGACGGAGTCCTTTCGAGGCTATCCTCGACTTAACAAATCTTCGTTCCACTCCCGACGAGCAAAGGGGGGGACGACGCTCGAAACGAGCTCACTTCCTCGCCGAAAGTAGAGCGACGGAGTCCCACCGAGGCTACCCTCGACGAACAAATTTTCGTTCCACTCAATGAAACGACGCCAACAATATTATCACGCTCGAAACGAGCTTCCATTTCAACATACGTCGAGCTGCACAGCTCGACATGGATTACAATACCGGACAACCGGCACCTCGACACGGGGCCCGAAGGCCCCCCTTACAGCCCACTCCCGGAGCGCATCCCTAATGACGCTTCGGCCCTAGCTATTTCCTCCCGGGCTCGCGCCAGTGTGCGCCGGAGCGAAGCGAAGTCCGCCGGAGTCGATGCAGAAGCAACATCGGCCTGCAATTGCTCCAAGTCCACCTCGGCGGCAGCATCTTCGTCATCGCTTGACACATCAACCACCTCTACCTTCGGAGCAACAAGAAGAGGAGGGTTCAGCGCTAAGTCCAAACAATGCGCTTCGCGACGAATTCGCCTCTGAAGCAGAGCTTCGGAAGGGACCCTCGGTACCTGCGCCATCAACCGTGCGTTTCGAAGGCGCAAATCCCGAAAGAAGTCCCCGAAGGACCCGCCCGGGTTGCGCCGAAGCCAACGACGCCACTGCGTGCCCTTTACATAGTAAGGGCGACCCTCCGGAGCGGAAGGACTCCCAGCTGGAATCAGAATGCTTTCCGGAACGACGTCAAGGCACACTAAGGTGTGATTGCCTTCGGCCTCGCTCGAAACCTATACGTCGCAGCAGAAACGCATAAACATCCCGAAGGCCAAGTTCATTGCAAAAAGCCCGAAGGGCACCTAGTACAATCTATGTACACCAAAAAGCATGGCTCGAAGCCAGCGAAGAACTCACACCTGGGGGGGAGGCCGGGCCGATGAGTCAACTTCCGTGACACTGCCCTGCGCCGCCACCAAGCCTCCACCCCCGCTACCCACTAAGGTGCTAGCGCTCCCGGCCCCGGCTGGGATCTCGCCCGATGGAGGCGTCAGCACAGAGGAAGCGGCAGCCGCAGCCGGAGCGGGAATAGAGGCGCTGCTTCCGGGCTTCGACTTCCGGGACGCTGCAGCAGCGAGAGCAGACTGGCGGGCCAGTTTCTCACCCACCGGCAACCAGAAGTGTTGGCCGAGCCGGTTCCCGAAGTCCCGCACCCTCGAGGCCAGCTCCCGAAACCGGCCCCCATCCCCAGCCGCAATCTCCGCCAGCTGCGGCGAAGCAGAAGCAGCAGCGGGAAGGTGAGTGCAGCCCACGTGCGCGAGGGAGCCGAAGGCCGCAGTCCATGCGGTTTCGGCGCAGAAGGTGCCGAAGGACTTCATGGCCCGGGAGGCCAACTTCACGGAACGCACAAGGCGCCCGATGCTCCCTCCAAGGTCGTCGGCGGCATGCTTGACCGGCTGCACTTCGACGCCCAGCCCTTCTAGCAGGCTGTTGAAATCGCCAAGTGCCTGCCATGCTGCAGCAGCCTCCTCCTCCCTCTGCGTCCTGGCCGCGTTCAGCAGCGCCTGAGTGTCGGACAGCTCCTTATCGGTGGCCTCCTTCGCGCGGGTCAAGGCATTGAAGGAGATCTTCAAGCCCTCCAGCTCCTTCCAGGCCTTCTTGGAGACGTCCTTCGCAGAAGTCAAGGCATCGGAGGATTCCTTGACCGCCGCCAAGGCCTTCTCAAGCTCCGACGCAAGCGCATCGCGCCCCTGCTCCGCCGCCTTCTGGCTCTTCTTCGCGGTCTCGGCGGCCGCTTCCGCGACTTCGACACGCGCCCGGAGCCGCGCAATGTCGAAGCTCTCGAGCGACCCTTGCAGATGTCGGGCAAGCACCGCGACCTGTCGAAGCAGAGCAAGTAAGCTACAAGAAAGTAACTCGAAGCCAAACACAAGGACAACAAACCTTGATCGCAAGCCCGGAGAGAGCCGAAGCAGCGTCCTCCGGAGCAACTTCTTCCATGGCTTCTTCCAGCTCACCGAGCCCGTTGAAGTCATAGACTCCTCAAAGGACTTCGGCGGCCTCCGGTCGATCCAAGAAGTCGCTCCACTCGAGACGGGCGTCCGACGTCTTCGAAGGCCCGGCCTGCTCGATGGGCGACCTCCCGAAGTAGCCTTTCCCCCGCCCATGAGTGGGCTCCGGGCTGGGAACCCCCTTCCCATCTCCGGAAGGCTCTTCCTCGGAGGCTTCGACGCGAACGCCTTCCGCTAGAGCAACAGAGTTAGTGGGACTTCCACAACCAGCGAAGCAAGAGTGATGGGAAGAGAAAATGATACCGGGAGACCGAAGGACCGGCTCCATCGTCCCTTCGACGTCAGCCGCGAAGGAAGGCATCCCAAAATACCCGACGTCTTCATCGTCGGAGTCGAGACTCACCACCTTGGCCGCGCGCTGAGTCGCCGCGGCGGCAATCGCCACTCGGGCAGCGTCGTCAGTCAACTCCTCCAAGTCGGTGCCGTAGCCCAAGTCCCCTTCGGCAGCCGAAGCCCCGGCACGGGAGGAGGACATCTCGACACGCGTCTCGGTGGGCCGAGGCCTCTTCGGCGCCGGCTTGCTGACGCCCCCGGCAGCGCGTTTCGAGCCTGCTGGGACAATTGCCTCTGGAGCCAACGGCGCTTCGCTCTCGGCCTCCTCATCTTCCCCTTCGCCGCCGGCAGGGACGGCAACGAGCACCTCTCGCTCCGGCAGCTCGAGCTCCGGGTACTTGATGGAGAGCACCCGATTGATGCGGGGACCCCCAACAAGCTTCGCCCGGCGCGAAGCCTCGTCCGGAAGGAAGGGGCCGAGAATCTCAGCGGCGCCGTCCTCCACCTCCCTCAGCGTCTTAGCTGCACAAATCACGTCGTCAAGCTACGGCAAACAACCGAAGGAAATTATCCGCCGGAGCAAACGTACCTGGAAACTTCTCAGGCTTCAAGTGGACCTCCGGGTCTCCGCCCGGAACTTCAACCACGAACTTCTGCTCCCAGTTTCGGAGCAAAGGCCACACCCCCGCCGCGACGAACTCCTCGCAGAGGTCGCGCATCGAGAGCTTCCGCGCCACCGTCGCCAGCAACTGCACCCGGGACTCGCCGGTCCCGTCCAACTGAACCGTCGGGTACCGATGGAACAGCACCTCCGACATCGTTGACCGAAGGGGGCAGTCGTCCTCCACGCGGTAGTAGAACCACCCGGTCGTCCAGCGCCCCCAGTGCAACTTGTACGCCTTCGCCGGAACGACGGCCTCGGGGCGAGGGACGAAGGAGATGACTCCCATGGAGCCGACGACGTCCTTCCCGTCTAACTTCAAGATCTTTTTCACGGCGTGAGCATAATGCGTCGCCGCGAAGGCCCCAGCGTGCGGCCGAGACCCTTCGAGCCAGAACGCCCACTCGAAGACGCTCAGCCGCACAAGTGCGTTGACAGTGAGCTGCTGAATCTCGAGGCCGAAGAGATCCAACACCTCGGCCACGAAGGGGGAGCAAGGCATCCGAAACCCGGCCTCGAAGAACCGCCGGTACAGAACGATGTACCCGTCCTTCGGACTAGGGGTCGTCTCCCCCTTCCTTGGTGCTTCGGCCCGGCTCCGCTCCAGGAGCCCATCGGCGGCCATCTCGTCCAGCGCCTTCGCGTCGATCGTGCTCCGGTCAACGAACGGCGACGCCGGGAAGCGGTCGTCGATGCGAACGCGCTGCGAAGCGCTGGTCTTCCCTTTCCGAGCCATCTCCGAAGCCAGGGCGACTACTTCGAAGCAACGAGCTAAAGCAACGAAGCGCGGAAGCAGCGAGAACGCCGAAGCAAGCTAACCGAGCGGCTGCGGCGCGGTGTGAGTAAAATGAGTGGCGGGGTGAAAATCCTAGATGCCGGGCGGTAAATTTATAGCCCCCGGTGAATCGACGTGGCCGTCCGTTGAAGGATCAACGGCCGCAGATCACGCCACGCAAGCAGACGCGTCCCGCCAAGCGAAATGGCGTCGCATCGTGATTCGCGCCGATTCAATCCCAGCAAACGAGACGGCGTCGCTCCGCAGTTCGAGCCGAGCATTACAGACACCTTCACGTGGCCGACCCCTGCGGCACAGCGAACTTTCGGCGACCGTGCCCTTCGGCCATCACGGCGCCATAGCCGGCAGCTATCTCCGCGCTATCAGCGACAACCTTCGGCGACCGTGCCCTTCGGCTATCACGGCGTCACAGCCGGCAGCCATCTCCGCGCCATCAGCAACAACTTTCGGCGACCGTGCCCTTCGGCGAACAAGGCGCCGTCGCCTGAAGGAACCTCCGGGCCATCTGCGACAATCTTCGTCGATCATCGCACCTTCGGCGACCACGCCCTTCGGAGACGAGACCTTCGGAGGCATGGAGAAGGCTTCCCTTTCGCAACCGACGCAGACCGCACTTCCGGATGTCAACCTTCGGCGACTGCTGCACCTTCGGAAGCGCCCTTCGGAGTCGTGACCTCCGAAAGCATTAAAGCGTCCCTTCCGCAGCCGAAGCAGACCAGACCTTCAAAGCGCCGAAAGAGGGGACGACGGGTGTTGGTATTTCTTACACCAAACAGAAAACACCACCTTAGGCTGGTTAGGCCTAGAGTGAATATTCCCGGTTCGGCGCCAGAAATACCTGGGGTTAAGTTACTTGCTTAGGATACATAATAATCCACAACTAGCAACGAGTGCCAGATATGTATTATTAGTATTTAATCATAAAAGATAATCCGCAAGCGCACGGATAACCCGTTGTAGCATTTCACCCGAGAGTATTCCAGGGTATCGTTATTTATATTTTCCCAAAGGAAGACGTGGTTGACGAGTGTGTACTTATACTCATGGTGTTACAAATGATAGATCATAACCAATATCCAAATACAGGGGTAAGGCAATGTATGGATAGAGGATAGTGCGACACACACAGCAGGCATTTCCACTCTCTGATAAAAGGCGAGAGGCAGCTCTAGGCTAGACTAAGGTTAAGTAAGAAGAACTGCTACTCCTAATGTACATCGTCAAGTAGCGTGCGTAGCATCTACCTATAGCCTAAGCTGCACACAGGCCAAGACTAAGCTGTTCTACTGCCAAGCCATCATCGGGAGATCCAGCGATCAGAGTCTGCCCCAATCTCCGGACATTTCATATATACTCCTACGCCATACCCGAACGTGGAGGATTACAAGGGACGGACAGGGCTGTCACCACCTGCCGCCTACCTCTACAAACCGTGGGGCACGAACACGCATCCAAGGGTGGAAAGGAAGCCCTAGCACCATGCTAGCGTAACTAACCACAACTCTAGATCCCTCGAGGCACCTCGCAAGGCGATAAACCTAGAGCACTCTTGCAAGACAATGGACCCGATGACTAAGCAAAAGGAACAACTAGGTCTAGCAAGCGATTACTTAGACAAAGGATCAAAGCTAGCACTACGTTAAGCATAAGCGTTTGTCGCTCAAGAACGAGCGACGAACGATGAACGATGAAGAACGATCATCGTTAACCGATGATCGAGTATGAACGAACGACGAACGAACGATGAACGATCATGAACGAACATCGATGAACGATGAACGAACGATGAACGAACATGAACGAACGAAGAACGTTCATCCAAGATCAAGGATGAACGATGAACTAGCATAAGCACATAACTACTACAAGAACGATGATATTCCATTGATAAAGAAATAAGTCTTACAAAGAGAGTAAAAGGATACAAGGGAATATACCCCAAACTCTCCAAGGGACTTGGGAGCCAAAAGGGCAGCCCAACTACTCAGCCTAAGCCTAACTAGAGAGCCCCTAGCTCTGGATGTGTGGAGGAGGGAATGAGCCTCTTGTGTTGTGTGTCTTCCAAGGGGAGGGGGTACCCCTTTATTTATAGCCCTCAAAGGCGGTGGAATTGAGGCGGTTCCGTAGGTCGGTGGCATTGATTGCAGGTGGAACCGACCTCCTGAAGTCGGTTGCAAACCGCCTTAGAAAGATGGACCCAGGGGGCCTCCCTGTCAGGTCGGCCGACCTAGGGTTGGGGTCGGCCGACCTAGCCCTGGCCCCCCCTGGGCTGGGCTTTGGCAGGTTGGCTCCCCTCGGCCTTTTAGCCTCTTTTCCAGGTGCGTGGCCTCAGTTGATATTCTGGGTGATTCTGGGCCTTTAATCCTTGAATTATATCCCCGCGGCGAGCGTCGTTTGATGGACGTGTTGGAATCGTCGCCTTGGGCCTTGTTTACACCTGGAAATCCCTGTTTTCCACCTGCACATCCAAATCTAGAGGTACACGTGGAAATAGGTTATTTGATAACAAAATGCAAGTAACAAGTGTTAGTTCTTCCTTATTTATAGAGCTAATTGACGGTCAAAAACTGGGTCTAAGGACCGTCAACAACTCCCCCAAGCTGTCCTCCTTGCTCGTCCCGAGCAAGAAGTAGGACTTAGGATGTTGATCAGGAGTTGCTACAATGTTTCATATCTCATAGGTACCATGCACACAACAAAATACTCTCCTTTGAGTTGAAAAAGTTGGCATGGCAACTCACCCTTTACCTTACTCCTTATGGGGCGTATGGCTTTTTCCTTGTCTTGGGCGGTTGAGAGATAGAACGGTTATAACAGAGCACCATTCACTTGTCCATTGTTTGACTTTTATTTTCCGGAGGTTTTCAAAAGTTTTGAAATAAAAGCAAAGTTCCTCAAATGATGCTCTCGAATCGCTCAATAAGTGTATATTCCTCACCAAGGCATTATTGTGTTGCCTCTTTGTCATCCTACTTCTAAGGCTTGTATGTGGAGCTCAAGGTAGGGATGTTATGAGGCATACTTGCATCACACATATTGCTGAACCAAAAGAGTGGATCCATGGAGAATGCAAGTCATACAACCTTGATCAAGATGTGCATGTGTGTATATGGTGGTGGTGAGGTGGAAGAACTATACTCCTTTTTATTTGTTTCCTCTCTCTCTTTTTTTGAATTTTTGAGGAGAACATGGCTATCTTTCTTTCTTTCTTTTTCTCAACATTTTTCTTTCTTTCCCCATTTTTTCATCATGCTCTACTTTTGTATGAGCAGGGGATTATTCTTTTTCTTTCTTTTGCATAGCCATGTCTCCGATGATAAATTTTGAGAGAGAGGTAACAATGAATTTTTTTTTTGGAGTATTTATTTTGGTGGAAAGTGTGGTGGTATTGCTTAACTTCCAGTGTAGAAGTTTAGCATGCGAGGTGGAGTGTACGTGATCTTGATCAATGAGAGTATGACAAGCTTCTCACTAGGGTCACACAATTTTGATAAAGCTCAATGCAATGACAAGCAGCATATGTGTAAGGGTTTGCAATGTAAGAACAACATATGGCTTTGGTAGGAATTTTGATCATTGAGGAACTTTATCATTTTTTTGTATTTTGTAAAATAAAACTCCGGAAGTCAAGTCGTACTTTGAACAAGATCATAGCAGCCCTATTTGTACCATATCATATCTCACAACAACTTAGACTTAGATCAAGCACCATGCAGCCCACAAGTTTCAAGTTCTAGGTAAGCATAAGCCAAAAGTCTCAAAACTTGGGAGAGCACTAAGTTGTGACTAGGTACAAACAAGAGATAAAACAGAGCAACTATTCATCATCTCAACATAAGGAAGGCTAAACACTCATACTCGCATATGAAGAGAAACTACGAAAAACTAGAAACCACACTAAAGACTATTTTTGTTCTTTTTAGTTTTGTCATTTTTATTTTATTTTCAGTTTTATCATTTTTTTGGTATTTTTCATGAGAGGTGCAAGAACAAGCAAACAAAAGAAACGAAAAGATACAAGTTGCGATACATGATACCTTAGCGGGGGGTATGGCATCCCCCCCAAGCTTGTTCTTGCTCATGGGTGATGTCGAGGATCGAACCCGGTGTGGCGAAAGTAAGCCAACATATCGGCTTGGCCCTGCTGCGTCATGTTGGTGAGGTTGGTGAGCTGGGCATTTGTGTTTTCTTGCCACTGATGGGTCTGCAGGACGTGTTGGTTGAGAGTGTACTCAACGTCCTCTCCTCGAGTCTCAATGCGTCCCATTTGCTCGGTGAGCGCATTCATTTGCTGCTCGAGATATGGATCACGAGCTGCAGACGAACGTCGCCCACCAGCCCGTGGTGAGTAGGACGTCGAATCGGAGGAGATTTCCTCCCATTGCGCGCGGGGGTGGTGCGTCCATTGGGCTTGGCCCGCACCCTGCTGCGACGAGCCGCCGACCTCAAATGGTGGTGGAGTGGTGTACCCACCGGGACCATACCCGGCGTGACCGTAGCTTGGCCCATATGCATAGGCCATGGGCTGCGGTGCGGGTATCCCGGTGTCGGCGGTCGGCTCCGGCCTGCGCGTCCTCCTGCGAGAAGAAGTACTCCTGCGTGCAGCCTCCTCTTTTTCTAGAGGTGTGGTTAGATTTTTACAGCCATACAAACGAAGTTCCCGGTTAGGTAACGGGAATTCATTTGTATAACCGACATAGTAAAATATGAGAGAATTATTTGGACCATGCTTAAGTGTATGACCTTGAATAAGATAATCCTCGGTGATAAGAGAGCGGGGTGTATCAAGATAAGCAATATTAGCATCATGCAAAACACCAACACCCGCAGCAATACGTGTAATCAGCGAGGTGCACTCAATCGGTCCAGTCATTCTAAAATTTTCTAACCACTGAGAAATCATGGACATGACAGGAGCAATCTTTATTTTCTCAACCATAGCATAAAGAATTTTCAGATCATCCTCGCGCACAATCCTAATATCACTTCTAGGAAACAAGGTAATGCCAAGCCACATGTGCAACAAGCGCAAGGTAGGATGATGAATGTGATTAGTTCGGGGTTTCTCACAAGTAGGAGATGCAGAAATTCTTTGCCAAAAAGCTAACTTTGAGTAACCCGGGATCGAACTATCAACATCAAGGGTGCAGCGAGAATTAAAGCCGAGGCATTGACTAAGGATTTTCCATGTCAAATGATATTCCTCCCGGAAAAACCGAAAGGTAATACCGTCATCTACCACGCGTAGGGTGCATAAAAACTGTAGTGTAAGTAAGCGGGAACCCTGCTCATCTACACTTGCAAACTTATCCCACCCTATTGCTTTAAATACTCGAGAAAATTCAGCATCCATACCAATCTTTTGCAGCAGTTCCGTATCAAATGCTCGCGTAGGAGCAAATGTACGGAGTCGGAGAGCTTCGTAGGCGCCCATCTCTTCGTCGCCCACCAAGTCGAGGTCGGTGTCGACGAGAAGACGATGCTCGGTGTTGGCTTGTTCCTCCGTTGCGGCTTCATGTTGAGGGCTTGACACTTGCTCGGTGGTGGTGCGGGCGCGAGTGCGAGGTCGAGATGAACCCGAGCCCGTGCTCCCGGACCGGAGCAGCGAGGCGAAGGCCTTGCCAGCGCGCTTCATGCTGCAGCGAGGTCGAGCAAGAACGCAAGAACGAAAACTCCGAACGGGTTATGAGAGTGAAAACCAATCGATGAAGCCGTCGGTGTTCTTGCAAGCGAGAAGACGCAACTCGGAAAACCAAACCAAATCAAAACTGAAAAGCAAACCAAAGGAGAAATGTTTTTGCAGAATTTTGAGGCAAGAACTCAATGAGCACAAAGGAAAACTTGAGAGCAATGGAGTGAAGAGTGTTGAAGAGTGGAAATGAGAGTGTGAGAGGGAGAGAGCAATGGCCGGCCACCCCCATCTTATACACGGCCATAGTAGCCGTTTTTGAACGTTAGGAGGTGCATGTGACCGTTGGAGCAAAGGTAGGAGGGAGCCGTTGCTCCCATGGGTCGGCCGACCTGATCGGTGGGGTCGGCCGACCCCCTCTGGGGCCCACCTGCTTCCCTCTTCGGCCCATAGCCCCCAACAGCCATATTGGTGATGACCATGGTTGCTATGTCCAGAAACTCCTCAAAATTATTTGCTCAAAAAGATTTCCAAATAAAAGTTGCCTCGAATTCAAAATTAAAAAAAAAAAAATCAAAAATCGACATGTTGATGAAAAATTTCAACATGCAAAAATATTTTTGGCTTTTCTATGATGATACAAGGGTGGTCCAAAAATTTCATCCAAGGATGAGTCTTTTTGAACGCAAAAGTGTTTTTGAAAATTTTGATTTTTAAATGCATGGCGAGGGAAAAATTCAAATATGCTGGCGGAAAAATCCAAATAAATTTTTGGTGGAGGAAATAAATATGCAAAGTGGTTTGGAAAGAAATCCAAATGCAAATGTGGTGGAAAAATTCAAAAAGAAAAGAATCAAACCGAATGATAATGCCGGTTTTCCTGGCGGCCAGGGCCGTGTCATTTAAAGTCCGACGGGCTAAGACTTCTCCAACGGGTTTAGCTTGGTGGCGCGGACCCAGTCCTTGGAGATGAGGACGTAGAGGGCTGCGCCTTGACTTGCCACACTTGTTTCATCTTTGGTGGTGTAGGTGGCTTCTCGGACTTTGGGACGGGTTTCTTGGCCCATAATCCCGGCCTCGTGGTCGCAGGTTTCTTTGGTTGAAACTGCGATGGATTTTCAATCTTTGCCAAGCTCTTCCATAGAGCAATGAGGCTGTCCGTTTTCCTGGCTGTCACTTCAACTTCTTGAATGTTGGAGGTGTTTGGCCCATACTTGACCTTGATCATCGAGCATTGTTCTTTCCGAGGTTGGAACTCGAACTTCTCCTCCTTCCCATTGATGTAGAGGCGGATTTCTCCAACTCCAACATCAATTTGGGCCTTTGTGGTGCTAAGGAAGGGACGTCCCAAGATGAGGGGCGTTTCCTTGTCAATATCCATGTCAAGCACCACAAAGTTCACCGGAACGGTGTGGCCTCTTATGAATACCGGCACATCCTCCGCAATCCCCATTGGAAAGCGAAAGGATGAGTCGGCCAATTGTAGCCGCATTGCTGTTGGTGTGAGGAATCTGTACTTTAATTGCTCGAAGATTGCCTTGGGCATAATGCTCACGCTGGCCCCAAGGTCACACAGTGCATAGTCGAAGTGGAATCTCTTGATTGCACAAGAGATTACTGGAAAGCCTGGATCAGATTTCATTGTAGAAGGCTCTCCTCTTATTTGCCTGTTCTCCCCTGCATGGTTAGTCCTACGAGAGAACATTTCTTCTCTCGTGGTGATAACATTAACTTTTTCAATGGGAGATTCTGGTTGCCCAGGAATCTGCCCTGATTTAGCAGAAGGAACAAGAGCAGCAAGCTGAGCTAACTGGGTTTCTATCATTTTATTAAAGCTCAACTGATTTTTGAAAGCGGAAGAAAGACCTTCTATTTTTGAATTTAAACTTTCTAAACTTTGATCATTGGCAGCAAGCTTTTTGTTGATTGATTCGTTGATTTTAGCTTGGCCATAAACCAAATCTTTCAAAGACGGCTGATTATTATTAAAACTAGAGAAATTATTACCTCCTTGATAAGATTGGCGGTTTTGGTTAAAACCTTGACCTCCACTTGGACGATACCCATTGTTGTTATCATGTAGAATGCTTCTTCATGGGTATGGTTGGGGCAGTCCTTCCCCATATGGCCAGTGTTGCCACATTCCTCACACGTAATGTGTGAGTCGAGTGAACGAACACTTCTATGCGTGTTGAAGTCGTCCAAGCGCTTCATGACGAGGTCGAGCTTGGCGGACAATAAGTCCACCTCCTTGATAGGGTGTACGCCTTTAGAGCGTGGTTGGAGACGTTCATCGCTCCACCCTTGATTGGAGACCATCTTCTCAATAAGTTCTTTAGCTTGAGCAACGGTCATTGAGAAGAAGGCTCCTCCAGCAGCGGCATCCATATGTCCACGGGTTGTTGGTGTCAACCCGTTGTAGAAATGTTGAAGAATGAGCCATTCTTCCATCCCGTGGTGTGGGCAGGCGGATATGTAATCTTGGAGCCTATCCCACGCCTCGGCGATGGTTTCATTGTTGGCTTGCTGGAAGCTTGATATTCTTCCACGAAGGGCATTAGTTTTACCCAACGGGAAAAACTTTGCGAGGAACGCGGTAGAAGAGAACAGCGGTCCCAAGTGTCAATGCTAGCACGATTGGCATAGAACCATTGTTTCGCCTTCCCAAGGAGGGAGAGGGGAAACAAACGAAGTCGAATGGCATCTTGGTTGACTCCGGCGGTTGCCGATGTGTTGCATATCTCAAGGAATTGCTGGAGATGAGTGTTGGCGTCCTCCGTGGCCTTTCCACAAAAGGGAATGGCCTGCACCATAGTGATTAGGCTTGATTTGACTGCAAACCCTGCGTCACCGGCGTTGACATTGGGCCCAACGGAACATTGGCAACGGAGGGAGCAGAGTAGTCACGGAGGGTCCTTTGATCAGCCATGTCAATAAGTGATGATGGTGCGGATGATGTGGGTTCGTCTGTCGGGAGTGTTGCTTGTGAGGGAGAGTCGACGCGGGGTCGGACTTTCCTTACAAGCGACTCTGGATTATCAACGAAGTTTTCCGGCAAGTTGAATCCACGCATACACTATCCTGTTTTCACATCAAAGAGAGAAAACAGATCAAGGTTAGCCTGTAATGGAAATGGTTAAATCACATCAAGTGTAATCATGAGTAATCATTGTATACACTTGTCAACAATTGTCTTCCCCGGCAACGGCGCCAGAAATGCTTGTTGGTATTTCTTACACCAAACAGAAAAACACCACCTTAGGCTGGTTAGGCCTAGAGTGAATATTCCCGGTTCGGCGCCAGAAATACCTGGGGTTAAGTTACTTGCTTAGGATACATAATAATCCACAACTAGCAACGAGTGCCAGATATGTATTATTAGTATTTAATCATAAAAGATAATCCGCAAGCGCACGGATAACCCGTTGTAGCATTTCACCCGAGAGTATTCCAGGGTATCGTTATTTATATTTTCCCAAAGGAAGACGTGGTTGACGAGTGTGTACTTATACTCATGGTGTTACAAATGATAGATCATAACCAATATCCAAATACAGGGGTAAGGCAATGTATGGATAGAGGATAGTGCGACACACACAGCAGGCATTTCCACTCTCTGATAAAAGGCGAGAGGCGGCTCTAGGCTAGACTAAGGTTAAGTAAGAAGAACTGCTACTCCTAATGTACATCGTCAAGTAGCGTGCGTAGCATCTACCTATAGCCTAAGCTGCACACAAGCCAAGACTAAGCTGTTCTACTGCCAAGCCATCATCGGGAGATCCAGCGATCAGAGTCTGCCCCAATCTCCGGACATTTCATATATACTCCTACGCCATACCCGAACGTGGAGGATTACAAGGGACGGACAGGGCTGTCACCACCTGCCGCCTACCTCTACAAACCGTGGGGCACGAACACGCATCCAAGGGTGGAAAGGAAGCCCTAGCACCATGCTAGCGTAACTAACCACAACTCTAGATCCCTCGAGGCACCTCGCAAGGCGATAAACCTAGAGCACTCTTGCAAGACAATGGACCCGATGACTAAGCAAAAGGAACAACTAGGTCTAGCAAGCGATTACTTAGACAAAGGATCAAAGCTAGCACTACGTTAAGCATAAGCGTTCGTCGCTCAAGAACGAGCGACGAACGATGAACGATGAAGAACGATCATCGTTAACCGATGATCGAGTATGAACGAACGACGAACGAACGATGAACGATCATGAACGAACATCGATGAACGATGAACGAACGATGAACGAACATGAACGAACGAAGAACGTTCATCCAAGATCAAGGATGAACGATGAACTAGCATAAGCACATAACTACTACAAGAACGATGATATTCCATTGATAAAGAAATAAGTCTTACAAAGAGAGTAAAAGGATACAAGGGAATATACCCCAAACTCTCCAAGGGACTTGGGAGCCAAAAGGGCAGCCCAACTACTCAGCCTAAGCCTAACTAGAGAGCCCCTAGCTCTGGATGTGTGGAGGAGGGAATGAGCCTCTTGTGTTGTGTGTCTTCCAAGGGGAGGGGGTACCCCTTTATTTATAGCCCTCAAAGGCGGTGGAATTGAGGCGGTTCCGTAGGTCGGTGGCATTGATTGCAGGTGGAACCGACCTCCTGAAGTCGGTTGCAAACCGCCTTAGAAAGATGGACCCAGGGGGCCTCCCTGTCAGGTCGGCCGACCTAGGGTTGGGGGTCGGCCGACCTAGCCCTGGCCCCCCCTGGGCTGGGCTTTGGCAGGTTGGCTCCCCTCGGCCTTTTAGCCTCTTTTCCAGGTGCGTGGCCTCAGTTGATATTCTGGGTGATTCTGGGCCTTTAATCCTTGAATTATATCCCCGCGGCGAGCGTCGTTTGATGGACGTGTTGGAATCGTCGCCTTGGGCCTTGTTTACACCTGAAAATCCCTGTTTTCCACCTGCACATCCAAATCTAGAGGTACACGTGGAAATAGGTTATTTGATAACAAAATGCAAGTAACAAGTGTTAGTTCTTCCTTATTTATAGAGCTAATTGACGGTCAAAAACTGGGTCTAAGGACCGTCAACAACGGGCGGACCTCCGGACGGAGACACAGTTTCGGCCCAACGAAGGTGGATCTCGACTGTGTGGGGCTAGCTGTTGGGGAGGCCTACGTTGTGTCCCTCCCCCTGGCCCAAAGGTCTGGCCTGCCATGAAGCCCACTAAGGCCCAAGATGATGTATAGTATAGGATAGGCCATGTATATTGGCCTCTGACCCACTAGGGTTAGGGAATCCCATCTTGTAATAAGGAAAATGACCATAGTGCCCTGGAGGAAGGGCCAATATGGTACTTGTAATTCTAGGGTTGTAGGGGTGTATCAGCCTATAAAATACCCCCCTACCACCCTCAAGGCAAGGCATTGAATACAAGCTCTAATTATCTACCTCTCTGGCTCTTGTTTGATCCCTTCCAGTCCTTCCCAGGGGTCCCTCATTTGTGGTAGACTCTTGGAGGATCCCCCTTCTACTATTGTGGGCTTGTAACCACAACAGCCATCGACATCTCGATAGGGATTCGAGGTCAGAAAGCCCCAGTTTATTAGGAGTGAACCACAAGTTGACATGGTAGGTACTACTAATTTGAAGCTAAACGGAAAAAAGCAAAATATTTATTGGTTTTTTTTATTTGGGGGGAAAGACTCTCAGTATCCATGCTCCGATCGATAAATTATGTGTTCGATCTTGTTCAGCAACCCCGGCATCGGCACAATGCGTACATGTGGACAAGCGCTTGTGGGAGGTTGCTTACAAAACGCTGTCAATGTCAGTAAATTATAGCTCGTGCCATGTGAAAGTCAAGCCAACTCTTGCAGCAGCCATGTTGTTGCCATGTCAGCCGTGCATAGATTTTGAATACGTAGTACTGAGATTTGTAGTATGTGGGTTGTCATTGCTCAATACTCCTGGGCCGGCCGGGAGTAGTCCTTTTTTTTTTCCGGTTTCATGATAACTAGGAATGTTGGCGTCACTACATCACGGTCCATTATTAGCATCACTGTCAGTCGCTAAAGGCCGCTTTAACAACTCACCATAGGCCGGTAAATATCTTTGCCAACTCATAGAGTCTGTCGTTGCAAGTGGCGCGGTAATGGATCTGCAAGTGTACGACGGCGCACCACTAGTGGAGCGGAGGAGCGGCGCGCAGCTGGCGATGGCGGGGCACACGGATGGAGCTCGAAACAGCCAGAAGATGACCGGATCTGAGCACTGGATATGAGATGCCCGTGCTCCAAGGCGTGGTGGTGGCTTCTCCTCCAGATTGAAGGCGGCGGCGGCGATTCCTAGCTAGATAACTGCAGCGGCGACTCTTTTTGGTGCTGGTACTGGTCGGCGGCGAGGTGCTCGGCGGCCTCGGGTGGGTGCTTGAGCGCACTGCACAGCGGCGGGCGGGTGGCGGGTGGATGCTTGGGCATGGGGCGACGATGCCGAAGCATGGGTTGGGAAGGACGACATGCATGGAGGGAGATGGGGATTGGAGCGGCGAGCTGAAGGAAGAGGAATGGTGGCTTCTTGTTAGGGTTGCCGATGGGAGGGACACAGTTTTAGTGGGCTCGCGCTCGGCCCATCAAAATTTTCTCCAACGATGGTAGGACGTGAGGATTGACATACCGACTCACAGTACAACGCTATACATAACAATGTTTACCGACCAACAGTACAATGCTATCATGGAATTACCGATCTTCAGTGCGCTACCGACTTTTAGCGACGGTAGCTAGTAGGTCCGTAAAAATAGACCGTGGTGCAGTGCGCGCTTCGCTGCGTCAGGTATTTTTGCGTGATTGAGTCCACATGATCGTTTATGCAAGGAAAGCACTGAGGTGTCCAAGCCCATGCTCCTAACACAAAGAGGACTAAATTTAGGCATGTCACATCAAAGAGAATCTTGCTATTTATGAGTATTAAATAAAATCTAATACAAAACTAATTGTAAAACCATGTGCTAATTCGCGAGACGAATCTAATGAGAATAATTAAGTCGTGATTAGACGATAGTTACCGTAGCATTACTGTAGTAAAATATAGATTAATTAGGCTCATTAGATTTATCTCGTAAATTAGCACCCATCTGTCAAAAAAAATTATAATTAGATTTTATTTAATACTCCTAAATAGCAAGATTCTCTTTGATGTGACAGGGCTAAAGTTTAGGACTAAAAGAAACGAACAGGGTCATAATCTAATATCTCTATGGGCCGTTTTTACGGGATGAGTGGCAAGCTAGAGACGTGAAGAGAGGCTGTGCAAGTGACTCCATTGTGCTCCACATTGTATCCTAGGCCCGTCGTCTTCCCCTTCATATCAGCTCCCGTCCCTCCTCTCTCCCCCTCCCAGCAGCTGAAACAAATCTCTCTCTTTCTGCCAGATGCGGTGCCGCCACCGTCAAAATCTTTTTCCCTTCCCACGTTCTCTCCCTCGCCTGCATCAATGTTCCGGGGAGCTGGTCGTGGAGGAAGGGAGCCTTCAAGGCTTAGGTGCTATTCGTTTTCTCTAGGCCTAAATTTAGACCTGACACATCAAATAGAATCTTGCTATTTAGGAGTATTAAATAAAGTCTAATTACAAAACTAATTGCAGAACTATGTTAATTCGCGAGACGAATCTAACGAGGGTAATTAAGTTGTGATTAGACGATGATTACTGCAGCATCACTGGAGTAAAATATAGATTAATTAGGCTCATTAGATTTATCTCGTAAATTAGCACCCATCTGTCAAAAAATTATAATTAGATTTTATTTAATACTCCTAAATAGCCAGCGTCATAATCTAATATCTCTACGGGCCGTTTTACGGGATGAGTGGCAAGCTAGAGACGTGAAGAGAGGCTATGCAAATGACTCCATTGTGCTCCGCATGTATCCTACGCGCGTCGTCTTCCCCTTCATATCAGCCCCCGTCCCTCCTCTCTCCCCTCCCAGCAGATGAAACAAATCTCTCTCTTTCTGCCTGATGCGGTGCCGCCACCGTCAAAATCTTTTTCCCTTCCCATCGTTCTTTGCCTCGCCTGCATCTGCGATGTTCCGGTGGGAGCTGGCCGTGGAGGAAGAGAGCCTTCAAGGCTTAGGTGCTATTCGTTTTCTGTAGGCTTAAATTTAGACCTGTCACATCAAAGAGAACTTTACTATTTAATAGTATTAAATAAAATCTAATTACAAAACTAATTACAGAACTCCTGTACTAATCCGCGAGACGAATCTAATGAGGGTAATTAAGCCGTATTTAGACGACGATTACTGTAGCATCACTGTATCAAAACATAGATTAATTAGGCTCATTATATACATCTCGTAATTTAGCACCCCATCTGTCAAAAAATTTTGTAATTAGACTTTATTTAATATTCTTAAATAGCAAGATTCTTTTTAATGTGATGGGTCTAAATTTAGGCCTAAAGAAAACATGACCCTAAAGGAGGAACGAGACATCTGAGTTCGCTCCTAAGAATCGAATTAAGGTGGGTTGCATGCGCAACGGCAGTGCAAGCCATCCGGACTGCCGCCACGGTGGCCAGAGATCCAGCACGACAAATCTCGTCATGCGGAGGTGATGCTGGCAGCATTGTCCCTCCAACGGGTGATGTCGTCCGACCGGGTGGCTTGTGATTGCAGATTGATTGAAGATTTACCATCTCGATTTTTCATTTCCGATGTCTAGATGGACTTGAAATATTTTCCTCATATTTTTCTTGAATTTTGTTCACCTTGAATCCTTGTTCTTCCCGTCTTTCCATCACGGCTGTAAGGTCCAGGTCCCTCTCTGTCGTCTCCCTCACATTTTCTGAGCGCTGTCGCTAGATCGCATGGCACCATCTAGGATGGCGAGGAGGCGGATCTATCGCCGTCGTCGTCTTACAGGCTACTGAAGGGCAAATAAATCAGGCCCGACTGGGTGACACACAGAGACCCAAGAGAAGGGACGTCAGCGGGGACGCAGCACAGGCCCACATGTGCAGGCCACGGCTGCAGGGAGCATGCATAGCGCGGTCCAGGCGGCATCCACGCGCGCAGGTCGACGCTGCTGAAGACGGAAGCGACACACAATGCACTAACCAACGCGTCGACACCCGGAACACCACGTCGGCTAGAACACTGGGTGAACGGGGTTCCCACCGCTATCAGCTTAGGACACTGTGAGAGTAGCCTTCTTAACATACCAGAACATTATCATCCACCACTTCCGTCAATCATGCTACATTGCCACTACCGGGATTTGTGTACCAGCTCCGAGAGAAAAGACATCCCTATCTGGGCAGCCTAGGCTGTTATGAACTGTGCTTCTTTCTTCTTAATGAACTAGTATGGCTGACCGCACAATTACGCGGCTAGATATATTATACTATTTAAAATATTTTATATTACTATAGAAGTTTAACATAATTTATTGTTATTATCTATTTTATAATCTATATTATAAAATGGTAGACAATAGATTATAGAATTTCTCACTGTTCCTCATTTTAAGTGTGAGATGAGTCATCATTTATCTAACAATATATTTGATTTTATTTTAGAAGTGAGGTTGGTACAAACGTGGCATGCTAAACAACTAGCAATCTCATGGTAGGAAAAAAAAGAATGTGACGTACTACAAATAAATCTTTCGAAGGAAATGTGTCATGCTAAAATAAGATAATATGCCATTCTAGCTAGACATATATCACGGTATATTTTATAACGGTCTATTTAGAAATCGGGATTAAGTGTTTATTGGATATTTTTATTATTCTAAAATTTAGCTATTTGCTCATAATGGTATGGTTGGTAAATCAAAAATAAGAATTAGAGATATTTTTAGCTATTTTTTATAATTCAAATATTTTGTTGGACTTACAATGGCATGGAGGGTAATTTAGAAATCGGTGTGAAGGGTATTTTTTATTATACTGAATTTAGCTATTTTTGAGTTATAATGGCATGGTGGGTAATTTAGAAATAGGTGCGAGGAGTATTTTGGCTATTTTTATTATTTCGAATTTAGCTATTTAATAAATATTTTAGGGGGTTTTGTGACTAATTTTTCATAATGGCAGTGGTGGGTAATTTTCTCTTCTTATTTTCTTAGATTAACGTGGGAATTTCTAGCATTTTAGAGCGAACATGGTGGCTCCTTTTCGTCGTCAAATATATATATAACTAGGATGATACCCCACGCGTTGCCGCGGGGGACTATAAATAAAATAGATTGTCTAACAAATCATAATATTGTTGCCATTTTGATGATATATTGTTGTCATTTGGATCTATATATATACTATGTAAACCATCGTATCAATTTAAGTTCATATTCGGAGTAGCTGAGGAAAAGTATCTGATAAGTAGAGAAATTGAAAGTTGTAAAAAATAGATGGTTTGGCTATTTTCAACCATGCAAATGACAGTGTTGACACTGTTTCTATGGAGAGGCATGAGCTAACATATACTGGATAGGTGTAACCGGTAACTGCCAAGAGAGGAATTGGTAACGCCTATATTTGATCAAGTATACATGGCGAGTTCAGAGAAGAACATGTGCTTTGTCATCTTACCAGTACATGCATGGGCGAAGGGAGTGAAACCAAGAAGCAAGAACTGCAGATGAACGGCAACACCACACAAAAAAGCAGCAGAAAACCAGCGATTGAGAGTTCGTAGTAGGCAAATCTCTAACAGTGCTTTAACTTTTAGGTGCACAGTTGGCGAGTTATATGAGTGGGACTGTGGGAGAAGTATCGAATGGGCACTGGTCTTGATTGCCTAGCGGCACTGCAAATTCAAGCCGATCTTTCCCATTGATAGCTCCAATATTAGTGGCATTATGGTCTCTTTGATGGTGGAAGTTTCTACATGCCTGACCTCTATCACTACAAGATTTCTAAGATTCCCCAACAGTTTTTATGTTCAAGTGGCTGACAGTTTTGAGTATATTTATTGTAGATGTGAAAACTGTAGGGAATGAGGTTGTAGAGAATGAGTTTGTAGGGAATTTTCTAAAACTATTGGGAAATATAGAAATTTATACTAGAACACTGTTGGCCACTCAAAAAGGATACACTAAATGGCTTAAACTGTCAGCCATTTGGACAATAACTGTCGGGGATTTGGAGAAGTCTTGTAGTGTATCTAATAGCATGGAGCTATCATAACGGGCTTTGGGCAGTTTCAGTGCACCGCAACACAAATTAAAGAAGGGGAATGCGTGGAGGGAAGGCAGTGTTTTGATGGGTAGGATGCTCTGCAAAATGTGATCTGAGGGTCAAAACTTAATAGGTGACGTGGAAGCATGAGAATGCAGCTTTATAGCAATTAGTGATTGCTAGTGGGTTGCATCTATAGTATATATAGATAGATAGATTGGCAGGACACGTGCCCCCCCCCCCCCCCCCCCCCCCCCAACCCAAAAAAAAAGGAAAAAAAGGTGTACAAGCAGTAGCACAACATATTAGCAGCATTGTTGTCACATTACCAATTTTTTTTACTTAAAAAGTGAGCCTTGAATTTGAAATTACGCAGCTGGGCATGGCGAGTGCACTGGAGACGCTTTGCGGTCAAGCCTATGGAGCAAAGCAGTACCACATGCTCGGCGTCTACATGCAACGCTCATGGATAATTCTCCTGGCCTTCGCCGTGCTCCTTGCTCCAACATACATCTTCAGCGGGCAGCTGCTCGTTGCATTGGGCCATCCCGCCGAGCTGTCCCGCGAGACGAGCTTGGTCAGCATGTACATGCTCCCGCTGCACTTCAACTACGCCATCCTCCTGCCGCTCAACAAGTTCCTGCAGTGCCAGCTCAAGATTAATGGGTCACCGTGGTCACCACGGTGGCAGGGTTCCCGGTGCACGTCGCGATGACCTGGCTTCTGGTGCAGTACTTCGGGCTGGGGCTCTTGGCGCCGCGATGGCGCTCAACCTCTCATGGGCGATCATGACGGGGATGCAGCTGCGTACGCCGTCGGCGGTGGGTGCCCTGGGACGTGGAAGGGTTTCTCGGCACTAGCGTTCGTGGATTTGAAGGACTTCGTCAAGTTGTCCGCAGCTTCCGGTGTTATGCTCTGGTACGTACCAATGTCGCATGTCATTAATTGATGATGCCCAACTATCTTTGCATCAGAAATTTGGACGGCTTTTATATGATTTTGTTGCGTTTGTCTTCAGCTTGGAGAGTTGGTACTACCGGATACTAGTTTTCCTCACGGGGTACATGAAGAATGCTGAATTAGCTGTGGATGCATTGTCTACATGGTATGTGCGCAACCTCTCCAAGAGCTGTACAAAATCTTGCTCTTCATTTTCTGATATAAACTAAGGTGTACAGATCATAATTTCCTTTTTATCTTAACAGCTTGATTTTGAATGGATGGGAGATGATGATTCACTTGGGCTTCTTAGCAGGCACTGGGTAAGCAACCTAGTCACATACTTTTTTTTCAGGGGAATGACATATTTGTTAACATGTACTGTTAAAGAATATTGGAAAGAGTTAACTCAGTTAGTGCACTATTGTACTGTTCATAAGGGTAAGGGTTGCTAATGAGCTTGGAGCGGCCAATGGGAAGGGTGCAAGATTTGCGACAATTATGTCTGCGACGACGTCATTTCTGATCAGCATCTTCATCAGTTTGTTGGCACTGATTTTCCATGATAAGCTGGCGATAATATTCTCATCAAGCAAAGCTGTAATCGATGCGGTGGACGACATTTCTGTTCTGCTGGCAGTCACCATCCTCCTCAACGGAATCCAACCTGTGCTCTCTGGTACAGTCTTCATACGTGATACTGTTTTTACAATACAAGATTGAGGATGTTTCATCGGCAGGTGATCACTTGTCGGATTTCCTGAAGAAAGTGTAAATAATTCGTTGTTGGTCACTGCATTTGCAGGAGTTGCTGTTGGTTCAGGATGGCAAGCCCTGGTTGCTTATGTGAACATTGGGAGCTACTACCTGATTGGTGTTGGGTTCTGCTAGCATGGGGTTTCCACTATGGTGTCCTTGTACGCATCTTCACAGTACACATAGCTGAGTAATTAACATGGTGTTCATATGCGCCCAGTGCTTATCAACTTGATATTTCCGCAGGGATTTGGATTGGAATGATTGGTGGCACCACCATGCAGACGCTAATTCTGGCATGTATCATACTACAATGCGATTGGGATGACGAGGTTTGTTTTTTTTTCTTATTATTATCATGCACGGAGCCGTATGATCATATTCCAAGTTTGATTAGGAATATCAGTTTCGGAGGTTGCCACAGGTGCTAAATGTTTTCACTTCTGCAGGCACTAAAAGCTTGTAACAGAATGCGGAGATGGAGCAGCTCCAAATAAGCTTCAGCGTTCATGCATAGTGCGTAAAGAATTGTTCCCATTGTTGAAAGCTTACAAGTTTTTTGTAACAAAAATTCACAGTACTTCAGACTGATGTGATAACTTTTCTACGAATTAATCTCGATCAGTTGCACAAATTCAATTCAGACAACGATATTGCTACTTCAAGGTCTCTCTTCCATTCAGTAAAACGAGCTATATATTGCTGGGATGATTGTTGTGTGCTCCTCTGCTTCTAATTCTAGTGTAATAGCTGTAAATAAGAACAGAGTTCCATAATGTGACCGGAAAACTCTTCATGTAAATCAGCCTTCTGACACATCACACGCGACGTCACCGAAGGTTTCGTCACATGCAGGTTACAGTCATCTCAGTGACTCACCGAGTATTGTCTGAATCGTTTGGTTGGCCAATTGCCGTTTGCTTAAGGCTTGATCCTGTCTCTCCTTTCAGGGTCAGGCCAATCGTCTGTACTACAGTAGCGCTCAAGTCTCGACCACTGGGTCCAACGAGAAGAATATCGCTCGATTCCAAGTTGGTGATAGGTCAAGGAAAAATATTTAAGCAAGCAATTCGTGTTTGAGTGGTCTGTACTCTGTCTCTGTGTAGGAGCAAAACATGTACAGTGACAACATCATGTGCACCAATATTTTACAACATCATGGGCATACAAATCGCGTGGCAGCGAACGATCTATAGACAAACAACTACAGATGACAGATCGAAAGACGGCACCGAACTCTCTCGCGCGAAGCGTCTCTCGCGCTACAGTAGAGAGCGGGAGAAAAGGGGGCGGCGCGCCTTTCCGGCGGCGATTCGCCGGCCCTCCCTCTTCTCCGGCGGCCCGTAGGGCTAAGGAGAGCGGGAGGTTTGGGGAATCGCCGTCCGGTGTTGTTTCCTTAGCTGTTTAGGTTAGAATCTAGGAGCTAGGGTTAGGGTTCCGGCGTCGCCATGGTGGCGGCGGTCGGATTTCTTTTCTCCCTCGGTGGATCTGGCGATGGCGTCATCGGCGGCGATGACAACATCAAAGGTGAGACCGTGTGGAGCTCTTGTGCCTTCCGTTCTTTTGCGAAAGAGGGGATGGGCTTTTGGTTCCCCTCGCCGGCGATGTCGGTGATGGTGGAGGTCTTGTCCGGGCTGTCGGCATCAAGTTTTGCTGTCGACTTCTTCGGTTTTTGCTGGTTCTTGCTGTTGGGTCTTCGTTGGTGGTGCTCCGGTGCCTCTTCCTTCTTCCGTCGTCGCGATGGCCGGCTTTGTGCCATCTTCGTTCGAATCCAATCGGCTTCATCAACAACGCGTTGTGGTCGCGAGTTTGGAATGCGGAGGAGCCTGGAGGTCGCCGTCGATGCTCTCCGGTGGCGAGAACCTGGTGTTTCGGGAGGATTCGAGAGTGAGAGGGATTTCTTTGTAATTTCCTTTTCTTCGAGGGTCTTTTCTGTAAGTGTGCCCAGGGGGCTTTATGTAAAAGGACGTGGGCTGTACTGTTCCAAAGTTTAATATAATTCCCACCCCCTTTCGCAAAAAAAAAAAGAAAAAAAAAGAAAGAAAGACGGCACCGAAGTCTCAAAAAAAAAAAGAAAGACGGCACCGACTAGTAGATCGCTAAAGACAAGGAAATAAAGTAAAGGCAGATTATGAACCATACAGGAATGTCAAATGGAAGCACACAGGCTTTGTCGATGTGGACACTCAACTACACCTGTGCATATCAAAGTCAAAGTTACAGGGACGTGTACGCGTTCGTTGCATGGGGTCTAAAGTTTAGAGGATTTTTGTAACGAATATTATAATTACAAATAAAGTTAATTACAAAACTAATTTCAGGATTTCGCTCGAATTCGCGAGACGAATCTAATGAGAGTAATTAAGGTGTGATTAGAAGATAGTTACTGTAGCATCGCTGTAGCAAAACATAGATTAATTAGGCTCATTAGATTCGTCTCGTGATTTAGAGAGAGGGTCGTGACATAGATTTTGTCATTAAATGAATAAAAATATTCTTAAATAATAAGGTTCTCTTTGATGTGACAGGTCTAAACTTTAGAGGGGGGTGCAAGGAAGGCGCCCTAGAAGTTGGCTTGGATTTCGTGGATAAAGGCAGGTCGGTATCATAATGTGACTTGCACTGCGGGTTTGCAGCGCGCGTCTCTGAGCTGAAAATATCGGGGTTTGCACACACCACGGGAGTGTTATTGTCGTACATATATCCCGTAGGTCCATCACACCAAAGCATCACTTTCTACTGCCTAAGCTGATTGATTGCAAGACTCGCAATCAAGACAGTATAGGTGAAAGAAGAGTATAGGGCACAAGCCGTCGATGTTCTTGGACAGCTTTCGAGCTCAAACAAGATTTTAAAACTATCTCATTTCTAATCGCGCGAACATCTCGCAGCAAGCACTTCACTTTTCACAAAATCTTTCCAGTTTTGTTGATTTTTCTTTCAAACAAACATCAGCAAAGTTTTAAAGAATATATGAACAGAAGAGAACAAACCTACACATTTTTTCCTATCGCCATGCAGAGACCGTGCCATCCCACCGTGTCGATCCGAACCGGACGGCGTGGCCGGCGCCGGCGCGGAGCGGGGCGAGGACGCGCGCCGACGCGGTGGCCCCGGCGTCCCTCCGCACCAACCTTCTCTCCTCCCTGGTCCTCCGCAGCACCACCTCCTCCGCGCGCTCGCGGAGCTGCCGCGCCGCGCACACGACGCCCTCGTCCAGCGCCGCCCACTTCCACTCCGGCGGTGGCGACGACGCGACGCTGTCCTCCACCCGCCGCAGCACGCACACCAGCTCCACGGCGTCGGCCAGGGACAGCGTGTCGAGGCGCTCGCCCATCTCCCGCACCCGCGCGGCGATGTTCCGCTCGGCGGCCACGCGGTCCTCCTCGGCGAGCCGGACGGCCTCCCAGATGAGGGCGCTGTGCTGCGGCGCCGTGGAAGGGGGCGGAGCGCTGCGGACGGCGCCCGCCACGGCCACGAAGGCCGCGAGCTCGGCGACGAGGTGCGAGTTGGGGAGAGCGGTGAGGTACTCGTCGGCGTCGTCGGCGGGGGAGGCGTCGGGGAGCGGGAGGACGAGCTCGAGGAGGCGCGCGGCGAACCGGACCCACGACGCGGCGGCGAAGGAGCGGCCGAGCGGGAACGACGCGAGCGCCAACGGGTTGCGGCCGGACGCGGGGTGCCGGGCCAGCGCGACCAGGAGCTGGTCGCGGAGGATGAACGCGCCGCTTGCGAGTAGCACCCTGAGCGCGACGAGGCACTTGAGCGCCACGTACGGGTCCCCCTGCCCCGACGCCGAGGCGCGGAGGCGGTCCACGAGCGCGGAGGCGAGCGCCGCGGCGGAGAGGCGCGAGCCGCGGCCGAAGGCGAGGAGCGCGTCCAGGTGGTGCGCGGACGGCGGGGACGTGGACGGGTGGTGCGCCGTCGCGCGTGCCACCGCCTGGTACGCGTCCGACGGAGAGGAGCCCGGCGAGTTCGGGCCCGAGGTGAAGAGGAGCGTGGCCGCAAGCCGCCGGAGCTTGAGGCCGCCCATGCCGCGAAGCCGAAGTGGTTGGGAATCGGAAGCAAAGCTTTGCTTGGATTTCCCGTGGCGGGCGGGATAAGAGGCAGCCGCTGGGGTGATCTTGGGGCGTTGATTGGTTTGACTCGATCAATCTGGTTCTTCGGATCGTCACACAGAAGATTCCAGCAGCACGGATGACGTGTCACTTGAGAAAAAAAAGTAGAAAAGTCAACTCGTCCGGGTCCGCAGCGAAAGCTGAAGATTGTTCTTTCCTAGAAACAGGTCAACAGCAGAAAAGCTACTGCTTTCAGACTCAACTACTACTAATCATGGAATGTGTTCATCCGATGTTTCACTTCATTTTCTTTGTGTCTAGTCAGCCTGTTCGCCTGGCTGCTTTACAGCAGCTACAGTGTTTCAGTTATTTTTTCAGCAGCTGCTTACAGCGTTCGCAGCAGCCGCTACAGTGTTCGCAGTTATTTCTTCAGCAGCCGTAGCTGCAGCGTAGCCTGCCGAACAGGCTGACAGTATTGCTAGCCAGTTCGCAGGCTCTGAATTTGCACATGAAATTTGAAGCCTAACCTCTTTCGAATTTGGAACAGACTGAAGCTAGTGGACGACTCTGGGAATCGCAACTGCGTATGAGTAGCTGAACTACAGTAGCATGAGTGTGACAAATTATTTGGATATATACTCCTGGAAAGAAAACCGCTGAATTAGCAATAAAACTGCTTGCTGAAAGGCATGACCTGGCAGCTGAGCATTCGAAACAGATGACTCATCAACGCAAACTTGTGCTAGTTGGCGGGCATCGGCGTCAGCAAATCAATATGCTCTGCTCCTCTGACGAAGCAGCTTCTTAGCAAGGATTGTTCAGCGAACTTTTTTCCGAGGTTTACCGGGTCTTCAAACAGCCGGGTTTCTTTTTTTTTTTAGAGATTACACAGTACAACTCAGACACTCACAACGCACGCACACTCACCTCTATGAACCCATGTACGCAAACCCTACCCCTATGAGCATCTTCGAAGACTGAGCCGGCAAATCCAGAGATACGAAGTCACCACTGGCGCCTCGCTATCGACGGGAGCGTCGCCTACCACTGAAAGCACAAATGCCGTTAAATCCTTGAAAGAGCCGGGTTTCCACTACGGTTGTATTCAACTTTTAGCTGATGGAACGGGCATAACCTTCGTCACAGCAACGGAGAAATCCTTCAGCTAATCATGCTCGGGTCGAGAACATATCTAGAGTGTTATCGTGGAATTTTTGACTTGTTCGAAAAAATTTATCTCCCATCAATGAAGTTGGAGTTTTTTTTGGTTTATTTTGTAATCAGGGATGCAATATGCTTTAATATTAATTAAAAAATTCATAATAAAAAATGTTAATAGCATCTTCAAAAGTGCATATAAAATTCTAACAAAAAATTATAGTAAAAAATGTTACTAGCATCTTCAAAAGTGCATATAAAATTCTAATAAAAATATACATGGATAGAGGTTGCAATGCGTTACTTTCATGCAAAATTTAAAATGCAAATGGAGAAAAGAAAGAGAAAAATCAAACTGTGGCTAGTAACAGGTTGCGGGTATGTGATGAATAGTCACAACCTGCACTATTCACAGGATGATTTCTCTTTTGTTCCGCTTGCACAAGTTTCGGTTGTATCTTAGTTTTTGCATGATGGTAGTAGATCATTACAACCACTATTAATACATATTTTTGTTAGATTTTTTATGCAATTTACACGACAACCAATGTTAAAATAATTATGACATATTTGTTTTGATTTTTTTTACATAGTTTAACAACAATTAACGATATATGCATTCAAATAATATCAGAAAAATAACTAAAAAATATTTTAACATTAGATATTTTGGCAACTATCATTATGCAAATTTGAGTTTCAAATTCCGCTTGTAGATCGAGAAATGAAAAGATAAATTTCAATAGGCTGTATATCGCATCAGATATAACTGTTTGCAGGAGTAAAGTGAGTCATTATTCTTTTTAAGATGTGAAACGAACAAAATAAATTGTTCGAGAGACTAAAATGAACTTTTTTCTTCTTTCATCGGGTGATTGTTGTTTAGAACTTCAGATCCATGGCGTCCCTTGTTGGATATTTTGGACCTCAAAATGCTCAGGGCAGTGAGGTCAGATGGGCTCAATATGGGCCGATTATGCTTGGGCCGAGTTCTTTAAATGGGCATCCGTATAGGTGTGATCCATCTGGATATTTCAAGAATGGGCAGATACAGGTCTGATGCTCTGATCTGTTACTTCAGCGCTTTTATTTCGGCCCGTTCCGTATCTTCTCTCTTTTGAATTTGGACTTCGGTTGCATCAATGTGAACATGTGATGAACCTGACGAGTTCTTTGCCTTTTTCCTCAAGCATAGCCACGCACAGACCCAACTCCCAGCAACCCAAACGTGTCAACTTCTTGCTTCACATGCAAAAGCGTCGAACATTCAATTTGCATGTTTTGTGTCTGTTGCCCCCCATTATTGCAGCATCTGGTGATGGTGCACCGTCTGACGCATCATGCGTTTTCTTGCATGAATTCTCCTCGCTTGCCACCAATAGGCCGTTGGGCACCGATCAGACATTCGAATAAGGGTCTTTCTAGAGGAATATGCGTGGTTGGTTTAAAACCATACACATGTTTTGGGTGAAACATTTGGCACATCTTTGTCAATGTCACATGGTTCATGTGTTCTCTGATCTAGTGGAAGAACATTAAGGCTGACTTCAACAGAAGATGCAAAGGCATATATGCATCTCAGAACTGAACTGTGCATCACCGATTTCACTTCCAACAGACGATGCAAACCATCATGCATTATGCCTGCGGAGGAGAGAGGGGAGGTAAAAATGGACTCCCTCTCTCCTCCTATGCATTTGACGGGGCCGTCGGTCGTCGCCACCCTGATGAGGACCGCCGCCGGAGCAGAGAACGGGGAGAGCTGCAGAGCGAGGGATGCGGCGGCGGCGGAGCGGCGCGGGGACGGCGGACGGCGTCGGAGCGAGAGCGGGCTGCGGCGGCGGGCACGGGGGGCAGAAGTGGCGAGCAGGCGCGGGCTGCGGGGCGTGGCGGACGGTGTCAACGTGCGTCGGCGAGCGCGGCGCCGGCGAGGGCGCGGGGAGAAAGGGGCACAACGTGACGTCGGCGGGCGCGGGCTGCGGGGCGCAGCAGACGGCGTAGGCGAGCCCTGGCGCGGGGGGTGAGGGCGAGCGCGGTGGGGCGCAGGGCGGAGGGGCGCAAGCGGCGGGGCGGCGCGAGGTAGGGAGGAGGCGCGACGGCGAGCGGCGTCCCGATTTGTCGTCCCTGCTGAGGAGCCAGTGGACTCTGGCCTGTGACCTCATCGGAGAACCACCAGTTTCTCCCTTTCCTTCAGCCTTCTCCATCAAAATCCAATCGATTCGTCCATGTCTCCCAAGAATCCCATGTGCATCCGCTTCTGGGATTAGCAATTGCTCGAGTTCAGGCCTCTTTCATCTATCAACGCTCAAAGCCTCCAATTCTTTCCGATTTTCAGTTCTTGGCCCTGCGAGGCGTCAAAGATTAGAGCTTTCTTGGCGAACATTGGAGATTTGGGCGTGTGGAGATGGGAGTTCGTGGTGTCCATCGTGGGCACGATGTTCCGGTCGCTCAAGGACTACTTCAAGCGGACCTACGGCTACGTCATGTCTTGCGGCGAGTAACATCGATGCGCTGGGCCACGGCATGAACGAGCTCAAGACCAAGCGAGAGTGGGCGGTCGACGAAGGGGAAGAGCAGCGCGTCCGGCGGCGGCAGGCCACCCGCCTGCGGGTAGGAGGCGAGCGAGATGGGGCCGTCCTCCTCGCGGCTGCGGCGAAGCTGCTGGAGCCGGGCCGAGGCGCGGAGGGTCGGCGCGACGCCGCGACAGGCAGGTCGGAGCCGGCGTGAAGGATTTGCAATACCTCTGTTGGAGATGCTGCCACGCGAACGCAGAGCAAAACACTGTTTAGACGAGGCAAAGATGAATTTGCCTCTCAAAAGTAGCTCACCTTGTTGGAGTCAGTCTAAAGGCAGGAGCAGTATAAATACACTATGATAAGATCGTAATTTGCTTTATGGAAAATGATTACATCCTCAGTAACTATACAACTGAGTCTCAAACTATGTAAAAAATAACAACAATAAAATTGACTTTCAAAACCCTTCGAAAGATCCAGTTTATGTACAAAATTCCCTTGTAAAATTAAATTAATGAACACGTATCCAGAAAGAGGAGCGACTCAACGCTTTCCCTCCAAAATTCCGCGGCCGAAAAATGAAAAAAGAAATTTCCACAGCGTCTGCGACGAAAGCACCAAGAGTTTCCTAGCGGCCGCCGCTTGACCACGTCCGGAAAGCCGCGTCAAACACGTTGTCCAAGCGCGCACGCTTGGTCGTCGCATTCCACTGACTTTCCGCCGGCGCCGGCCACCTTACCGCCCTTGCTCGACCCGTCGTTGTCGCCTCTCCGGCTCACCGCGACCCCCACGCCGGGAGCCGAGCGGAGAAGGTCCGCGACAGGAACGACGGCCACCGCCCGGACTGGCCCAGCCGGATGCTCCTCCCGGCGCGGTTGCTGCCTTCGCCGGCGGCGCCTCTGGCACCACGGCGCATGCTGCCCTCGCGGCCGGCGGGGAACGCGACGAGGCTCGTGGTGCGCCGGAGCTTCCCCGCCGCGACGATCTCCCGGAGAACGTGGTCGGGCAGCCGCAGCGTGAACCTCTCGGAGCCGGCGCCCGCGCCGCCCGCGGCGGCGGACCCGGCGAGAGAGTGCCCCGTCGAGTGCGAGCGCGGGAACAGCGCCGGCGCGCGGCTGGACTTGGAACGCAGCGCGCGCTTGACGCTGCCGATGCGGATCAGCTCGGCGGCCTCCTCTCGGATGATCCTCTCCTCCTCTGTCTCCTCCACGTCGATGACCACGGCACCCTGGTCCGAAGCAGAGCCCGGCGCCGGCAATTCCTGCGGCTGCGGCGCTGGCTCCGGGGCGTCGTCGGCCGGGGCGTTGGGATCGGGGACGAGGTTGGCGCGGCAGACGGGGCAGGTGACGTGCGACGCCAGCCACGTGTCGATGCAGTCCTGGTGGAAGACGTGGGAGCACTTGGGCAGCAGCCGCAGCGTCTCGTCGTCGTCGAACTCGCTGATGCAGACGGCGCACTCGAGCGCGCCCTTGACGGCCTTGTGCTCCTTCACGTCGGCGTACGCCATGGTCGGGAACGTCTCGAGGACGGCCGCGTCGAGCCCGCGCTGGCGCCGCGACCGCGCGGCGGCGCCGGCGCCGTTCGGGAACGGGGTCGTGGAGTAGCCCGGGCCGTCGCCGTAGCAGTGGCGGATGTAGATGGAGAAGAAGCCGAGGAAGAAGAAGGCCGCGATGAGGACCACGATCACGATGGCCATGGACGGGCTGAAGCTGGGCGAGTAGAAGCCACCGGGCGGCGGCGGCTGCGGCCCCTGCGCCGCGGCGAGGTCCGCGACGACGAGCAGGAGGAGGAGGGGAAGCGCGAGGAAGCGGCCATTGCACTGGAGGAGTGTTGTCCCCATTGGTAAATTAGTTTGTTGAGTGTTAATGATACGGAGCGACGGCGGTGGGTTTGTGAGAGCTGGAGAGTGTCTGCGGAGATCAATTTGAAGGCGGCGGCGAAGAGTGGAGCGCGAAGTGTTTATATATGTGAGAAGGAAGAGCGGAACATTGCGGGCCGGTGGCTTTTGTTTATAGGTGCAGCTCGTGTGTGCGAAAGCAGAACGAAATGCCAGATCCACTTCACATTGGTTAACAGCGAAAAGAAGTCAGTTTCAGGACTCCGCTCTAACTCTGCTGAGGCGAGAGTTGGATAGTCTCACCACCGATTCATTATTGGCAATTTGGCATGCTAGTAGGCGAGTCATTTCTCCTATTGGACAAAGTCAATTTTTATTTCCGCGAAATGCCAAAACTGGATCACTTTACTTCTAATGAAGTCACTTTTGAATTTTAACTGCACATTTCTTTAAACAACAATGTTAGTTGTGCAAGTTGTTTACATAAGTGTCTGCCGGCAAGACTAACATACTTTATCATGTTATAAATGTGAGAGATTGAACTTCATTTAAAATACTATTAACTAATATATCTGGTAAGTAAAAAAAATGATGATGTCCCTTTAAAGCAAAGTAGCAAACGAATGTTCAGAAGCCCCAGTTGTGAAGCTGTTGGTGTGCTATACTAGTAGACAATTTTAAACGGGGTTAGGTGGGTGATCAGGTGGGCCTTCCCTTCTTCCTCCACCGAATGCGATTAGCGAAGGATCGGCGGACATGCGCAGCTTGGCTCGGCTGCACGTGGAGTCGTTGAAGTTATTAGCCGGCGCAAATGTGAGATTTGTACTATGCTACTAGTACCTCCGGTTGCAAAACGATGTCGAGTGCTATTTATTTTACACTAAATTTCTTTGTCGAAACGTCATCAAAAGAAAAATAGAGGGAGTAGTACTTGCTTTAGTTTGGCCTCTTCCCGGTCTTTCCGTTCCATTTCCTGGAGATAACTGCTAAGCTGGAAATCACTAGAAGCAGCTCGTCATCACTGACCGTTGCAGTTGCAATGATACCACCGGCAGACTTTTTCGTCCTAACCAATGAATTGCAGTTCAATCCTGCTAATTGATAGTCAATGGTTATAACGAGAGGAAGGTTCTTTGAGTGTTTGACAAGGGAAATTCTAGAAGACCAGCACATGTATGAGAAGTTTTAAATTTCTAGAAGACCGGTGCGTGTAAAGAATTCATGCATCGTAGACTTGCCAGAGCGATGCATATTTGTTGTAGCATTTCGCAAGGCCCTAGTTTTGTATTACTAGCTGCTTGCTACTGCTAGCCGCGCAAGTTCAATCAACATTAGTAAAGGTATAATTCGAGATTGAGTCAGGATCAGATTTCTGAGCTTGGACAGTACTCCATATAAACAACAACAGTCTTGGATTTGTCCAAGCTCGCCTCGTTGAATATGGAGGCCGTTGACGACGGGGTAAGATAATTGGAAGGAGCTGGTCCGTTCTAGAACGGAGAACAAAAGACCGTGCGCGTGGTCTCTGGCGGTTGTGATGAAAACAACATCAGGTTCTTCCGTCGTATCTGGTCCAGTTCGGGCGGTAGCAGCAAGGAAGTCGTCATGGAGGCTGCTCCGCAGCCCCGGCGGCTGGTTTGGCTTCGCGCGCGTGCGATTTGTGATTCGGCACGCATGCACGTATGCAACGTCAGGTTGGGGACAAAAGAGAGAGTATGCGAGAATGAGATGGTTCTATGTTGGAAACAGAGCACTCTCTGTTCTCTGCCCGCACCTTTGCTCTGCAGCTCGGAACAGAGGAAACAGATAAGGAAAACAGAAAACAGAGATGAACGCATCTAGGCGAACGACGCGCTTTGGTCATGGTCACATTTGTCAGTGGCAACATCTAGGACGACGTGGAACCAACAGCCGAGTTTCCCCCGGTCTTCTAACGACTCAAGCATGGAACTTGAATTTCATTCTCTTGTTCATTGAGTTTCCGCAACAACTTCTTCCAGGATGCAGGTATCCTATGGTACTCGTGGAACATAAATCCTTTTGACCTGCACCAACAGTGAAGACAAGTTAGATCGAGCTATTAGTTGGTGCAGCAGAAGGAAGGAACGTCATCCAAGAACCTTACCATTGAGCGTGGTGGCAGTAAGTAAGTAGGTGATCAGCCAGGGTGAAGGGGCGCACAGAGGGCCGGATCCTCTTCTTGAAGTCATGAATGATTGAGTTCGTCGACGTCCGCTCAAACGTCTGGCCGCTTAGTGAGTGCATTACAACAGGATCCGTGTCAGTCAGGGAGAAGTAAACCGAGTTGCTACTGATGGATGGGAGGTCCTTGGTGGAGACGCACAGGCAACGGTGCCTGCCAAGGAAGAGTGCCTTATCACCAAAGCCGTACACCGGAACAAGCTCTCTCCGGTGTACATCGACCAGGAAGAAGGCGAAGGCGCAGGGTTGCCACCCTACCGCGCGCTGGTCGATGATGCGATGCCGGACAGCGAGCAGCATTTGTCCCTCGAAGGCTACAAGGTAGCAGCTGCACGTCTGGGGCCGGCCAAGATTGTTTGGGATCTGAGCAACCACTGGGTACTGCAAGTGCCGAGGGTACACCTGCACGATCTGCCCGGTACCGTTTCTGACGCCGAACAGCCTGCCTTGGATTGGCAAGGCGGTCCAGAGCTGAAGGTCTCGCCAGATTACGAACCATCGTGCGTGAGTCGGCTCCGTGTAGACGACCACCGGCGCATTGGGGAACCAGGCGACGACCGCAATGGACGTGCAAGACGACCAGCAAACGGAGGCCTCCATCCTGTTCCATGACCACGAGTTCTTCACCAGGTCGCGGAAGACGGGGGCGATGGGGGCCAGGTCGAGGAACAGGCGGGTGAACGGGTGGAGGACGCGAACGGCGGTGGTGCTCTTGTTGAGCAGGACGAGGAGGCCGTCCGTGAAGCCGACGATCCTGTGGTCCTGGAGCTCCGGCAGGCGGACGCGGAGGCGCCTGGTGGTGGACGTGTGTAAGAGGGTCACCTCGCCGGCGTCAGACAGGGCGGGTGCCGTCGCCGTCGCAGAGCGCGACCCAGCCGCGTGGGCGGAAGCGCACGTCCCGCAGCGTCGGGTCGCGCGTGCTGGCGGTGGACGCGCGCCAGTTCGAGCACACGGAGCGGAAGCAGATGTAGTCGGCCACGTCCACGGCCAGCAGCCGGTCGGCGATGAGGTTGGTGAGGTCCGGAGGGAGGGACGTCCAGTTGCAGACGTGTGTCGCGGGCGGCGCGGCATCCGCACGGCGCTTGCCGGCTGGGAGGGCAGAGACCGTGCATCCTTTCCGCTTCCGCCCGGCGCTCGCCATCGGTTTGTGTATCCACGCAAGTCACAGAGGAAGCAAAAAGTTGAAGACATGTTCGTATGGTTTGACCTGATTCGGGCACGCCTAATCCGCGCGCGCACGCTCGCGGGCGTCCGCGCGCATTCGTTCCGACCACAAATCGACAAGGCGCGCCTTCTTTTCCTCACCACGCACGACACCGCGGGCCCCCGCATCCATGACTCGCGTGTTTCCAGCGCCCGCACAAGCCACATGTAAGGAGCCCACTCTGATTCATTCGTGCGCGCAGCTCAGGCAAGGCAAAGCCATTTGTCGTGGGGCCCATAAGGCTCAAACTAAAAGTTTGTGTGCAACTTCCGTTTAAGCATATTTAATTAATTTTTTAGACTTATGGTGAAACTTACTGTTCTTTAAACTTATAATCAACTTTTACTCACACTTATGATAAAACTTGTGGTTCTCAAACTTACAATCAAACTTTTACTCAGTCTTGTGGTGAAACTTACGGTTCCTCAAACTTACAATCAAACTTTTACTCAGCTTTATGGTGAAACTTTCGGTTCCTCAAACTTACAATCAAACTTTTACTCAGCCTTGTGGTGAAACTTATGGTTCCTCAAACTTACAATCAAACTTTTACTCAGCTTTATGGTGAAACTTTCGGTTCCTCAAACTTACGATCAAATTTTTACTCAGCCTTGTGGTGAAACTTACGGTTCCTCAAACTTACAATCAAACTTTTACTCAGTTTTATAGTGAAACTTTCGGTTCCTCAAACTTACCATCAAACTTTTACTCAGCCTTGTTGTGAAACTTACGGTTCCTCAAATTTACAATCAAACTTTTCGTTATAATCAACCTTATATTTCACCTCTTTCTCAAACCTATGAATCAACTTACACGAAATTTTTCTTTAACTTTGGAGCAGGAAGAAAAAAACATAAGCTCTATTAGTATCATTTATTGTTCCTACTACAGAGTGAAAAAAATCAATCTGATGCCATGCCGGCATGCAGCACACGCGCATGCAAAAGTCAAGATGTGGGCCACCCCCACTGGCACACAGCCTTCTCCCGCCCCCGCGCCAGGCACCCTCACGCACCATTTTACTAGATGTGGGCGCTTGCCTTTGCATGCACCAGCTGCTCGCGCGAGTGCGCGACGCGCACTCGCGCGTGGAACAGGAATTTCGACCTGATTCTCTCCAAATCTGGATGCCTTCGAAAATCGAAACCGTAATCGTATTCCGACATCGATTCTGTTACCTCTGTTTTTGTCCTGTCTTAAACCGGAAACTGTGTTTCGTCCACTGCGTTATCCTATTGGGCTCAATGTCTGGTTCATTGTCACTTGTCCTAACATGGGCCTGCATATACTGGGCTCAAACTTTTAGGGCCGAAATGCGTTAAGCTGTAAGTGGCCATGCGTTCTTGCTCATGCGGTCATGCACTCACTCATGCCTCTCAAGAAGTGAGGCGTGCATGCACATTGTGCTGTGAACTGGCGCACGCTACAGTCTCTGGAGCGAGCCGAGGCCTGTGTGAGACTGGGAGACCATCTCTGCATGATCTAGCCGCCTGAATCATGTCGAATCTATTCTATATAGTAGTAGGACTAAACGGAGGAACGGGATGAGATCGACCAGGTCGGCCCCAAGCTGGGTCACCTGATTCATGCTGGAATATATTTACTGTATTCTTAGCAACATAGAGGTCCTGCCACAACTGCGTGCTATGCTACGACTGGGGAATCATTACACATGCGTGGGCCGACGTAGCTGTTACATGTCCATAAAACTGCATTAGCTAACGGATCTAGTGGTACTGCTGAAGCAGGAAAACAGAAAAAAGAAGAGAGAAAAAAACACCTTTGTCTGGAATTTCAGAGGGTGGCTTCTTTCAACAACGTTTACTGAAGAACTCTCGCAATAGTCCTTGAAAAGATTCCGGCACATATGTGCTAGCACTTGACAAGACGGTTCATGGCGGATAGGCAAGCATGTTCCTCTTCCTGTGCCCGGGTAAGAGCAAGCCCAATGAACCAGACAAGCTTGTCTCCACAAATTATTTTTTACTTCCCGTCGGTCCCACAAACCATTTCTTTACTTCCTATCGGTCCCACTATCCAACTATATGTCCAGACTTTTCTCTCACCGCAGCACCTCGGGCCGCGAAGCGACGGTCGCGCACTGCAACTACCAACACCCTCTCTCTCCTCCCCTCTCTCCTCCACGTCAGCTGATAATGGTCGCATCGACAAGGGAACAGTGCTTATTGGGCCTGCTCTAAACGGTAAACTAGGCGACTAGAGGCTCGCACACAGTGACACAGTATCCAAGATTCTGCAATGTGGATCTCTGCCTCCCTGGACGGAACAGAAAAAAAGGTGAGCGAGACAGTGCAACGTACGTGCATCCGCGCGCGCGCACGGCGCGTATGTTCGGCTGCCTGCGCCGGACGATTCCTCTGAACTACTCCCTCCGTCCTAAAATACTTGGCATTCTAGCCAAGTCAAGTTTTCCCAAAATACTTGGCATTCTCACTTCTCGAAACACCTTTACTCTTCCCAATACACCTCTATCTCTATCTCTCTCCTCCTCGTTTTCTACGCACCTACTTTATTCCTCTTCTCCTTAATCTCCGTGTCGGGGGCTACAATGCCAACTATAGTGGGCGGAGGGAGTACTATATAGCGCGGTAGAAACCGAGAAACAACGCCGAGCGCGTACACGCATGTGGAGGTTTCGCTTCGGCGACGGCGCGTCGGGCATGGTCTCCCTGTGAGACCAACGAACGGCGGCGGGCGGTGAGACTTGGCACGGCCTCGAATTGTATCGCTGTCGCTGCCGTTGGAAGAGATTTTGGCAGCTGTGTGGCATGCACAAGATGGATGTACGGGCCTGCGCGAAAACTAAGAAAAATTGCTAGCACTTTTGTGGTCTTTCTTCAGATACGACCAACTGCACGTTCTTTTGATCTGGAGCGTTCTGAGGCTAACCGACATGGTAGTGCTCATTGGCCCAAACGTTTCAACACCGTCGTCATTGCATTGTGACGATGAAAAGAAGGCGTCTCCTAATGACCTAATCTCGTCTGTTCAGCAGTACTGTCGTGGCTGGAATTTAGTAGTAACGCGGATCACCCTTATTTAGAACTTGAACGCTCTACCGAGACGATGTCATATCCTTCTGCGTCCAGGTTCTGCATATTCCACGAGCACTGATAAAAAACTTCAATTACTTCTCTGTTTTAGGTGTTATTTCTATTTGGATGGCAAGCACAAATTTCTTATTCGTGTGGAAATGGTTGCGTTGAAACGCTAAGCTTCATCTTCTTAACGAAAAATACCCAGAAATGAAAGATGGAGATGAGAGGCACTCAGAGCAGAAGGCCCTGAATCATGTATTCCACGGCCTTTTTCGCTGTCGTCTCAGCCACTCCAGCGTTCGCCTCGCCCCCACGACACAGATGAAACCAAATGGACATGAACTAAGAAATTTGCAAGTAAATCCATCCACAGTCCCTACAGACACTACAGTGGAAGCAAAAGCTGTCCCTTAAATAGTTAAATTAACCTTTGCCGACTGCCGCTCGTTCATCGGTCTCCATCTCGCACGGCCTGCGAGCTGCTGCCGCTGAAGCAGCCTGCCCCCTTCTGCTCACGATCAGTAGCTTCCGGCCGGGCGACGAGCGTAGCGTCTGCACGGCGGTAGTGCCTGCGCGCTCGCTTGCACATCGAGGCCTGTCTGTAGTAGGGGAGCGCAGCGCTGCACATGCACTTTCTGAGAGAAGGGCCGAGTGAGTGAGATACGACGCATAGATAGGAGTGGGCAGAGCGCCATATATGTGCTCGTGTAGGCAAACAGTGACATATAGGATCAGCGCCCATGGCAGACGAGAGGACGGAGCTTGGGGCTCATCCAGTACTTATCGGGACGACTGAGTTCCTTGCATGGGCTCCCAACGTGGCACGAGAGAGGCGTTCGTGGCGTAGACCGGTGAGGTGCAAGGTCTGCCGCGTTGGAGTGCTGCCAGTAGCCGTACTGACAATGACATGAAGCTGGAGCGAGCTAGGAGCGTCGTTCCGATTTCGAATCCACTTTTTCGCCATTTTGCCACTTTACGGAAGAATCGTTGTCTCGAGCTTTCGCCTCATCAACTTGTTCACGCATTGTACATTATTGTTGTGTCAACTGTGAGCAAAACAGACCTGGCACGCCTCAGTTTCGAAACCTGTACTTCTCAGGCCTAAGCCTAGCCCAAATATTTTCTTATCGAGTCCTAGCTCGACAATCTTTACGAGATTTTTCATTTGGCCAGCACGACAAACACTCAATTGTATGCGAAAATAATATCTGTTACTTATGGTTGTCACTCTCATAATAAGGCACATTTCTTTACCTACGTCGCTGGCAAGCTATATCTCGAATTTGCCATGGACCCAACCATCCTATTCTCTCTTCGCCAAACTCAAATCAGCACTAACAAGCTAAGTGCCTCCCTCATTCTTAGTGTGAAACTCGCGCATGGCCATCTAGAAGTCATCGTACTAATCCTACCACACACGTATGAGGGATTGTACATCGCATTTTTTCAAATTTGATCGCGTGATCACATAGAATTGGACACCTTCTCATCTATGCTAGCAGCACTCTGGCGTTTTAGAGGAAGGTCGTAGCTAGGCACAATTGTCCGAGCGCATGTGGACACAATCCTTGTGACCCTCAAGGCCTCAACAACAACGTCACCCCTTTACCAGAGAAAGGGAGGCAAACACTTGGAAACTGACCGTATTTAACGGTCAGCAAACTCCAAAAATGATAATTACTGGGGGCGCAGACAAGCACTTGTCAACGTAGCACCGGAACTGCAACGACACTTGTACAACTTTAGGACACACTCTCTTGATCCCACACATGCACCCCCTACTTTATTCCTCCCGTTCCGAGCCCGTCCTCTCCATTTCACCCCAGCTTGGCACAGCACCTTTTCCCAGCTGAAGACTCCATGTCGCCATCCATCCATTCCCCTTTCCCCATGACGACGGCGCGCCCAGCCCGTCCGTCCGTCGTCGTCCGTCCCCGCACCGCAGCGCCGCCCCACCACTGCCACGCGACCGAATTGTAGCCAAATCACACCAAAACGCGCTCCCTTCCAAACCCCTCCATCAGCCAACCTTATATACACACACACACGAGACCCCCGCTCTCATTGCCGTTCCCGATTCCCGAACGCACAGGCAGCTGTGTTCACGTGTCCCCCGACCCCGTAGCTCGATCCAACCTGTTCGCCGCAAGAAAACTGCAACCACCGCGCTGCTACCGCCCGGCCGCAGTCCGCTGTGGGCAGCTCCTCGCCGGCAGCTGGTCTTGTTCCCATGGAAGAGGCCTAGCTTTTCGATCTCAGCGTCTTGGGAACAGCATCGCCTTGAGAGGTGAGACCCTGGTGAGGCATGGCATTGGAGGCCCTGGTGCTGTCCCAGCAAGGTCGCTTCGGTTGTGGCGCCATGGCAGGAGGGGCTTGGAATGGCCTGTTTGGTGGAGTGGAGGGGATGGCAGAGCTGGGCGGCGCAGGCAGCTGGGACGTGGCCGCGTCCTCTTCGTCCATGCTGCTGCATGGGTTCCACAATCTGGGCAGCATCCCAGCAGCCGGCTCGCCGCCGATGGCGTCCGGAGCGGGCCGGCGTTGGCCAGGAGGCCCTGCCGGCGCCGCCACCTGGAAGGAGGAAGCGGCGGCGGACGAGGGCGGTCAAGAACAAGGAGGAGGCGGAGAGCCAGCGGATGACCCACATTGCCGTCGAGCGCAACCGCCGCAAGCAGATGAACGAGTATCTCGCCGCGCTCCGCTCGCTGATGCCGCCAGCCTACGCCCAACGGGTACCTAACCGACGAGTTCACCATTCATGCACTTCCTCCCCGCAATCATTCTTAGCATGGTGACGCGAACTGAGCGTGCGCTGCCGTGTGCAGGGCGATCAGGCGTCCATCGTCGGCGGCGCGATCAACTTCGTCAAGGAGCTGGAGCAGCTTCTCCAGTCCCTGGAGGCGCAAAAGCGGTCCCGGCGGCAGCGCCAGGACGACGACGACTGCGACGGAGACGCGGCGGCGGCGTTCGCCAACTTCTTCACCTTCCCGCAGTACTCCATGAGTGCTCCCGCGGCGCCTGCAGCTGCTGCCCCCGCAGACGCCACCGACCACGACGGCGTCGCCGAACCCGAGGCGCCCGGGTCGAAGCCGTCCGCGGTGGCTGAGGTCGAGGCGACCATGGTGGAGAGCCACGCCAACCTGCGGGTGCTGTCCCGTCGGCGGCCGAGGCAGCTGCTGCGGCTCGTGATGGGGATGCAGGGCCACCGCCTCACCGTGCTCCACCTCAACATGACCAGCGCCGGCCACATGGTGCTCTACTCGTTCAGCCTCAAGGTCACAAACAACAGCTTAAACTACTTCATGTTATTCAAAACTACTGTTAAAATACTCAACCCATCTATCTGATGGATATACATGACTCTCAATCCAAGGTGCATAGTGTATAGTATCTGGTTAGCATTACCACACTAGGAAGTCTGAGGTCAAGTTAGTGCATAGATTTCCGTGCCCTTTGGATCTTGCTTTGTCACGAATAGCTGTTCCAAATTCTCTCATCTGCTTACTTTAATGGAGCAGATCGGTTTAGCTAAAAGGTTGCAATTCCCTAAATAAACAGTTCTTTGACTACCAACGGGTGCTCACATGTATGTCTTGCAGGTCGAGGATGATTGCCAACTCACCTGTGTGGATGAGATTGCTACTGCGGCTCATCAGATCCTCGAGAAGATTGAAGAAGAGCAAGGTTGCAGCCTAGACTAGCATCAGTCATGCATGCAGCATGCATATGTGAAGCTTTTTTAGTTCTTGCAAGTGATTCCCTTTGTGCAAATCAATAATGTAGTTATCAGCATATCCAGTACTGAATCATTTCAATGCATAGCTTATTATCTTTGTTCATAGCTTATTCATGGCCAGCTAGATAAGAAAAAATGTCTCAAACCTGCAAAGGCTCCAGTTAGAGAACAATTCCATGATGCGGAGGACGACATTCTTTGTGGGTGCCATCATGTTCACCACAGGATCTGACACAATTGACAGGTGCTGTTTTACACCTCCTGGGGGGATTCTGTTCCCCTTGTGAAGCACCATTCCTACCAGAACACCGAAAGATTCCCAGTTTCCCACGGTGCACAAATTCCTTTCTCGAATTTCCATTCTCCATTCTCCATGGAAATGAACTAAGTGATGCGTCCATTATTCCATATCCAGATCATGTAGTTGGGGATGTCACAAATAACTGTACAAAAATACATATCTGAGCAAGAAGCGGCTCTAGGCCCTCCCATTCCAAATATGCTCTTTCCGATCCTTGGTTGGGATCAATGAGCCTATCCAAGTAACAGCTCTGCAAATACAGTCTACTAAAAATCAGAATTTATAGTGTTTATGCAAGGACGACGAGTCGATGACACTTCTTAGAGAAAAAAACAGGTATGTATATGGACATCAAAGGGGCACAGAGAAGATAAACCATACCTATTTTTGAAGGATGGAAACTGAAAAGCAAATATTTTGCGTGTCCTCTCATTGACCCAATAAAAGATTTTAAAACAGGGCACTTTACCTGATCCGCCTTTTACCATTTCTGTCTTAGCATGATTGATCAAATAGTAAAAGAGCTGCACGGACATTTCATGTCTATGGTGCTTGCATCTGACTGATGCGACCAACAGGACAAACTACATGTGCATCTTGCTCTCATGCAGCCTGTCCGTTTCGCTCTCCAAATGTTCTGCTCCCAAGTAATGTTACCAGGTAACAAAGGGAGCCACCTGGGTATAAACATAAATAGCCAAACTGAGTTGAGTTTCATGCATCAACAAATCCATTCAAAACTTTGAGTTGCTATATAAAGGCGGAGGCACTGCTTTAAATATTTATTGTGAATACACTACACGTATGCACAGGCGTGTGATGTGAGTGTCCATGAAAATGATAGATCTTTGTAGCAAGATCCTGTAGGCATATTGATAAAACCACCAAACTAGACCATGATATTGATGCATAATATGATTAGGAGCATGATAGAAGAACCACATGTAGCATATTGATTCAACAAACTGCAGCTACTTTTGGTAGCATAGGACAAAAAGGAGAGCCCAACATGGCATGAAATAAGCAAATAAAAAAAAAGGTTGTATGCCTAGACAAGATAGCCTCAAGTAGAACTAACCACAACGTAATATACTAGTCTACATGAAAACTAATCTCGACAGCACACATGACGTATGATGTATCTTTACAAGATTCAAAGTAAAATATGAGGTCTGTCAACAGCTTATCTTGTCCGTTTCAGGAGTTCATAGGCTAACGTCAGAAAACCTTCAATAACCCAAGTTCGAACGCCTGAGCCTTGACAAAAGCAAAAGCATGGTATCAGTAAAACAGTAGTCAAGTGTGATTGTTATATTATTTACATGATGTATGTGTGGGGACAAAGGTCAGAAGGCTTAATGGAATTAGGCACATCGAACAATGAGTGAGGAGACATGAGCCATGCCATCTTAAGACATTACTCAATAGTACAAGCACATAATTACTGTATTGGTGCAAAGCGACCAAACTAACCTGTGATAAACTGAAGATCAGCAACGGTCACCCTGTCAAAACGAAGAGACAACAAATGGACAGGTTAACAGATGGAATATTTTTGTTTGCCAGGAATATTAATAAATAAATCCATCTGAAGAAAGAGACTGGGAAAAGGGAAAGGCAACAAGAGTGGAAGTCAGGACGCAGATGAAATGGGAATCATAAGAAGATTTTTCAGTGGTTTGCCAAAAGGAACAAAGATAAACCACCAGCACCATAACAAAAGACCAGCGAAATAAGAAAATACATTGCCAGTTGGTGTTTAATCATGAAAGGCAACTTCTTCCATGCTTTAGCTCAAGAGCATAAATGGCTTACTTTGCACAACCATCGAGTATGTTAGTCATGCAAAACCTTTCGTTCCAGCGAGCCCTCACATGCACCCTTCCTCTCTGACCTCACGTAAGACCATCAAAACTGATGGTGTTGCGATGTTAAAGACAGTCATTGATGTGCTTACAAAATCCACCAACAGGCCAGAATCAGCAACAATTAGTCCTTTCCTGTGCCACCAACACTCCACCAAGCCTTGATTGAGGCATGGTCCAGCTGCGGTGTGAGCTGTGGGACGCCAATTGTGTCCAGGAGGAAGAACTACACTTAACACACGGAAACACAACCAACAATTAAGCACGTGTTGGATGGTTTTGTCTTTTAATCATAGAGGGCATGTTGAAAGGTGAGGAATGCTGTGCCGAGCCAGCTGGTCCAACGCCTGTTGTGCGATGCAAGCAGTATGAACTTGGACTGTGGAGAAGCCCAAGATTTCCACAGGCGTTCAAGTGCATGTCACCCGAGTACAGGCCGCCAACGATGTCACACCCCACACCCATGCATTCCACATAGTAAAATCAAAGTTCTCTACTATGATATACAATTTGAGGGTTTGGTGTATAGGGACCATGTATCATCAAAAGAAAATTTAGAAAATTGTTAAACAGAAGTAGAATTGTTGCAAAAGTATTTTTCTTTCATCATTCAGAATACCAGAAGTGACTACTAAAATTCACCTAGACTTTCAGAAGGCTGAGAGGCATGTGTTGGGGACTAGCATCAGCGCCATTGGTTGACCTCGCCATATATCGCGCTCCCCTGCTAACGCGGACCTCTTCAAATGAATTTTGCTTGCGTGGAGGTTCGTCGCAGGCGAAAAGGCGGCGAGAGGCGATAATGGCGAGGGGCTACAAGAGCGAGGGGTCTTACGAGCCCCTCCTCGATTGCCCGGACCGCCAAGCCGGGATAAAGAAGGTCGAAGTCCTGAAAGTTCGAAAGACTCCGCAGGCCAACCAGTGACGTCATCAGGCTAGGGTTTCGGTGAAGGAGTTAGACCCTAGGTGGAATACCATTTGTACCCTCAGGACATTTCTGTACAGAATATTCCATGTATATGGCTAGTGGACCAAGGGTATTTTAGTCCACACAAAGTGACCCTTGGCCTCCCCTATAAATATGCCGCCCACGGGCTCATTGTAACGGGATGGAATCCATAGAGAGAAAACACTTGTAATGAAATGTTGTTCCGTTGTCTCTTGAATTCTCGAGTAGGCTTCGCCTTTATTGTTGAGTAGAGCTCGGGAATTTCCCTCCGATAATGAGAAATTCCCAACATTGGCACCCACCGTTTGTGCTGCTCGACAAAACCACCCGCGATGCCACATAGAAAGAGAGGACCTACAACACCAAACACTACAAGCAACCAGATCTCGTCGCAATTGGAGGACGAGGTTCTCCCTCCCAACCTAGCTTTCTCGGAAGAAGAAATTCGGTGGGAGGCCATCAGGCTCAAGTAGATGGCCGACGAAGCAAATCGTGTGCCTGAAATGGAGGGAACCAGTCAAGCCGTCGGTTTTCAACAAGACATGCAAGACGCTTCCGCCATGAATTTCAAGACCCTCCCCCTCGGCGAAGAAGAAACAGAAAGACAAAGGCAGATCAAAGCAAGCAAAAGATAGGCCGAGCAACCACCTCACATCGATCCTTTCATTGTCGAAAGTGACCCTGATGAAGAAGACATTGAGAAGCAAAAGCGAGAGCTCCTCAATCTCCAAGCTCAACAGAAGATTAAAGCATACCAAAGACAAGATGATGTCTGATGAAAAAGCAAAGGAAAGAGAAAATAATCAAACAACAGATAGAACAGGCTAGGGCCAGCATCGCCTGAGTTAGAGAGAGAACTGGATGAGATGGCAAGTGCTTGTGGCCAGAACAGCGAGACTAGGAAAGAGGGTCACCAAAGGTTCTCGGACCATGAAATGGACACTAATGGCGAGGGACATCACAGAGCTATGAACCCTTATCGTCAAACAATGCCATTCATCAGTAAAGTCGACAAGAATTCTCCTTTATCTGAAGGCCTCCAATTGACTCCTTGGCCAATAACGTACAAGCCCATCTCAGTATCAAAGTACAACAGATCCACGGATCCAAGGCAATTCCTCATGTCATTTGAAGCTGCAGTGGCATCAGCCGGCGGAGATGACTCTATTTTAGCCAAGACATTTGTCACCGCTATTGAGCATCAAGCCCTTGAATGGTACTCCAGGTTGAGACCCAGATCAATATACTCGTGGGAAAACTTGAGGGACAAGTTGACAACCAACTTTCAAGGTTTCCATAGGACCTCTATATCAGCGAACGAACTCAGAGCATGCACCCAACAAGAGAAAGAACCACTGCAAGACTACTTCCAGATATTTGTCAAATTAAAAGCTTGAGCTGATGACATTCTCGATCAAATCGTCATTGATGCAGCAATAGGCGGTTTAAGGGCAGGTCTGCGCCACTCACTTCTCAATGAACCGCCCCTCATCTCTAGAAGAGCTCTTTTCAACGGCAGATCAATTTTGTAAAGCCGACAATGATCACAGAAGGAGGCTGGAGCAACAAAGTGCCCAAAGACAAGCAAAAAGAAATCAAACAAATCCGAAGCAGCAAGAATGGAGCTCATCCAAGAGGCAGAACAACAACCAGAGCCAAAACACCAATTTTGTCAATCATATTGATACACAAGAAGGAAAAGGCGACAGCTCTGGCCCTCAAGACAACTATCATCATAGAGGAGGAAGAAATGGTCGCCCTAGGGGGAGAGGCCGTGGAATCTCGAATAACCCACGAAGTGAGAAAAAACCATACTGTATATTTCACGGGTTAGATAAGGGACACAGCTCTAAAGATTGTCCAGAAACCAAAGATGCGATGGAAAGAATGAAAGCCAAAGAGCAGCGAAGCGACACGCAAAGGACAGTCAACTATACCTCCACCGCCAATACCTGGCACACCTTGCCTTTCGGCGCATCATACCCTTTCCAGTACTTCCAAAATTCTTATTCCCCCAGCCACCATTTCCAAAACCCATACCACTCACCCTCGCCCCCACCGCCGCCACACATCTAGCATATGGCATCCCCTCAGACAAGCTCATACATCCCACAAATACAACAGCCCAGAATAACTGCCTCCGAAGAACTACCACTCCCACCACCACCACCTTTCTCGAAACCACAAACCAAAACAATTCCACCTCCCAAAGTCTACCATCATACGGAATGATACTGCCAATCACCAACGGCTCATCCTCCGAGTTTAAAAACAAGAAACAAAGGAGACAATATTTTCGAGCGGTCAATGCCGTTTGTAATGGCCCCGTCATAAAATCAGGATGGTCTCACATACCCATCACATTCACCGAAGCTGATTTGAACCTCCAAAGTTACCCCCACACAGATGCAATGGTTATACAAGCCAACACCTATGGGTGGTCGATCACCAAAGTCCTAGTCGATAACGGAAGTTCCGCCGATATCCTCTTCAAGAAACTTTTGATCAACTCAACTTAGACCCGTCTCTGCTCCAGCCGTCGGAATATCCCTTATATGGTTTCGGCGGGAGAGAGGTCCGTGCAATCGGCAAAATAAGTCTCCCAGTATCTTTTGGCACTCTGGAAAATGCAAGAACAGAACACATCACTTTTGATGTGGTGGACATGCCTTACCCTTACAATGCCATCTTCGACCGTGGCGTCCTCAATACCTTTGAAGCAGTATTACACAGTGCCTATTTGTGCATGAAAATGCCGACGCATAAGGAAGTGATCGCAGTTTTTGGTGATCAGCAAGAAGCCAGAAATATCGAGAGGGCAGTTGCTCCCGGACAAAAAAACATGCACTAGCTGTATGCACACCCCAATGTTCACGTCATGTACCCGGCACCAAAGAACCAAGGCAAAGAGGTCGTTCAACAAGAAAAAGAAATGGACAAGGAAAGCCAGGCCATCCAACCCAACGAAGAAACAAAAACCGTTTTGTTGGATAAACACATATTGGGGCAGGAAGTGGTAATAGCCAGAGGAATGGCGAAGGATGTTGAGAAATCCTTTATTCAGTTCCTGCGCAAAAACAAAGATCGCCTGGTCTGCGAGCGACCTAAAAGGCGTTAGCAGAGATTTAATAGAGCACAGACTGGGAATTGACAAGTCAGTAAGGCCGAAAAAACAGAAGCTCCGCAAAATGTCGGACGACAGAGTTGAAGCAGTAAAGGCCGAAGTGCAAAGGTTGCTCAACGCAAATGTCATCCGAGAGGTCAAATATCCAACATGGCTCATCAATACAGTTCTAGTCAGAAAAAAGAATGGGAAATGGCGCATGTGCATTGATTTCACAGATCTCAACAAAGCATGCCCCAAGGACGACTTCCCTCTTCCTAGGATCGACAAGATCGTCGATGCAGCCGCCTATTCAGAGCTTTTCTCTTTGCTAGATTGTTTTTCTGGCTACCATCAAATCTTCATGTACAAAGAGGACGAAGAAAAAACCAGCTTCATCACCCCATTTGGAACATACTGTTTCATCCGAATGCCAGAAGGTCTGAAGAACGCCGGACCCACTTTCTCTAGAATGACAGCAGTCGCTTTCGAGGATCAGTTAGGAAAAAACCTGTCAGCCTATGTCGATGATATAGTCGTACAGAGCGCCAAAAAAGAGGATCACATAGCCGACCTCGCTGAAACCTTTGCTAACCTAAGAAAGGCCAATATGAAACTCAACCCTGAAAAATGTGTTTTCGGCATTCAAAAGGGAAAAGTGTTGGGATGCTTAGTTTCAATCAAAGGAATTGAAGCCAATCCCGACAAGATAAACGCAATCATCCATATGCGAGAGCCAAAGTGTTTAAAAGATGTACAGAAGCTCACCGGCAGAATTGCAGCTCTCAACAGATTCATTTCGAGGTCAGCAGAAAGAAGTCTCCTTTTCTTCAAAGTCCTTAGAAATGCTGCTAATTTTCAATGGGGCCCTGAACAAAGTAAAGCCTTCGAAGAGCTCAAAAATTACCTCAAAGACATGACGGCATCGCGAGCCCGAAACGAAACCCTCCTCATGTACATTTCAGCATCACACTCCGCTGTATGCGCCGCACTTGTACAAGAGCAGCAGAGGGAAAAGAAGGGGAAACCCGTCAAGATCCAAGTACCGGTATATTATGTATCTGAAGCTTTGTCCGGTTCCAAGAGATTTTATTCAGAGTTGGAAAAGATAGCCTACGCTGTCCTAATGGCATCTCGAAAGCTAAGGCACTATTTCGAGGCACACACCATCAGAGTGCTGACAAATCAACCACTCAATGACATGTTCAAAAACAGTGAGGCATCTGGCAGAATCACCAAATGGGCTTAGGAATTATCAGAGCATGTGGTGGATTTCGAGGCCAGAAGCGCCGCAAATTCTCAAGTGCTAGCTGACTTCATCGCAGATTGGACAGAGCCTTCGACATATACAGAAGGCCCTGTCTTTCAAGTACCATGGGAAATACATTGTGATGGGGCATGGTGTCACCTTGGTGCAGGGGCAGCCGCCATTCTCACTTCTCCCTCCGGCATCAAGCTCAGATATGCAGTCAGACTACAGTTTAGCACCGACACAGACAAGTGCACCACCAACATCGCCGAATATGAGGGTCTCCTCCTTGCCCTAAGGAAGCTCAGAGCCTCGGCGTCGAAACTTGCCTCATCAAAACCGACTCTCAAGTAATTGCCGGGCACATAGACAAAACTTATAAGGCCAGAGACGAGTTACTTGCAAAATATCTGGACCAAGCCAGGAATCAGGAAAAGTACTTCAAAGGATACACTTGCCAGTATGTTGACAGGAACCTGAACGGTGAAGCCGACTAGCTGGCAAAGGCGGCGGCGAGAAAAGAATCACTGCCACCGGATGTTTTCTTTGAAACTCTGACCAGTCCCTCCATCAAGACACCCGAAAAAGATCCCAAACTCATTCATGCAATATCGAGTCAAGATTGGCGGGCACCTATCTGCGCATACCTTAGGGACCACTATGAGCCCGAAACCGAAGTAGAAGCGAAGCGGATGAAGATAAGGGCGAGGAGCTACCTGTTTATCAATGGGGACTTATACAAGTCGGGAACTTGCATGCCACTGCTGAAATGCATCAGCAGAGAGGAAGGGAACAAACTTCTTCGTGAAATTCATGAGGGAATTTGCGGGGCTCACATCGGCAGCAGAAGCCTCGTCGGCAAAGCGTTTCGCCAGGGTTTTTACTGGCCCTCAGCATTACAAGATGCCGCGCACCTGGTAAAGACATGTGATACTTGCCAGAAATTCTCCAACAAAATCAACAACCCAGCTCAAGTAGTGCAGCTAATCCAACGAGTTTGGCCACTACAAAGATGGGGAATCGATATTGTCAGACCCCTACAACGGCATGCAGAAACTACACACATACTGTTGTAGCCCTCGATTATTTCACCAAATGGATTGAAGCCAAGCCATTAATCAACATCACAGGGGCAGCAATCCAGAAGTTCTTCTGGCAGAACATTGTTTGCAGATTCGGGGTACCCGCCGAATTAACGGTAGACAATGGAAAGCAATTCGACAATCAAGAATTCAGAGAATTCTGTCATTCTATCGGCGTTAGACTCAATTTTGCGTCGGTATATCACCCTGAATCCAATGGGGCCGTCGAAAACACTAACAAGCAAATCTTCGAAGCCATCAAGAAATGCTTGGAGGGACAGAAAAAAGGAAAGTGGGTAGAAGAACTTCCCAAAGTAATCTGGTCACACAACACTACCGTTTCAAGAATAACCAAGTTCACATCTTTTCGGCTATTGTACGGGGCAGAAGCAATGTCACCGGAAGAGATAAAAAGACGGAGTTTGAGATGCGCTCATGCTCGAAATTTCAAGTTCGACGCTCTTTCCAAGGACATGTTAATTAGACAAAAATCAAGCTATCCTCAACTTGAAGAAATACCAAGAAGAAACAAGAAAATAGCGAGATGTGAAAGTAGTCCCAAGGTCATTCAAGGAAGGAGACATGGTCCTATTGCGATGCCCAAGAACAGAAAGCTCTGGCAAGCTCAACTCCAAATGGCAAGGCCCTTTCATTGTCGTCGCAAGCAATCGTCCAGGTTCCTACCGCCTAGCAGACAGTGAAGGAAATGAGCTCCCCCACGCTTGGAACGTGGGCAACCTCAAGAAATACTTCACTTAATTATATTAACTAATGGCGGCGCGCAGTTATAAGCGCCGCCATTAGAGTTTTTTTTTTTTCAGAATTCTTTTTCTTTCTTTTTTCAGGCCCATACTCTTTTCCTCATTGGGGAACCCCTCACGGGTGTGAGGTTTTTAACAAGGTGGGACCTTATTGTAACCCAGCAGATCAATATAATGCTACTTCCCCAAATCGAGAAAGCCTCTCTACTTTCTATCTCGATGCAACCTTCGAAAATAACGTCGCCATATCGAGCAAGGATCAACACCCTTGGCAAAAGCCACTCAGAAGCAGCAATTCACCGCTTCCACCTAGGCTCCCTTTTCTCCCCTCGGGAGTTACACAAAAACAGCCCAAGGGCTAAGGCTCGAATTTCCTTCAAAATGAGGAAAAAGCCGACACAAAAACAGCCCAAGGGCCAAGGCTCGAATTTCCTTCAAAATGAGGAAAAAGCCGACACAAAAAATAGCCCAAGGGCTAAGGCTCGATTTCCTTCAAAATAAGGAAAAAGCCGACACAAAAACAGCCCAAGGGCTAAAGATCGCATTTCCTTCAAAACGAGGAAAAAGCAGACGCAAAAATAGCTCAGGAGCTACAGTCCGCATTCTTCTCTTAACAAGGAAAGAATCGAACCAAAAATAACTTAGTGCAATAGCGCACGATTAGGGACGCTTCAGAACCCACATGCCCCTCAATTGCCAGAGGGGGGGGGGGGGGGGGGTGACGTTCCGCTGAATCAGACAATTAAGGGATCATAGGGTTCTTCGGATTTTTAGCAATATAGCAAAATAACGCTAAGGCGAGGCACTGCTCGAGAAACAAGCCTGGTGTCGGTGTTAAGTAACCGGCCGACGAGTAAATTTGTGTGCGGCTCGACGGCGATCGGTGGGTTTGCGATTGACACGGTGGTTTATGCTGGTTCAGGCCACGAAAAGCCCTATGTCCAGTTTGTGGTTTTTCTCGTGTTGCTCGTTGCTAGGATTACAAGCCGCGGGCGAGAGAGGGATCCGCTCCCAAGTCTCTGCCTTGCGTTTTTTTGTGTGTGTTCGAGTGTGTGAGAAAAGGACTCCCCCCCCCCCCCCCCCCCCCCCCCCGGGCCCGATCTTCCCTTTTATATACCAAGGGAAAATGGTTACAGATGGAGGAAAGAAAAAAAAAAAGAAAAGAAAGTAAGGGTAAAAGAAAAGCGGTGGAGGCGGAGTCGGGGCGTCCTCCTCGGGTCTGTTGGCTTCCTTCGTAGCTCACCCACCGAGTCGTGTGATGACGTCGACCGTGTCTTGTCCGGACACTGTGAGTCGCCCATTCCCTGAGCGACACTATGCTTTGCTGTTCCCGGCGCTGTGGACTGTTGTGAAGTTGGGTGACGGTCACTCAGTGTACTGCTTGCGACTATGTGGTGTACTTGGGGCGCCCGTCCGTCGCATCACGCTTGACTCTGATGCGACGTCCCCACTCCTTCGTACGTCAGGCATAGTGTACGTTTCCACCGCTCAAGAGTTAATGCAGAGCAAATCCTTATCCTCGATTGGACGACGGTACGCCCAAGGTTGACCGTGATATCCTTGCTGCTCACGTGCTCTGCTTCCGACCCCCGGGGTCGAGAGTGGTTCGGGTCGAGCCCCTCTATTGTTTCCGACCACTGCCGGGGCGAACGAACTCCAGCCGACTTGTTGGACGGAGTGAGGTCGGGGCGGCCGCTCGACCCCGCGGTGAACTGCTCACGACACGGGAGTTGAGTGAAGCGACTTCGCTGGGGTCGGGTCCCTTCTGTGTGGGGCCCGTCGCGGTCCCGCGCGGTGCTGTGGCCGCGCCGTCTCGTACGGTTGGGCCCTTAGCGGGCCGCGAGGTGTGGAGACTTTTGTGCCGGACTAGCCGCTGTACCTCCCGCTTTACTGGGCCCCGACGTGGACCCAGCACCTCGCTTCTCCTCCCCGTTCGAGGTTTTCTGTTCCCGCCGGTAGTCGAATACGGCAGGTATGCGCGTCGGGTACCTAAAAGATGGGTACACGACACCTGGGATGCATCTCTGTTGGTCGTATCTACGCACCCACTTATATACCGCAAGAGCACGGTGTACAGTTGTAGTCTTTTTCCCCTAGAAGAGTATTCCAAGGTTTAATCGAACCACAGAGACCTATGGGAATTAAGCAAAATCATCAGTAAAAGAGTTAGCCAAGCTTTCTAGTGAGCGTGAGCGTGGGTTTCAGGAAAACAGGGTGTTGTGCCGATCGGCACAGGGGATGTGCCGGTCGGCACCAAGGTGAAGTTGTCCGAAGAGTTGTCCGAAAAGGCTAGGAACAGATTAGGTCATGGGGTAAGTTAGCCAAGTCTGCTAGTTGAGATCGTAACCGAAAAGCTTAATCGAATAGCATCATAAACGGGATTACTCAATTATTGATAACCGAAGATCGATAGGTCAAGACCCCTTTCCGACGAGCCCTGTCACGACCAATCGCCTTAGTCGGTAGCCTCTTCCTACTCTACACATCATCTCAAGGATCATCGCGTATGCATTAGCGGCTGTTGAGGTACAGAGACAACGTGCAATTATGGCGCATTACAAGATCCCGATATTACCTTAACCACAATGGAGATAGTGAGAGAACGAATCTTGTCACCTCTTTTTGCCACCACAATTAAGATAACATCTAATACTTAGTCGTCACTAAGCGTAGGAACAAGCACATGTAAAGACCATAAAATCCAGGCAATCAATAATCAAAACCATTCATCAACATATTCAACCATACTTCAATGATACATAGTGCAAGATACATCACCACCTAGTTGGCCTACCTTGATGGATCACCTCTTTAGCACCAATGATTCTTGATCAACAACTAGAGAACATGAAGAACGGGGCAAAGCCCCGGTGGCTCTAAACTTACTAGCTGTGTTGTCCTTCTGGCGGCGGATCCCGAAACCTTAGGGCTTTTACAAGTTTATATAGGGCTGTACATCAGGAAGGAAAGGATTCTCGGGAAAAGAGTCCTTGTGCCGATCGGCACAGGGGTTGTGCCGATCGGCACACCTCGTGTCCAGCTCGGGTTCCTCCCTAAGTCGGTTCCGAAGTCCTAGGTAGCTTCCATGTGGGCCTTCCAATCAGTTTTCTTTGAGATCAAGTCTTGTGTTGCTCTTTCAAATCTTCGAGTATCTTTTATCTCTTCGTGATGAATATCTCCCAAGATTGGTTCGGATAACTTCCTTCTAGAATAAACTGAGTGGTGGGCCAGCTTCGATGGCCTTGGAGTCCCATGTGCCGGTCGGCACATGGCTGTGCCGATCGGCACAGTGGGCCTTTTCTACTGGTTCTCTTCTCTTCAGGTCCAGATTAGCCACAATGTCCAGAATGTCGTCCTTTTCATCTGTTTCTGCAATAAAGCTCCAGAACGACATATATACAAATATGGTGCTATTATCAAGGGTTAATGGCCTATAATGATGACATTTATGCTCTAAATAAGGCGCAGTTGGCATATAAAATGGTATGCTAGGAATCGCCAACAATCTCAGAGAACGGCGCACCTTCGCCCGACACCAACCGCGTGCCGAAGAAATCCGCAAACAATTGCAGCAAGCCGACCAAAATAATTTAGAATACAGAAATTAATCAACAAAACAACACCTAACCAAACGTAAAGTGTCACAAGTCAAAGTCTATTTCTATCACAAAGCTGGGATTCTTACCCCCCGTATTACAGTTGTACACACACCTAAAGCGGTCCAACGGTGGTCCAACAAAAACTTCGTCGTGTTTCTCCAGTTTCACGAATCGCGGAACCGAGCAAGACGGTCGACCCGCAAAAAAGCGAAGAATTTCTTCTCGCCCTTCCTTATAGCGACGCGACGCCTCTTCCAAAAACGCGAAAAGTCATAGTGAGGGAATCGCGAAACGAACTGCAAATGAGCTTCGCCAGAAACGCACAAATCATCATGCTCATATTTCAGAGGAGCAATGTTCAAGGCTTGACCTTTAAAACATCCCTGCACACAAGTTCGCAAACAACAAAAGTTCAATATTACAACGAGGACACCAAAATACATCCCTCCCATACGCCTAAAACAGTCTAAACCTCGGGATCTTTAGAAAACTCGGTAGCAGCACCAGTCGCAGCGGCAGAAGGATTCTCGGTCTTTTCGAATTCAGCCGAGGAAGGGGGAACGACATCGTCCGCGACAGGAATATCATCCTTCGCAATTTCACTTGTGCGAGCACCTTTCGCAGCAGGCTCCTCCGCGGAGGCAGGCGCTGGCCGTTTCGACGAACCCGTACCCTTCGAGCTCCCGGCCACCGCACTTCCCTGCAAACTCAGCTTTACCTAAGCCGAGTAAAGGCGGCACATTAGCAACCGACAATTACTGAACAGATTCACAAACGCGGGCATGCAACAAAATTTTTACCTCTCTCAGTTTCGCTTCAGCCGCGCGACGACTGGCCTCAACTCCATGAACGCACCAGTACCTTTTAATAAAACGGCTCAGAGCAATCCGAATGCTGGGGCTATCGTTAGACTCATTGACAGAGTCGAAATTGCTTTCCGCATAACTCCCCCGCCCCAAATCAGCAAAATGTTTGCATCCTCTCTTCTCCAAAAGATCCATAAGAGCGAAGCAGCTGGTCCTTGCCGAAAAAATGCCAATACTGTCGAAAACGTCTGGCAAATCACCGAGCTCCCCTTTCAGCCACTCAAAGTACGAACTCGGCAAAAGCCGAGGTGGGGCTGACGCAAGGGGATTCAGTTCACCTCCAACCTGACGAAGAGCATCATTGAAACAGGAGAATATTTCTCGAGCTCCTCCGTCGAAATCCAAGGCTAAACGCCTAGCAGACGCCCTGGATTTCTCCGCCGCCTCCTCGGCAATGCGAGCCCGCTCCTCGGCTTTACGCAACTCCTCGCTAGCAGTCGCCAGTTTCCCATCCAGAGATTTTATAGCTTTCTCGCTATTCAGTGCAACCTCCTTCAGAGATTCCAATGCATCGTCCTTCTTTTGAATCTGCTCGTTAAGCTCTCGATTCACCTTTTCAAGCGAAAGCTTCTCATTAATCAGAGACAGCCTTTCGCTCTTAACTCGCCCGAGCTCGGACACTATGGCATCAGCGGTGCCAAACTCCGGCAGCCGATCATATAACACTCGGGAAGCGATAGCAGTATACATGAAAAGCGACATTCAACAGAGTCAATTTCGCATAAATAACAGCAAAAATTGAGAAAAAAGGAAACAGGCGAAACAAACTCACCAAGGCCGCTTGACGCGCTAGCACCTCAACAACAGCTGTGTTTCCAGAGCTACCTAAAAATTCGATGAACTCTACAGCAACAAAGAAACCGGTCAGCGCCAAAACAGCGAGAGGAATCCATTAGAAACTACAAGAATCATACCTTGATTGTCGAGGCGTTTGAAACCTTTGATGAAGTCTTCCAGTGGGACTTTCTCCCAGAAGCGCGTGCACCTGCGTCAGAAGAGCTAATCTCAGATGAGTTACTAGACTCCCCAACCCCAATGCTCGAACTAGACGAACCCATCGCACCATGGCTAGACCCAACCACATCTACACATTCAGAAGCAGCCTTCGCCAAGACTCAAGCGGAGCAAACGGCGAGGTGACAACTCCCTTACCCCCACCATCAGATAAACCGCGAAAGGCTTCATCAAGAGCGTCATCCATTTCCGCGACAGAATCATCAGCCTCGTCAAGCAGCTCCTCATCCTCATCACCCTCAAAAAGTGCAGGCATCACGGGACGCCTAGTTCTTTGGCAAACTTCAGTTTCGCCAATGGCTTGGGGCTCACTCGCTGGGGGCTCGAACATCGGCTCGCCGATAGAACCAGCAGGATCGCGGGCTGCAGGGGATTCATCGTCGTCACCCAAAAGCTCCTCCTCCGAATTGCTAAAAGCCTAAGCCATCAATTTGCGACGGCGGGAACAACTCTCCCGCACCTTTTCGGCTTCCTCAGAGCCCGTCACCTTCACACCGCCAGAGGACATCTCTTCCCGTCCATCAGCTGCCGACCGTGACTTCAACCTCTTCGCCTTCGTTGAGCTTCCCCCTTCATCCTCGTCAGCAGCAACCAAAGAAGCTATGCGCTTCCTGAGATTTTGGCGTTTCGCGTCCTCAGCCGCCTTAGCACCTTTGGAAACGTCGCCTTCGACCGAGACGTACTCTCAGTCGCCAATTTCAATTTCTCACGAGGAAGGGCCCTGTCGGGGACCTTATTCTTTCTCCTGACTGGAGCCCTCACCATTGTTGAAGTCTCCCAACCCGTCCTCTCGACGAATGTGGCGTTGATCACCAACTCGCCTTTCTTCCTTCGCCCTTTTTTCACAGGGCGCACGACACGGTTTGTGTACTTGACGCCTATCTCATCAAACACGATTAATGCGACCCGTCGACAAGAGTGTTTCCTCACACTCTTGTCTTTCAGCAAGAGTGAAAGGACCGCACAGCACATTGGCAGTCTGCTCCACATAGTCAACAAAGCAATTCCCACTTATCCCAGCTGGTTTCGCCAAACCAAACAACGGAGCCTTATACGACAGCTTCACATCAGCGAGGCGATGCACCAAGAAGTGGTTGGGTTTTCACCCTTCTCGTATCGGCCAGATGCAAGCGGCAATAAACTCTTCAACAGCATCACGTCCGCCACCTAGCTTTGCAGCCGTGCAAAAAGCAGCACAACACTTTTCAAAACCTTCAATCTCCTCAAAATCTGGAGCTGGATTCACATTGATACTGCAAGATCGACTGAAGAGAGGGTATGTTTCTTCCCCATCATTGCCAACGACCCCAGGAACTTCAGCATAAAACCACTAGTCTGCCCAATCAACCGGCCATTTATTGCGACGGCCACCAATCAGCTCAATCTGCTCGAACTTAGAGTTCTTCGAAAAAGAGCGAGCTTTGAAGGTGATCTGTCCATACTGACCAGAGTAGCTCTCTTCGCCGAAAACAACAACGCGGGGACTTCGTTGAACATCAAAAAAGCGCAAAATGCCCCTGAATCCAGAGACCACCATAACTCCTCACGGCCCAAATGAACTTCGAGAGCTGAACAACAGCGTTCGGATGCAGGTGATGCAAATCCAAATTATACCTCTGCAGAACCCTGTGCAAGAAAGAAAACGCTGGCAACCGTAATCCGGCCTCGTAGAAGTCCCAAAAAACAATTGCCTCATTATTGCGAGGCTGTGGAACCTCCTCTCCTCCAGAAGGTCTAGCTTTTCCGGCCTCGAAATAACCGAGCTCAACATATTCATCGATGACACTTTGAGTAACTTTCGATCGCCCAAAACGAAAGGTAGGCTCCAGTTCAGCAGCCTCTTCCCCACTAATCAGATTCCATGGCGATGCTGGAACGTCGGAGAGACCTTCGTCTTCCTCGATCGACCCGCCGGCATTATGGTGGCGCGTCCCTTTCGCTGCAGACGCAGCAGGAGAAGACTCAACATATGTCTCCGAACAGCGAGACTCCCCAAACTTCTTACCTTCTTGAAAATCAGAAGCAGCCTGAACATCTTCCGCCATCCGTAAATCGTCGGAAACCTTTCCACCACCCGCACTTTTGTCTTCCAAACGGTCACTAGCAAGAGCGGCAGCCTCACCAAGATCACCCGCGGCAGCCTCTGTTTCCCGAGCAGCCATCTTGATCCGCGGCATAAGCACTGAAAACAAAATCAAAAGGGGTCACTATCCAATAACAACTCATCGAAAAAATAGCGACCCTAAATAAAAGCGAAAGGAAAACTAACATGACAGCCCGAGAGACGCGACCTACCAACGACAGTGGCGCGAATCAGAAAACCCGAGAAGAACAAGACCTCTCGCCAAAAATCTCGCAAACGAAAGGGTCGTGAGAACCACCCCCCTCCCCCTCCCCTTTTATAGCCCCCTCAATCACAGCATTTATGACCAGCGCCGGACGTTTTGTCTTTACCTGACAAACGTTAAGAGGACAGCTAATCCCGACGATGGGGGGTGACGTTGGACTTGCCCAAGCCTAGTCTTTACAATTCAATCGCGGGCTCGGCCTCTCGAAGTTAGCCCTCGCCCACGAGGGGCTACTGTTGGGGACTAGCATCGGCGCCATTGGTTGACCTCGCCATATATCGCGCTCCCCTGCTAACGCGGACCTCTTCAAATGAATTTTGCTTGCGTGCAGGTTCGTCGCAGGCGAAAAGGCGGCGAGAGGCGATAATGGCGAGGGGCTACAAGAGCGAGGGGTCTTATGGGCCCCTCCTCGATTGCCCGACCGCCAAGCCGGGATAAAGAAGGTCAAAGTCCTGAAAGTTCGAAAGACTCCGCAGGCCAACCAGTGACGTCATCAGGCTAGGGTTTCGGTGAAGGAGTTAGACCCTAGGTGGAATACCATTTGTACCCTCAGGACATTTCTGTACAGAATATTCCATGTATATGGCTAGTGGACCAAGGGTATTTTGGTCCACGCAAAATGACCTTTGGCCTCTCCTATAAATACCCGCCCACGGGCTCATCGTAACGGGACCGAATCCATAGAGAGAAAACACTTGTAATGAAATGCTGTTCCGTTGTCTCTTGAATTCTCGAGTAGGCTTCGCCTTTATTGTTGAGTAGAGCTCGAGAATTTCCCTCCGATAATGAGAAATTCCCAACAGCATGCTTTCCCTTAGGACACACCAGTGGGGTGGGAGGGAAGCTTAACATTAACTGTTAGCTCAATTCCATTAAGTACGAGTTTCAAGGTTTCTCCTCACCATGACTCTACCAAAAATGCATGGGTGATCTTTAACCCCCCCCCCCCCCCCCCCCCCCCCCTTCGCTCCCCCGGAAGTCTGATAATTCGCATGAAGAGACAGATTGTTACTAAGAAAAAAAGACTAAAGCATAGAAAAAAAATAGTGCATCAGACACTTAGCACCCAAAAAAAAATGTAATGCAGAGCAACAGAAATGGACAGTTGTGATATTATTTCTTGTTTTAACTTATTACTTGTTACTTTAGAAACAATTGAACCTGCCAAACAGGATCAAGATCACACCTCGTATCTTGAACCATCAGCGTTGTTGCTAATTCAAGTTAAGAAAAGCTGGTGTCACTTGAGAAATCACACAAAAATTGAGCTTCACTAGTGAAGATAATAATCAAGATCATGTTTAGAACCAATTTATTATAGAATTTCTATCTATATGACAATAGGAATACAACTTTAGAACCAATTAAAACGTTGCTGTATCGAATATCTTTTTTGAGACATTAAGTGGCATAAACCAAGCTACTCAGCCCCTAACAAAGGTCAAACGACAGACTGACCGCTACATGAAACCTTAGAGATGTCTGACATTAACTATATTCGCAACAATATCTCTTAATGTTTAAAATATACAAAAACTTCTTAACTACTGAGTAAACAGGTACCTCAATTCGATGAATCTCCCTGATCTGATTTGGCAGGAGACCGCAGCATTGTATTTCAGTTCATTTATTTTCCTGCCAACAGAGAAAGCTCACATGCAGTTTAACATATGTTAGCACACTCGCTATTATTACTAGTTACGCTCACAGGATATTACCATCAGCATGATAAACAAAGCAATGAATACTAAAGCAAGATTGTATTCCATGAGTGCTCAGTGCGATCCATATAAAGTAGTGGTTTCTCAAGCTACAGATTCTTGATTAGTACATTTGCTCCATTCCTTGTCGAGACCGATGGATGCAGATATAGACGATAATGTGTTCCTCTTCACATGATTGCTACTTTATAAATATACAAAGAAGCGAAACACCAACTTGTTCCCCAAAATTTACTCAACCCAAGCTTGAAACTATGATACAGGAAACTTGGGACTTAAGCTAACACCAGCACATTAACTGAAGAAATCCTTGTCGCCCATCAACTGCTCTCATCAACTCACAAACCTCAAAGGAGATTTCCACTGAGAGCTACTTCTGCTCTCTGGTATACGCTTTCTATCACCAGACACTGACACACTACCAGCTCCCGGCTTCGCTGAGGCTGCACCCACCCTTGAGAGTAAAATGAAGCTGACTCACAGTGGCAGCACGGTGCCACTGGAGCGGCCATTCCGTGAGAAGAAGAATCCCAGGCCACTGCTTGACATGGACCTGCCAATCTTTAACCGGCTTGCCTGACAAGAGGATGAAGATGTCCCTGATGCCTCCTTCTCCTTCACCTTGAAGACCTTCATCTCTCGGGCAATCGGCAACTTGCAATTCGACTGCATTTCATCATCGTGAGCTTCAGGCACAGACACGAGGAACAATGGCGAATCCATGGATGCGGAGCGCCGAATAGGGTTGGAAGTGGTCCTTCCACAGTCATCCGCTGCAGCTGTTGCGCCCTCACTTTGATCGTCTGAAGAGACCTCCGAGTCCTCAGAAGCCGCGGCCTGCGATTCCAGTTCCGACAGCGGCATTTCGTCAAGCACTTCGCGCTCTTCCTGTTGGGCGCCATCCGCCTCAAGCTCTGGGGCCGCGGCAGGGAGATCAGTGGGAACCACGACAACTGGGGAGCGGCAGATCGGGCAACTGACGTGGGCTCGGAGCCAGGTGTCGATGCAGGGCGCGTGGAACGGGTGCGCGCATCGCGGGAGGAGGCGGACCAGCTCCCCTTCGCTGAACTCGCCAAGGCACACCGCGCAGTCCCCGCCCTGCCCCACGCCGCCGCGGTACTCCACGGCGGTTATGGACGCGATGGTGGCATCGTCGAGCCCCACCGTGCGGATATACCACACGTGGTGCACCACCCCCCCCCGCCGCCTCCCTCCTCGTCTCCATCGCCGAACCAGTCTTCATCTGGCAGCGCGCCTGCCGCAGCGGCGGCCGCGGCGCGCCGGCGCCGCCGCAGGATCCGGCGGCGGCGGCGGCGGTAGAGGAGGAGCGTGGCGAGCGCGAGCGAGAGGAAGAGGAAGGCGGAGAGCAGGGAGACGGTGAGGAGGAGGTGCACGGGCGCGTGGCGGTCGGCGCCCGGCGGCGCGCGGGGAGCACCGGGATGGGGGGCGGCGGGGGCTCGGCGAGCTCGTAGCAGGCTGCGCCTCCGGGGCAGAGCCGCTGGCACTCGAGCGGATTCTCCTCGCAGTTGACGGTGACCGTCGAGTCCGGGCGCACCGGATGCATGGCTACCTCGGGTCGAGCTGCGGCGGCGAGGGCTCGGCGGCGCGCATCGGGTTTGGGGTGGGGTTGCCGCGTGCGAGAGCGAGCGGTGGTGGTGGTGGAGGTGGAAACGTGGAGTGGATTGGTCGCTGTTGGGTTTGGTATAATGGTTTGGCAACAAGCACGGAGCAATTGGAGGTGGTACTGGAGCGCATGGGGCTGCCGCCGACGGCGACGGCCAGTGCTGAAGAAGGCTTGCGACTTTAGGTGCACCCTCACTGACTGGTGGGTACGGGAGGCCAAGCTAGTTGACGTGGGACCCGTCAGTCAGCGATTGAAGCGTGGCTTCGTACCACTTTTCCTGGTGCACTTAAACGTCAGCTAGTATTTGGATTGCGAAAGTCAGCAAATTACCGGTGTTTGTTGACCGAGATCAGCCTCTGGTCTTCTGGAGCAGTAGGACTGGAGTGGCCTGTTTAAGGCTCTCTTTCAGTTTTTCAGCTGGCTTTTTTAGCTGAAAAATTAAACAAACAGTAAATTTTTTATCTAATTTTTGAAATGCTGAAAAGCTAGTATCTAATAAAATAAACTAAAAGCTGAAAAGCTTAATACATATTACAAAAGTTAACAATATGAGCTTTTCCAAAAGCTCAGAAGCTACAGCTCGAACAAACCGGGCCTAAGTTTGGATCGTCAGTTCAGTTTCATCTTCGACAGCCAGAAGTAAACTCGGAGAAAGTCTAGATCAAAAAAAAAAAAAAACTCGGAGAAAGTCAAGGAATTCATTAATAGATCGGTATCTGTCCTAGTCGCAAAGTGCCAGTAAAAAATGGTTTAGCTATACTGTGCAGTAAAGGGTAAATTTGTACGAGGTGTTCTTTGTGTAGGCGCGGCTCGGAAGTCGGAATTGTTAGGCAAGAGCTGGTTAGTTAAGTGAACCATGGTTTCAACGCAATCAACGGGGAATCACGCGTCACGTCCGATGAAGACAAATATATCAGAGGTGTTCTTGGGCATTTACCTGTTCCAGCAGCAGATGGTTTGAACTCCTTGTGGTAACAGAATGATTGCGATAACAACATTTGACTAAACTCGGAAAGGACGCGCCCTTCTTTTGAATTTTTTTTCTATAAAACGTCGGGGTCGGGTATATTATGGCCCATTAGCCGGCTCACATCAGCTGGCTCTCGTCGCAATATCTGCGTGGGCTCGACCTTTGCAACGGCCGACGGGCCGGGCCGCGCTGCCGCATTCAAATTCTGTGGCATAGGGCCAGCAGCAGCCAACCTCATCACGGCATGCTCAAAAAAAAAAAAAAGCCAACCTCATCACGGACTGATTACGGTTTTGTTTAATGACCTCGTGTAGTCGTGTACAATTGGTTTCAACTCTACTCTACTGCGTCGTCTTTATCTCGAATTATTGGTGTGGCACGATCCAAAAACTTTGTTTAATGCTAGCGTGCGCAATTAAGCACGGAATCCATAGCTGACCCGGCGAGCTAATCGACTCTACTCTCTTGTTCGGTTGTTCCTTTCTTCCCTTCGAGCTCACCCAACCGGTCCTCCATGGCGACCCTCACCCTGCCGCCGACCGCCGCCCCCGGCGGCCAGGTCTTGCAAGAAGGCTCACCGGAGTATGCGCCCGCAACCTTTGTTTATTTTCTATCCGGTTATTGAGAGACATGATATAGATGTGCAATTTAGAGATTGATTGGTTTTTCCTCCTCCTGATGCAGCGCGACCAAGAAGCCTGCCGCCGATGCTGCAGATCCGAGAGGTTTGGACTCCGGGTACGTGGCTTCCGACAAAGAACTGTGATTTTTTCGTCCTTTTTGGGACAAGGACTGGTGGGTTTGTCTGACGCGGTTGATTCCGGTGAACAGGTGGGTGGTTCTTGGGAAATCGGACATCGTCCCCGCGGATTTGGCCGCGGCCGCCGCCGCCGCCGGGCACCAGAGCCTCGGTTTCACGCCGCTGCCGATGCTTCCTATCTGGTGGGAACTGGGAACAGCAACGGTTTCTGTATCTTAACAGTGTCTTTCGATTTGTGATTGACCATCGATTGTCAACTTCTCCAGGGCGCAGATGATGCTTGGGGGCGTGGTTTATACGGTTGTGCCCTTCTACAAGAGGGCCAGGAAAGTCGAAGGTATATACGTTCAGATAACATAGCTCTCAATTTTCGCATGTAAATGGTGCTTGGAACCTTTTGTGGTAGTTTGATATGTTCATATGATTTACAAGCGTTGTCTCTAAAAAAATATGATTTACAAGCTGCTGCGACATGGTCATATACTCTGAGTCTGATTTTAAACTACTTGTTCCAATGATTGAATTTGTATATTAGGTGAAACGTTAGACAATGTGGAAACTGCAGTCGAAGTTGTGGAGCGTGTTGCTGAGGTTACGGAGAAGCTAGCTGCTCATGCGGCCAAGTCCTTACCAAAGGATGGATCTCTGCAGAAGGTGGCAGTGGAGATTGAGTACATTGCTGAACTGGTGGATAAGGATGCACATAAGGTTGAAGCCGTCATTAAGAAGGTTCGTGATGCTTATCCATGCTCTTAAAGTCTTCTCGAAACAGAATATTTCAACATACCGGTTTAGAATCTTTAGTGTTTTCTATTTTGCAATTGGCCACACATTCTCGTTTGATAGTATAGGTCACCTGTGGAAAACACTTGTCCAAGAAAGCTTACCTAAATCATGACCAATTCAAAGGAGGACCTTATGTTAGCTTTCTTTGTAAGAAACTGAGGATAGATTCATTCTTTTCTATCAACTCCACATACTAAGAATTGAAGTCACTTGGTTGGGGCTGTGGGAAGTCATGCACAACTTGTTAGTGAAAAACGGGTGTGTCGTAGATGTCTTCCAAGAGCACCCTCTATCTTGTGGCCAAGAGCAGAGACTCTTTCGTCTCCTTTGTTTCAAGAACATTCAAACTCAAAGAGCATGCCTTGGTAGCTTCAACCCAATTTTATGCAGGCATCAAGCTGAACTGTACAGTCTGCGTTGCATCTAGCTAAGATGAGAAACAGTTTGCTTTCATCATGTTGAAGACCGATTGATCTTTACAGATCATGGTTTCATAGGTTACGGAAAAGTTAAGGACTCCTTTGGAACACATGATAGGTAAAACACGGGAATAGGAAAAACACAGGAATTGAAGTGGCATGCTTTTCCATTCCTACAGGATATCAAACCACAGGATTTGGGAGAAGAAGCCCTTTGGTAGCACCATAGGGAATTTGCACACTACTAGTTTTCTTCACTTTGAATTTGAACAAGCATGTATGATTAAGAATAATGTTGGTCTCAGCAATCATCTAGTAAGACCAAAATTTTTAGGTATTAAGAAAATCAAAATTTTCCTTTCTCTTTCCTGCGAACCAAAGGATGTAGTAGGAAAACGTCCATAGGAAACGAATGCTACAAAAATCCTGTGTTTTTCCTCCATTACAAAGCACCCCTAAATAGATCTAATGTCCTCCTCACCTATGCAGATAGAAGAACTGAGTGACAAGATTGACGCCGCAGTAGAGCCTGTCATCGAAGAGCTCGAGAAAGACTTTAAATCAAACCCAACATCATCGAGCGGATCAGGTGCCCAGATATAATAGTTCATGTTGATTCGAGCGGGAAAGTGAAATATTCCTTGTAAATATTGTTGATTTTTTTTCCTTTCTGAATACCGTTCATGTAAATATATGCTTTCCATATCCTGTAAACTAGAACAGCACCATGATTACAGTAAGGCATGGTCATGTGTGTGCTTGGCGCTCGAATCTGAGAGTGTCCCGAAAATGTATTGATACATATGCACCGAATGTGGAATCTTATATCGCTGTTGTATCACAATGATTCCCCACTAACGCAATTATCTCGTGTCAAGTTGAATGATGAGGTGAAATTATCACCCATTTCTTAACTCAGACTTTGGAAATGAGTC
>JAAXCT010000939.1:0-282301 GCA_012490785.1 Eragrostis nindensis
CATCATCCCGTATGACGTACGCGAGCGATCACAGGAAAGGAAGGATGTAATTTTGGAAACTGAAACGTGATTAGGGTGCGTGGGCGTACGCGATCGATCACGGGAATGGAATGCATTTCGGTTCAGCATCCCGTATATATGCGTACGCGAGCGATCACAAGTTTGGAAGGATAATAAAGTTTTGGAAACGTGATTAGGTGTTGTTAAAAAAAAAGGAAATCGTTGAAAAAGGAAAACTAGGGGAGGCGCGCTGGTTGGTGTGGGCGGGTGCCTTGCACTTGGGTGAAAAAAAATTGAAGGAAGGTATGACACAAAGGTAAAATGTGTAAACATGTGAAGGAATTTCCTTCACCTGTGGGGCCCTCTACAATTGTGCGGTAGCAGCTTGTTCGCCAAGTCTGCTGCTTATCAGCCGCTAAAGTGTTCGCAGTTATTTCTTCAGCAGCAGCTATAGTGTTCGTAGCTATTTATTCAGTATCCGCTATAGTAAAACAGCTGCAAAATAGCCTGTCGAACAGGCTGTAATGCAGGGTAGCTATATAGGCAGGGCGGTTCAGATGCAGGATACGTAAGATGGCAGTGTAGAAAATATTTTCCTCCAAAGTAGTCCTTTATTGGTTTAGATTAGATTAGATCAACAACCAGCATGCATGATCAGGCAGCTGTTAACATTGGTCGGACAATGGGGGTCGAATGGTCGGGATGTATGCACAGCAGTTCCGGAGAATTAATGCCAGCATTTTTGGCGAAATGGTATATGAAACGAAAGTGCTGTGCGTACCGACTAGTGTTAGTCCCCGTGTTAACCACTGACGACTTCCTCTTTTTTCTACAGTTGTACGACCCGTCCGTATGTATAGCATTATTGTATATGAAGATGTTGAACTTAGGGTGCGTTTGGTACGGTTCTAGATTCTTTGAGAATCAGAAACGTTTCAGTTTCAACCAGAAACGACTCAACCTGAAACAGAATCACTTTAGAAACGTTTGGCTGGTTTCTTGTTTCGGTTTCGGCATAGAGAGGAGAAGGATTGAAATGGCCTATTTACCCTTCATTGTATTATGTTGTGCTGAAGCACTAATGGCCTTGGCGTTTGAAATTAACATGACCAATGAGCAAATGGGCACGCAGAGCAGCTTCATTTGTATTTTGCACCTAATAGGCTACATATTAAAATAAAGAAAAACATCAAAAGGCTTAGCGACCAGGCAGCTCGGCCATACTAGGCCACACAGGCCACTACTCTGGGCCACATACCCACGATTGGCAGCCCAAAAATCCACACGCAAGTGACGCAACAGCCCACAGTCCAGAGCCCAAATATCGGTTCGCTAGTCGTCGTCTTCGTTCGTTCGCTACGCAGGTCTTCAATGGCGGTGCCGGTGATGGAACATCAGAAGGGGTAGGCGATGGCAATCGGCCGTAAAAATCTATCAAAATCGGGGGAGGCGCATACGCGTGAAGCGTTTCGAGGGGTGAAACACCGATTTGGCCGTTCACGGGCGCAGGCCAAATTAGCAAATCGTTCCGAGCCGATCATGGTCGAAACGTTTCGTTTTTTTCCCATCTGGAACCGCTCCAACCGATTCACCCCAGAATCTGAATCGTTTCTCCTTGCCAAACGCACCCTTAGTTTTCTCAAAATGACTAATTAAGAGTTTGAAAATGTGTCAAACAACAGACTTATTGGCTGATATTATGATGATTGATTAACTACCATGATTTAAACGGAAGATGGAAAAAAGAAGCTGAGTTAACATCTCTCCTTCAATGGACCGGTCTTCCCCGCTTGTTGGGCCTTCCTCGCGGATTAATGTGGGCGTCCTTCATGTAGGCGGAAGCGGAGCTCTGATAGTGCTATGGATGGAAAAAGTTATTGTGTAGTATCAACAAATTTCAGGCATAAGCAACAAAGTCGTTGTAGTATAGTGGTGAGTATTCCCGCCTGTCACGCGGGTGACCCGGGTTCGATCCCCGGCAACGGCGTTACAATTTTTTTTCCCGCTTACGGTCTCCCGTCCTAGTTTTCGCTCTCTTCATTTTCCTTTTCTGCAGACTGCTGTTAAATGAACCTGGACGTGAGCTAATCCTTTCCCCCGATCTGAAGCACAAGCTAGTTATTCTAATTTTGACAGCCGTGGTTGCTTCGAAACAATGGCCATCTCTTTTTTTTTTTGAATGTCTACGGGGGGGATCAAAGTCCCCACCTGATTCCATTAATAATGGAGTGCCAAAGGCATGTCTGAAGATTTACAGCAGTATGATGGGGGGTGAGGGTGAAACATTTACATTGCATACTACATATTTACACTGAAGAAGGAACACCAATTATCAGAGATGTGCGCTTCCGATTGCTTAAGTCGGCTGCGCCAGAGGAACGACTCTTCCTTGCATGCTCGCAGTAGACGGGACATGGAATGCGGCTCGTGTCGGAAGACGACTTCATTTCGATGTTTCCATAATTGCCAGCAACAAAGGTGTATGAAGCTGTCAAAATGCAGAGCCGGTATCGCCGTTGGGCGGGGGAGGCGCCACAAGCATTGTACTGAAATGTCAGAAGGCAAGTCGATCCCCAAGGCGGACCAGAAGGAGTGTGCAAAGGGGCATCGGAGGATGATGTGGTCGGAGTCTTCTGAACTGGTCATGCAGAGTTCACACTTGTCATCATCCACAATATTCTTATGTAGAAGATTTGCTCGGCACTGGATCCTGCCCTGAACAAGTAACCACATGAAGAACTGTACTCTTGGCGGGGTCTTGTTGCGCCACACAACTTGTTGCGCCACACAAAGTTGGCGAAATCACAGACAATGTCGGAGCCAGCAACAAGCATTTGGTACAGCGGGGCAGTGTGGAACTTGTTCTCGGCGTCAATGAATGGCCATCTCTTTCAGATCTCAAACCGCACTCTCCTGTCCTGTCCTTCTCCCTCCTTGACGCTTCTAGCTTCCGATCCATCCAAAGTAACTGTGGCCTGAACATGGCGTGTCGCACATAGACATGCACGAGGTTTCCTTGACGAGAACAATTTGAGTATCACAAGGCTCGATTCAGCTCGAACTTCCGGCAGCTTGACACCTGTAAGCTTCCCTTCGCCATGCTCATCGCTTGATTCCTTCTTCCATCTCCATCCGGCAACAGTGCCGATGGTGTGAACTCGTGCCGTCTCGCGTTTCCTGATAAGGCTAAGCCCGAGAGGAACCGAATCCAAATGGCCTTCCAAGTTGCCCCTCCTTTCCTGGCCAGCCGTCGCCGTATGACACATATGATCTCAGCCAAGCCCCTGGAAAAGCGAATCCACATCTTCTCTCTAGCTTTGCTCAATCATGCGTCGCCACTACACGTTTTTTAAAAAATTATCATCTCTTCTTTAATTCTTTTTTCTGTACTTTGTTGATGCTGAAATCAGGCTTAGATGGCAAAGGGGAAGCAGAACAGTGAGCGCTGAACTTGTACTCCGGCATCGGTGATCTCTTCCAGTAGATTCACTCATTATTTCAACCTTTTTTTCGTGTGCTGTGGATCGTGTTGGTGACTGTTCATCCCCGATGAAAAAGGTTAATACTGCTGTTACCAATTTTAGTGGAGGCCCAAAGAAAGAGGGCGGCGAGGAAATGTTGCCTTCAATAATGAAAGCAAGCAGACGGTCCCAAACGATTAATCTCTTGCGTTACCATTTACCCGTACCAGATATTCTTCGGCAATTTTAATGGTTTTGAACTTAATCTTGATGGCTAGAGACTGTATGCAATCTGTAGATCAGTAGAGGCTGATGATACCTTCTCTGCATCTCTCATTACTTCAGTTTTTCCTTTCCTTCATTTTCTTGTCAGGTTGAATGATCACCCTTGACGAAAGGAGAGGTCTTCGTCCTTGTGAATCTTTGCCTTGCTGCCTGCAGTACACCGAACCACCCTGAGCGCATCATCACAAAAGATTTGCCGATTTTTCATATGAATACTGGAAGTAGAAGGCTTCACGGTTCAGACTAACACACAATCTGTGATTGCTGGGTCAAGCAATATGATGACTGTTTGTTCTTGGAGAACTACTGTAGTTTCTAAGAAGGTAGTCCAAATGTTGTGCAGTATTCAGCTTTCTATCAGTTCATCTTTGAAATTATTAAAGAAGGATATGTGTTACTATTTGTGCAAGGAATCGATCGTTTTACTGACGCTTCACAATGAAACCAGGAAAGTTCAGTAACCCTCAAACTAGTTTCTGACGAGCGCCAGAGTATGACGGGTAAAAGGAATCTGAAGCTTACCGGTTAAATTCACTACCCCAGAATAGTTTCTGACGACTGGGCAGACTATGACGGCTAGACGGAATCTGAAACTCACGGATCAAATGTCTGCAAAAGAGGTGGAAGTCTCTGTTCCTTTCAGCTGAATCAAGACGAAGGGAGGTTCGGCACGGCGTTCAACAATGAGTTCTTGCTCCGTAATACTAAGTTGTTGGTAAATGACGAATTACATCACTGAAACAAATATCACAGTCAAAAAATCTGCATCTTAAGTATTAAGGTACAATGCATCAACCGGTTACTTACACCTGCCTCCTAAACTGATTGTAAGCTTTATGCGTCAACGGATAAAAATGACACGTTGGTTGTTCATGTTAATAAACATTGTTCACCAAATCTGGTAGAGTGAACCATCAGAAGGTGACATGGGATGGCCTGAAGCTAGTTTTCCCAGTACTTAAGGGAGGCTTGAAGTAGCAGCAAATTCAGCAAAGCCAGCACATCACACCAGAAGCTTCTATACAGCAGGGTCCCCATCTGTGAGTGGCTTTTGTTCTGCATGGCAACTTGCAAAGTGAGGCGGCACAGGACACAGAAAAGCACAGGCACCCACAGAAGCTGGCAGCATTTGGGTTCTGAATACTGTTGTCACAAGGATCTGCCTCATATCTGTGGATGCCTTTCTCAACAAGGGACAGAACAGGACCAAAAAGAGGGAGGAGGGAAAGAATTGTAAAAGCTGATGGAAAAGAAGGCAAAGAAAGCATGAGATGCCAAAGTAGTGGAACTCTGACTCATTTCCAATCTCATATTTTGGTGGAACTAGCATCATCAATAGAAAATGCCACATAGGACTGAGTTGCGCACAATTGATGCAGGGTCATCACAGATTGAAAAAAGTATTTTATAAAAAATATAATGAATCTGCAATCGAGAAAAGTTTGACTAGATGAGCAAGACAAGGACAAATGCTGAATGACTCATTGCAAACTCGTTTTGTTTATCCAGGAAAATAAAACTCATCCAAACATAGATGGGGCAGCCACCAATAGGTAAATTGATCACTATGGATAGATATGTCTGAAGTACAGCATGATATGAAACCCTCAATACAACGCATCATGAAGGTTCTCAATACATGAGCTGACCAGAAGAATCTAGAATTTGATTTTGGTAATCAACATCAAGAAAAAGCTGGATTCATGATTGAATGCAAGCCCACTTCATATAATTCATGATCTGTGTGTTCAGCACTACCACTCAACCATCTGAAATACCAAGGCTTCCAATTCTTGATGTTCTTTTTGTTACATTCTCAGTATCACCAACAATTATGGACCACCATGGCACAAAGATCCCTTTCTGTTATGCTCGGTAAAATTCCCATGACTAATTACTTGGATACAGGTACTGAAGCTACATCAAGAGACCATATTATACACTAGACATCTGATCCATGGGGGAGAGTGGATAGCATCTAAAACAGAATACTCTGGTTCGCAACCAACTGATCATGTAAAGAACCACACTGCAGGCCTTGATCATGCAAACCCATCCTGTAAGCTGGCATCCCGGGAGTCCGGCTTGGTGAATTGAAGGGCAATTTCACAGCGCTATGTGGCTTGGTGTCGGCTGTCAACGAGAACTGACCTACCCCTGCGGTCGGAGCTGATGTGTTGGACTGGTTGGTAATCAAAGAGGACTGGGACGGAGAGGGAGGCTGGTCGTCGTTCAGGTTATTCGTTGTGATGTCGTGAATGCTCGACCTTCTCTTGTCCTTGCCACCTGAATTGAGCCTGATGAAGTACTTCTGCGCATGGCTGGCCACCTGCGTAGGCGTTCTTGTGTGAACAAAGTTACGCGATATGTTCCTCCAATCCCCCTTTCCATATTTCTTCAGACCTAAGAGGAACAACCTGACCATAGAGCAAAACATGATCTTGTTCAGTAACTATTGATCAATTCTTTCTTCACTTTGGTGAACTGTAGTGCTAAGGTCTGAAGCTACACAGTTGTTTTGGATAGTTAGATCCTACTGGACAAAGAAAATTCCCCAGATTAAATGCAATTAATTGTTGATAGTTGAATAATTGCAAGTGGCAAATCCACCAAGCCCACCAGGTGATGTAAACCCTATTGAATGATGGTGAATTCAAGCATACAAGAAGGAAATCTCGCTAGTCTTATGCATGACGCAGAGCAATCGCTCTCAGCTAAACTCAGAAGTCAGAAGCTGTGTACAAGTACTCACCTGTGCTCCTCCTCGGTCCACGGCACGCCCTTCTTCCTCTCCTGCTCCGGCGTGCGGCCGGGGTGCCGCTTCCCGCAGCCTCCGGTGAACCGGTAGCCGTTCCTGAAGTCGCCAGCGGCGTGTCCGCCATTGCCGTTCCACTGCAGGGTGAACGAGTTAGCACCTCCGCCGCCGCCGTAGGCCGGCAAGGGCACCGCGCCGGCCTCGATCTGCAGGACGTCGACCTCGAGGCTCTTGTAGTGGCTGAAGACCTCGTGGACCGTCCTCCCGGGGATGGCCCGCGCCACCTCCTCCCAGTCCGGGCAGCGCAGGTCGAGCGCCGCGAGCGCCCGCTCGAACTGCTTGTTCTCCTCCGGCGTCCAGCTGCGCGGCGCCGACAGGAACCAGTTGCCCCGCGAGGCGTAGTGGTCCATCGGCGGCAGCACCTCCATGTACGCCTGCCGCATCATCTCCGGTCGTTCTTCTGATCTCAGCTCAGCTCAAATCACTGTAGGGAATCGCAGGACGCAAAGGTGAGATTTTTTTGGGGCATCTCCGGACAAGATAAGATTCCAAGAACACTGTAACAGCGCGGAATTTTTTTTTCCTTTTGGGAACAGGAATTCTTGTCGATACAAATCAAATTAGTAAGAAGAACATGGGATTGGAGAGGGAAAAGGCGGAATCTTTATGAGCAAAGATTGGAATCGTTGCAAAGAGCTTGACTAGTGAACAGAAAAGGAAAGCATAAATTAGATTGGATTCAAGAACACTGGAAACTGAACCCCAACAGAAAACCAGAATCCCCCGAATCGCTTCGTGCGCATCAATTTCGACTACCGCAACAGGAGAATTAACAAAACACCCTCAAACCAACCAATTTCCTTCAAATCCCACACCGAATTGCATCACGAGACACCACAAAAAGGCTTCAAACCCACCCAAAAGAACAAAAATTTCACCTGAAGAACGCCTCTTCTCGATCTCTCGAGGCAGGCCGGGCCCTGGCACGAGGACAAAAGGCGATCTGCCTCGGTTCTTGCTCAAGCTTCTCTCGCTCTGTGAGGAGTTTCCTTTTTCTCTCGCCCCTCCTCCAGCTACCTTTCCCTGAGTAGAGTACTAGAAAAGGGATAGCGATCCAGAGGGAGGCAGGTTCTTGAGAGTGTCAGCAGGCGATTGGGCCGTGGCTTGGAGCTTGTGGCCGACTTTGCTGTATTTATATACTATAGCACCCGTGTAGCTAGGCCGCATATATGTGCGTGCGCACACACATCCACGCATGCACAGTTGGAGTTGTTCTGCCTTGCTTTTACCTCCACTACTGCCTACTTGGCCCCAAGATTTTCTCTCTAGTTGGAGGTCCTCTTCTCATTTCATATTTTCATTCACTTTTTGGTACCATATACTCCTATAAAGCATAAGGATTTATGTCGACGCCAAATGGTGCTCACTTTGTATAGTACAAATTTTACTATTCCTAAATTTCACTAATTCTAAGGGTTAAATTTTTCTCGCATGACATGTCATTCTTGTTTTCGATGCACCTCTCTCTCCTTAACTATCCTTCTTTATTGCCTACGCGCTCTTTAACTTTTTATTAATCTCTCGTTCATCTCCGTATCCCATGGTAAAACGACACCTGATATAAAACAAGGGGAGTGAATTTCTTGTCTTAACGCCAAGAAAAGGAAACTAAGGAAGTAAATAATATCCTGAAAGCATTAGGGGAAAAAAAGAACTCAAAAGCCAAAGCAATCTAGGAGTACTAATTAAGCGTACGAAGGCAGCTGTGCAAGTGACTTCTAGTGGTTTCTAAGATCCTTTTTCTACATATATCCAAGCGTAGCTGTGCGTTCAACTAAAATTCATAGATAATTGTTTCTTGCCGTGTGCTTTAGGTGCCTGTGGAGTCTCGATTAGTTGGAGCTTGGAAGTGGTCGAGTTGTGGAATTAATATTTTCTTTTCTCGCACACTTCAGATGGAGACGGGCATCATTGGTCGCCGTTGACAAGTTGTAGTAGTAGCCCATGGCCTTGAGCAGAGAGGGTTTCGTTGGTTCATCCATTCAGCTAAGCTGCCTGTTGCTATCAGCCGTTTGGTAGCGCGCACACATGATTTGCTGGCCACGGATTGGGCGGTCATTGTTTTATTGGCGAAAGCAGCGTCCCAGTAACAAGTGTGTTGGCCCGTGCCGCGGCTGGCTGGCTGGCAGCTGGTTCTGATGAGCTTCTGCTGCTTTGGTTTATCAGGTTTTGGCAGCTGGCTCAAACATTGACCGGAATGATTGGTGCTAGCTGCGGCACACCGGCCGTCTCGATCTCGATCGCCTGAGTTTCACGCATGACATCTGCTCCATGATGAGACCACATTCCACTGTTCAAAAACTTTATAAACGCACATCTCAAATGAGCAGTTCATTATCAAACTTAATGGAGCGAGTATTTACGAGAACAAGCTGAAAATTCGAGACGTGCTTTAGGAATTATGATTTTACTTTTTTTCTTTGGAGAAGCACTTAGCAACTCCTTTTACCAAATAAAACTACCCCTATGTCGACGATAGCTATGCTTGAATTCCTCCTTTTGCTTTCATGCATGTTCAACACATGTATAATGATATTTTTTAGCCCTGTCACCCTTTTCCTTTCCTAGAGCTTCTGTCTAGCCTTCTTAATAATCATTTATGTTTTCGATGAATGATTCTACTCTTCTCCTCCTTCCAACATGTGTCCAAATGAAAATGATGCTTTGAGAAAAATAAAATGTACTGGCTTACGTAGTTTGACGGCGATGTTGCCTTTGCTTTCGCAAAGCAACAAAATAGAACCACGATAATTACAGCCCGTTGTGTGCCGCAGACTTGTCGATTACAGATCGAATCTCTACACAGAGTGACATCTTTATTGAAAGCTAGAGGAGCAGAAAATGAGGTGAAGGAAAGCTCTGTTTTCGCTGTTTTGACAAGTTGTTTTCAGTTGATTCTCCAAGAGGAAAAATAAAATCTTTGCCTCTCATGACGACTAAGCATGGTATCTTCTTCCTACAATTCACCCATACTTGCAGCTCAATTTGAACATAAGAGCTGACCTTTCTTCTGCTTGAACTACAAACTTTGTACTACCATTCGTTTAATACTCGTGATGCATGGTTGCTTGCCTGCAACACCAGATGAGATCGCCACAAAAGCTGGAGTAGGAGCCATAAAAAAGACTGCATGCCAAATGCCAATGCCAACGTACCTGAGGAACAAGCAGGCAGGAGTGTCAAGATCTGCACCCCACGTAGCAGCAAAAGAAGAGAGAGCCTGCACATCTGAACTAAACAAACCTCTTGACTTTGAATTCAAGCAAGGCTGTCCGTCAGGAAGCTACTGGTAATACCAAATTTCTTATTCGCTTCTCTCCTAAAACCTCTGACCAATCATTCAGACACGCAGCAGGGACATGGGGACGAAGTGCTGTGGAAACTCGAACGAAAAGGACGCGAATTTGAAAACGATCTATGTATGTATTTTATCCTCATGGCTCCAGTTTTATCGGACGTATGAAAGAGACTATATGTTATTCTGTGGTTTGTAATTAGCCTTGGGATGTTAGTATAAATTGTTTCTTCCTTTAATAGAAAACACTGAGGCGGTTTCAGGATCATAAATAATAGTTCATTCCAATCATCTGCTGGTGCCGGTGACTTCAGCTGGTTGTTCAATTGTATGTGCCCATCTTCAATAAACTATATTCTGGCGAGCATAAAAGAAGCTTAAAATAAACGCATACGTCTTATTAGGCCAGATAATTTGGGACGCAGGTTTATAACTATGTTTTAACATATCAGCTGCATGAATGATTGGAGGTGATCATGAAAGCTTTGTCCTAAAAGTACCTTCTTTTCTATGGCATATTTGCATTTGACCTTCTCTTCTATTAGCATCAAAAACAGTTTTGTTTTGACTAACAAACTTAATGTAACTCTGGTCAACTGTACTGTCACGCGCTATTTATGTAAAAATATAAACCACAATTATTCAAGAAAAAAGTTCTGTTGGTATGACTTGAGATCTGAACACACATGGGGCTAGGGGTCAGAAAAACAATAGGGTCGTTTTCCTAAAGGATGGGAGCTGGAGGAATCACAGAGGAATGGCTCTTCCATGCACCCATGAGCCACTGTATCGGTTAAATTGGCTGTTGAATGCTTAAACTAATCGAGCTGGGTTTCGTCCTCTACTCTCCTGCTTACCTTGCCCAATAGCACATCTGCACGGCTTCTCAGGGCTGGGTCATCGTGACCATTTGTTTATGCATTTGCCTCTCCCTTTTGTTCCAAGAATGCGGCAAGGGCTGTTTCTACATTGGTTTCTTAATTTGGTTGCTTCACTTTATTTCTTAGAGTGGAGATACGATGGTGTAGTCTGCCGTATACCTTCAATAAAGGTTTCCTATGAAAGAAAGATCAATCATAGGTTGATCGCCATTAGTTGATGTTTGCAATCGAGATCAATCATATATTATGAAAGCCAGCATGAAGGTAAGGAGCGCTGGCTCTAAGTGGTAAAGAAGAGATTTCGTAGCAAGTTATGAAAAGACTCTCATAGCAAGATTGCACACAACTTGCTAATGCGGCTACATTTTTTGAGAGCCACTTTGTTTTGGTGTGATACAGACAAAAGCATTCCTTTTGAATATATGCATTACAGGCTTACAGCATTAGCATGCCATTTCATTAAGAGGAACAAGAATTTACAACAACCTTAACCCATCATCCCACAGACAAGCTTGAGTGCAGCCGCTAGTACTCCAAGCCCTTCTCTCATCTCCTCTGGAACACGCTTTTACTCGAGTGAGGTGTTTGCTGATCCGCGATGTGAAGCAAGTGAAACCATGTTTCGTGATTGTAAACATTGACAAGGAGATGTTGGATGATTGGATCGTCTCCGTCAACTAGCAGAAGGAGAACAAGGGGCGTCGTTGCGAAAGTTATGTTAATTAAGATCAACATCTTTTGTGCAAAAAGTTGCCCAAATTTTTCACCCACTAGATTTTGCACAATTCTGAAAAAAACCATATATCAAAAACAGATCACTAATATGCTTTGGAAAACACAAAAGAATAATATGGGACCTTCTGTGCTATTTACCAACCCAACACTCATCTCACGAATGGCCCATTTTGCTCATTCATCCCATCAAGAGAGCCTTCGCAAAAAAAAAAAAAAAAAAGAGAGTAGCCCACTTAAATCGGGTTGATTATTATAGTTCGTCATCAAAAGTTGTTGCTGCCTATGGACATAGGGAAGATTTTATCAATTTATATTTCTATATTCATATTCAACATTTTATGAGACTTGGTTCACCATTTTTAAAAATGTGGTTTAACGAATGGGGATAAACATTTCAACATTTTGTAAAACATATCGAACAATGCATTTAAAATATAGACGAGTATATTTGAAACGATGAGCAACTTCATTGATATTTAATTTTTTTCTTGATTTAACATTATTAAATTATATAATTCAACAATTTAGTAAAATTAGCTCAGCGGTTGTTGGGGAAATATTGAAACCATGCATTCAAATTGTTGAACTGAAATGTTATTCGGATTTCTTAGCGCGTTCAGTAGTGGGCTGTAATGGCCTGTTAGGGCTTCTTTGGATTGTAGGAAAAACAAAGGAAAAACATAGGATTGAGATTCCTTAGGATTTGGCTACTGTAGCCCTCTCTGGATTGTAGGAAAGCATCGTAGGAATTCCATAGGAAAAAAATCCTGAGCAGCCGATTCTAAAGGAAAAACACAGGAAGATTTTCCATTCAGTCAGACCTCTTTTTCTTACTTCCTTTGCGTTGGATCGAGGCAAAGCTTGCAGAAAAGCGAGATCAGTGAGTCTAGCATCCACGTGACGACATCCAAATTGATTAATTCACTGTTTAGTCACATCCAACTAATGATTAAGAAATGAGATTTACTATTCACATTCCTATAAAAATCCTGCTTTCGTGTAGCTCATCCAAACAACAATCTTCACAAAATTCCTGTGTTTTCAAATTCTATATTTTACACTTGTATTCCTATCTTATTCCTACATTTTTTCTATTCCTATGTTGTTTCAATCCTTCGTTCCAAAGGACCCTTAACTGGGCTACTTGGGCTGTCCAATGTTCGATGCACAGCTGGTGGGTCCCACACATCGCGCGGGTTAGCGTTTCCGTTATCCAAGTCACAGCACAGCCTCCCCGCGCATCCAGCCTCCCTCTCTCCTCCAGCTGCCTCCGCGGCCCGCCCTCTCCGCGCCGCCCCGCCTTGGGTGGGGCCCACTCTGCGACCCCCGAGCGCTGCTCCAATGGCGCTCGCGGGAACCTCCTCCGCCTGCCTCCGCCGCCTCAACCCGCTCCTCTTCTCCGCCGCCGGCCGCCGCCCGGCGTGGGCCCCTCGACGCGCTGCCCGCAGGTTCTGCGCAGGTAACCGCGGGTTTCCTCTGGTTATCCGGTTAATCGGGAATGGATTGTCCCCGCTTCGCTGATTTGTTTGCCTGGGTTCCTCCAGCTGTTGCAGCCGAGAGGGACGTGTTCACCTCCCCGGAGGTATCAAAGTCGTTTGACTTCACCAACGAGGAGCGGATTTACAAGTGGTAATTTCTCTTAATACACACTACAACTAAGTTTCATTGAACCATCAGTTCATGATGCAGTAATGTTCCACGGTTGTTAATGTGCTGCAATGAACTTTCGCTTATACTTGATCCTTTACTAGGTGGGAGTCTCAAGGATTCTTTGAGCCTAACCTTAACCATGGGGGTGACCCATTTGTCGTCCCAATGCCACCTCCAAATGTTACGGGATCACTGCATATGGGCCATGCTATGTTTGTTACCCTTGAGGTTGGATGATTAAATTCCAGTACTATTGTGTTTACTATTTCTAAGCTGTTTGTAGTTATCAGTCGATCTTAAGGCTAGCCAACCATATATTAACTTTTCAGTCGATCATTCACTTATCACATTCTCATGACATTTTTATGTTATATATTATGCTCTTGTTTCCAGTATGCCCAATGAGGGTTCATCTGTCTGTCGTGCTCTCTTAACTCGATTTGACAACTAATTTCTCTTAATGAACAAGTGCAATATGTTATAGATACTAGAAGTGATCACTAATTGTTGTTAGCTGTATTGAACTGATGCAATCTATAAAACCTGTGAAATATAATCTCTAAATTGTGGTTAATTTTCATGTTATGGTCAACCTCTTTAAGTTCGTTTGATGTGCTCTGGTTTCATTGATGATTTGTGTATACAATACCCTTTTATTAGAGATCTCTGGACTATGAAAATTGACAAAGATTTTGTTCCTTCAGTTTTTTTTCCCTATATTGTTTTTATTACTTAAAGTATCCCCTTTTCTTTAAGTAACTCAGGACATAATGGTTAGATATTTCCGTATGAAAGGGAGACCTACGCTTTGGATACCTGGCACTGACCATGCTGGAATCGCAACTCAGGTTTGTAGAGCTTGTCGCACATTCAATTTATCTTCTGTGATTTGTGGATCTTTCCCTTTTTAAGTTTTTCCATTTGCGTTTCAGTTGGTTGTGGAAAAAATGTTAGCTGCTGATGGGATCAAAAGGACAGATCTGACACGAGAGGAGTTCGCTAGAAAAGTTTGGGAATGGAAAGAAAAGTCAGTCCTTTTTTCTAAATCAAGACTAGTTTGAGATATTTTCCTATGCAAATAAAAAATAATGTTCTTTGCTGATCTGAAGCATTCATTTCTGTTGATTACTCTTGAGCATTCACTGCATCAAGAGACACTGGTTTTCTATGCCATAACAATACTTACCATTAGGACTCCAATTGTGCTTCAGAAACTTCTGAACTGTCATGAACTTGTGATAAACAATAATTACTGTTGTTCATTAGTTTTGGAAGGACTTCTTTTGATAAGGAAACAGAAAGTCTTTGTAAAACTGGATTGTCTGCAAAAGCAATATATTCTCATTCTAAGCAATGTCTCCATTATAGATATGGAGGCACTATCACTAATCAGATTAGGAGATTGGGCGCATCTTGTGACTGGAGTCGTGAGCGTTTCACTCTTGATGAACAATTAAGTCGTAAGTGTGGCTGTTTTTCTTTCCCTTGCAAATTATGCTATCTGCATGGTACGTGAAGCTATCATATTGAAGAGTCAACATGGTTGCATGATACATCCATTGTGTTGTGTAACTTGCAATTAGTAAGGATCTTGCAGTCATGATGATAAACTTGGATATCCAACTCTGCTCCCAACTGTGCCATCTTGCTCAATTTTATTAAGAAGAACAAACTCTGAACGGTGAACCAAAGTACTCTGACTGTTGGCTACACCTGAATTCCCAAATGTGATTTATGGCTACACAACTTTCCCATGTTTGAAAACCAGCTCTACTTGATCATAAACAAGGAGCTGATGCCGCCACATGTTACCATTTAATCGTCATTCACAAGTTATGCTGTACAATCACCATAAAGTGGATGACATAACAAGTAGCCAGTTACCAAAATTTAGAATCATTATTTGACCACGTCAACAAGCCTATCTTTTCTTATGCGGGATGCATTGATGGGTGCTTTTGTCATTGTATAATGTGGAGTACTTTAAGTGATGGTAGATTGTCTCCTCAAGTCGAGTGTCAAAGATTGATGGTTATCCGTACAACTGATATTTTGGTGGTTCCATTTTGCAGGTGCAGTTGTTGAAGCATTTGTTAGGCTTCATGACAAAGGGCTTATATATCAAGGTATAATGATTTATAATAGTTATACTATTACGAAAAGAGCATATGCACGACCTTGTTCAGATCGTCGTGTTGACTGTTGAGTGTAATATGAGAACATCTTAGGTCCTAATTAGCCTTGCATCCTTTGTTATTCATGACTTTCTAAATCAGAATCATTGGTTCTTGGTTGGAAAAAATGTCACTAGGCCAAATGTGTATGGGTGTAGTTCTGGACTATATGAATTTTGAACTGAGCCTTGCTAGTGACCAACCAACCTATACTACCTGAAACTTGTATTCTATAACTTGTACTGTGGTGCTTTTCACAGAAAGTAGTTTACATTTTGAATCATTCAATGTTAATCGTTGCCATATCGACAAATATGTCAGACTATCCCTGCCAAATGGCAACTCAGTGGAAAGGAGGCACCATTTGTTTCAGAACATAGTAAATTGACATCGACTACTATACCTATGTCTTATTTAATGTCACATATGATTCCTTTTGTAATGCTTGGGTGTTTTATTATTGAGGATGTTCATGCTTATCTCCATTTTTCTTTTGGGCCCGCAGTGCTCTTTTCTGCAGAAATATTGGAATGCTTATTCTTTTGGGTTATGTGCTTTTGACTATGCGTCAATATTACCTTATGGCACTTTGGTGAACATTGGCTAATGAATTGTTTCTTTCTCATTCACAGGATCTTATTTGGTCAACTGGTCTCCTAACCTGCAAACTGCAGTATCTGATTTGGTATGTGAAATTACCTTCTTTTTTTTAAAAAAATAATAATAATTACAGTCGTATGTCTATGCAGATGTTTAGTTTAAACTTAACAAATAGGAAATTCGTTAACAATATACATAAATGCTGAAAATTTTATATCATTGATGATTCTGTGTGAGCCGACTCAAGATTTGATTCAGACATGATTTTTCTTATCAGGAAGTAGAGTACTCTGAAGAACCTGGCAATTTGTACTTTATCAAGTACCGTGTTGCTGGTGGAACCAGGTACTTTTGATTGCATCATTGATTGATATTATCTTGTGACATGTAATGAAAATCATGGTTGCATTGGTGACCAGCTTGTCTTTCCCGTCGTGTAGTGTTTAATAGTCGTCATGTTTCAGAGGACTCTGCATGCTTAAAATTCATTTTGGCTTTCTAAGACAAGTAATCGGCCAACATGATTGACACTGCATACTGATGAACTGCTTACATATATTTGTACTTATATGGTGCAGGGATGATTTTATGACTATTGCAACCACAAGACCTGAAACTCTATTTGGTGATGTTGCCATTGCTGTTAACCCAGAGGTATATGTTCTCCAGTGTTACGCATCTATGCAAAGTTTTCTTGTGCTCTGCTACCACATATCTATAACCCTGTCAAGTTGTTTTATTTCCAGAACCTCTATTATAAGAAATCTTACATTCAATATGTCGAATTTCAATGCAGGATGAACGTTACGCAAAATATGTTGGCAGATTGGCTATTGTACCCTTGACATGTGGGAGACATGTACCTATTATTGCTGACCGGGTAACTACATATAGTTTATTTATGTAGTATCTTTTTATGCTTTGCAACTTTGAAAGCAGGCATTAGACCTGACAAGTGTTAGTGTGCTGTGTTCATGTGGGTGCTCTTCTGTTCTGTCCTTGTTCGTGAGGGTTACATATGTGCCTTTTGTGTTTGTGGTGATGTTCGCTTGAGTTGTATTGTATTCAAACCGGTGTCTAAATTCAAAGACATGCATTCCTTCTGCATGTTCGAGAAAAAAAGAATGAAGCTTGTCGCAATACTAATCAAACATAATTGATTTAAAAGACCAAAAGCTACACATTAACAGGGCTCTGTTATTCTCTCATCCTTTTTATTGTGCCATCATGCGTCCTTTACATTCAAATTTTATGGCGTTGTTGCTGTTTTTGTTTTTTAAAATAAGAAAGCTGTTATTCATGTTATCAACTTCACTGGTTCTGTAGCTAGGCTTTGACCGCCAATCTTTTCATCCCAAGCTGGCTATCTTTGGTGTCATGTGTGCTTTCTACAAATACACTACTCCCTCTGTCCCTTTATATAGCGCGTTTTGGAGTTTCCCTAAATGTAGGGCGTTTTGAGGATAGGACAGACTTTGGGGTTGGTGGGAGGGTTGGTGGAGGGATGAATTGAGGTAAAAAATGAGGGGTATGGTGGTCTTTTCACTCTCAGACTATTTTTGTGTTTGAATGCTAGAAAGCCCTATATTTAGGGATGGAGTATATGATTATGTGCCCTAGTTTATGGTTCAATTCTGGATGGCAACATCTTAGACAATTTTTGTACCAAATTTGATCTAGAGTCGTTTGAAGTTAATTCTTAAGGGTAGCCTCCTTTTGCTTGTAAAAGATGAATGGTTTACAGTACGTTGATTAGTAACTATTGATTCTATGATTTACAGTACGTTGATCCAGAATTTGGAACAGGGGTGCTGAAGATTAGCCCTGGACATGATCATAATGATTATCATATTGCTCGTAAGCTTGGGCTGCCAATTCTCAATGTTATGAACAAAGATGGCACACTAAATGACGTTGCTGGAATATACAGGTATATTTTCATTTTGTTTCCACAATGCAAGCAAACTAAACTATTTTTTTCTTGTGTAAATTATTGGTTGCCTTGAATTTTTGTTCTAAAATGCATGCAAACTAAACTAATGTTTGCTTATTTTTGTTTAAATTATTTTTTACCTTGCAATATTCAGTGTGCAAATTATGAACCCCTGAAGTTTAGCTACTCATAAACCCATATGCTTCTCTTTTTTGTGTGACATAAACGCACAGGGGAAAAAAAGAACTTTAGAGACTTTAGTTGTTTAATGTAACTTACTCTTCAAGGAAGTTTATGAGAAAAGTTAGGCGGTTGGTTCGATTAGTCTATGTGGAAAAAGAAGTGAAAACTAAAGCTATCCTTGTTCTATGTGCAATATTCAGTGGTATGGACCGTTTTGAGGCACGAGAGAAATTGTGGTCTGACCTTGTTGAGACTAACCTGGCAGTGAAGAAGGAACCTTATACACTTCGAGTTCCTAGATCTCAACGGGGTGGTGAAGTATGATTCATTTGCCTGCTCTTGGTGATTTTCATTTTACATTATTGATGTTTTCCATACAACATGATGAATCTACTAATGTTTGGTCCTAGGTTATAGAGCCCTTGATCAGTAAGCAATGGTTTGTCACAATGGAGCCATTAGCTGAAAAGGCTCTCCATGCTGTTGAAAAGGGGCAATTAACCATTCTTCCAGAGAGATTTGAGAAGGTAAATGCATGGGTTTCACTTTACTTTAAAGAGGTAGTTATTATCTCATAGCATTACATGACTGATGAATATTCTTAAACTATTGGTGTTGCCGCTCTTTTTTTTTTCTTTTTCTCATGTTGGTGTGCCCCTGCTGCAGATATATAATCATTGGCTAACAAACATAAAGGATTGGTGTATAAGTAGACAATTGTGGTGGGGTCATCGAATACCAGTTTGGTATATTGTTGGAAAGAAATGTGAAGAAGACTACATTGTTGCCAGAACTGAAGGAGAGGCACTTGCAAAAGCTCAGGAAAAATATGGAAAATCAGTCGAGATATACCAAGATCCTGATGTTCTTGACACTTGGTTCTCAAGGTCTGTCTTCCTCTTCAAAATTTGTGGTCCCGATTGTTCTTTCTTCATTATTAGTTTATTGTTGATTTCCATCTTTTGATTCATACATAGGCTTCTTTCAAGACTTATTAGTTGACATGCTAAAGTGGAATGCACTTACTTATAAAGATATGAACCACCAGTTTTGCCCAGAAACTCTGGTGCTATACCATGCCAATGCTTCTAAGTCAGCACTATCCATCACTTCTGGTGCTTAAATTCGTTTTAGCCCCTTACTTTTGTTACTTGTTATGCGCAGCTGCAACAAGCAGATGAATTGCTAATATCCTTGTGTAGTAGTGCTCATAGCCCTAGACTCTAAAAGAACTTCCGATTCAGTTAAAGGCTTGACGGAACTTTTTAACTGATAGCACACTCTGAACTCTGTCTGAGCTGATACTGCACCTTTTCTCCTTTTGTACTGTAAGTGATTCACATGGAGCTTATCTCTGTGAGGACTGTTCTAGAAGGTGAGAGGTCACCTGCCTAGGTGCTAGGTGGGGTGGGCCTATACCTAGTGCCTGATTGTTGCTTAGCCTTCCTTGGCAGTTTGGTGCTAGGTTCCAACATATAGAGTACTTAATCTGGGAAAAACAAAAAACAAACATACATAGCACCAAGCCCTTCTTAGAGCTCACCTTGCACCCAAGTACTTTTAGTACATATATGATATATGAAAACAAATGTTTCATACATAAAGTACTAAAGGTAATGTTTACAAAATGGCACGTAGTTCCTGTGGTCTTGACTTGTTGCTATTGTCCTGCAGTGCTCTGTGGCCTTTCAGCACACTTGGTTGGCCAGATATATCCAGGGATGATTATAAGCATTTCTATCCTTCAACTGTTTTGGAGACAGGGTACGTTAGCTTCAGCAACATCTTAATTTACCTTTTCTTCTTTTAGCGGAGTAGTATATGCCCTGTTCCTGACTTTCTGTTTTCCGTAGTGATGCAGTGTTGTTCTAGCCACCATATTTGATCGTAGCATGTATTTTTTTTACAGGCATGACATTTTGTTCTTCTGGGTCGCACGGATGGTTATGATGGGAATTGAGTTTACCGGATCTGTACCATTTTCTTACGTCTATCTTCATGGTTTAATACGGGACTCTGAGGTGAGATGATGACACATTAATCTTTTGTTTACATCATGTAATTTTAGGCAACAAATAAGTCAAATTAATATTTCTTATAGTGCAAAAGTATCATGGTCAAATTTCTAGTGCCATAAGCTTCTGTGAAAAGTACACATCTTTCTGGAAGTAGATTGCAAGTGTCATCATTACTATATTACTAGGAGCTGCTAATAGCTGCAGCCAGTGCCTGTATGTTTTGCACATTCTACCCATCTTTCAGATTCCACCACTAAGAAACAATGACTAGCAGAATAGCAGAAGACAGGAAAACTGACAAACTTATCCAAGGATTAGATTTTAGGCCTGAACTGAATCCTAGCTGCGCAAACAATGCACTTGGCTGCGGGCTTCATGTGTTGCCTGTTGATAGGCTGTATGATGCCCTCTAGCACTTCAGCACCTGCTGCTTTCATTCCCGTAAGATTGAGGTCCTGAACATGTTGCAGCAGGCCTCACCCTCATATGAACATGTAATATCGCCTGTCAGGTCAATTTGTGGGCAATTATGAAGTCTGTTTGACTTGGTCCTCAGTTATCATGTTCTGCTCTTCTGAGATACTACACTGCGACATGCTTTTCAGGGCAGAAAAATGTCCAAGACACTGGGGAATGTCATTGATCCTCTAGATACCATCAAAGAATATGGAACTGATGCGTTGAGATTTACGCTTTCTCTGGGTACAGCAGGCCAGGTTTGGTTTTGTTTGAAATATTTTTAGCGTTTTTTGTTGACCAAGTTTGTTCTCTTCTCAGTTATTGATACATCATTTCACTTCAGGACCTCAATCTCTCTACAGAAAGATTGACATCGAATAAGGCTTTCACAAACAAACTGTGGAATGCAGGCAAATTTTTGTTGCAGAATATGCCTGATAGAAGTGATGCCACTGCATGGGATGTCTTGTTAGGAAATAAGGTTTCACACCAAATCATCATATTGCACATGATGCATATGCAAACTTTGTTCTACATTTTATGCTGTTGCTAATAGTTTTGCATCTCCTATCCAGTTTGATACGGAAGCATCACTTGCAAAACTGCCATTGCCAGAATGCTGGGTGGTGAGTCTCTATTGATGCTTTGAATTACTTGGCTTATGTACACTGTACAGTTTGTTGATGAAAAGAACCATATACAATCCAGGTTACACGACTTCATGAACTCATTGATAAGGTCAGCACAAGCTATGACAAGTTTTTCTTCGGAGATGCTGCTAGAGAAATCTATGATTTCTTTTGGGGGGATTTTGCTGATTGGTAAGATTATATAGAACCCAAGAGTGAACTTGCTTGCTTGAGGATCACTTTATTTGTGCCTCAATCTCATAATGCAGTTATTATTAGCCCATCGACAGTTATGAGGTTAGGTTGGATCTGGGAACCACAGCTGCGCTGCTAAATATCCCTTGTGCCATGTATGCTAGAGAAAAACTTAAATTTGGTCGCATTTGATGTTAATTTCATATTACATGGACCGGCTTAATATTTTGGTTGCATCACTGCTATTGGTGAGAAGAAGATGCAAATCTGATGGGACACACAAATATAAAATTTTTATGCTTTATTTTTGTCTGGATTGCTGGAAATGGTAAACCTGAGGCCTGTGCCTGTCTTCATAACAAGTAGTACAATGTGACCTGAAAGATTATATCTGGTTTGCTAAGGGGACTGTTAAACCCCTTTACCTTGTTATTAGATGTCATTCCTAGCTTGTCTGCCCGTTGTTTCTCCGTAAGGAACAATGCTGTATACTTGATGCCATTTCCCTGCTATCCAGTAATGAACATGACAATTATTTAGCTTATGATGACCATCAACGCATACTAACTTAACATCTTCACCTACCACTGTCCTTGGTGTACAATAGTAAATTCTTGTATTAGTTGATTGATGCTGGATTTCAAATACAAGAAATGGAAAGTATCCTCATTTGTTGATACAATTAATATATCGGTTCAGGTATATTGAAGCTAGTAAAACACGTCTCTACCACTCCACTGACGGTTCAGCTTCTACAGCACAAAGTGTTCTGTTGTATGTGTTTGAAAATGTACTGAAGCTACTGCATCCCTTCATGCCCTTTGTTACCGAAGAATTATGGCAGGTAATCAAGCGTTGAAAGTTGATCATTAGCCCCTATAACATTGCTCTTCTCTCACGGCCATAAGCGTTCTGTATCCCTTCTTGTTTCAGGCATTTCCATACAGAAAACAAGCTCTTATGGTTACTCCCTGGCCCACCACTGACCTTCCTAAGGATTTGAAGTCCATCAAAAGATTTCAGAATTTGCAGTCATTGGTAAAATTGCACTTGAGTTTCATGTCCTACGTTAAGGGTGATGTTATTTCTTATGGTAACCAGTTTACTTTCCTGGCAATATACTAACAGATAAGAGGAATCAGAAATGTTCGAGCAGAATATACTGTTGAGCCTGCTAAACGAATATCAGCATCTATTGTTGCTACTACAGATGTCCTGGATTACATATCGGTGAGTATAAAAGTCCATTTTGTTCATGAGTCATGACATTTCATTATAGTACTTTTTCTTTTTTTGAGCAGCAATCTGAGAAGCAGCTTTGCACACATGTATTTTCATGTTTTTATAGCAGAAACAGTGACTATTGCTCCTACTTTAGTACCCAAATCATACTAGCTAGAGGAGAAAAACATATGCTTTACTTGTTAGTGCTTAATTGGGCCTGACACACTTGTCAGAGCTTTTCCCACATTTTGAGATTGCGGAAATCCTGTGAGGCTGTAACTGGCATTCGAAGTTACAACTAAGCTTTAGCATCCCGTGTCTTTTTGTATCCATATGTTTCTAGCCTAAGGAAAGATTAGTTTAATTTTTATATCAATTTTATTTCTTTTGCCTGCAGAAGGAGAAGCAGGTCTTGGCTTTACTCTCAAAGCTTGATGTTGAGAATGTACATTTTATGGAATCAGCACCAGGTGACTCTTGTTACCTTTTTAAATGCAAAATTTTCTTATGCAGTTTGCCAACAATATGTATCCATGATTGCCAGGTGATGCAAACCAGTCTGTTCACATTGTTGCCGATGAGGGTTTAGAAGCCTATCTACCTTTGGCTGATATGGTTGACGTATCTGAGGAGGTCAAGAGGCTCTCTAAGCGCCTCTCCAAGATGCAGTCGGAATATGATGCTCTTGTGGCCCGTCTCAACTCCCAAAGTGTATGTGGCTATTGTTTTCTTTTTTCCCTACGAGTATATTGGAACTACATCTTGTTTTTATAGGTGTTGGAATACATCCTTTCATATTCAATCAATTTTTTTGTGTAGTTTGTAGAAAAGGCCCCTGAAGAAATTGTTCGGGGAGTTCGTGAAAAGGCATCCGAGGCGGAGGAGAAGATCTCTCTTACTAAGAATCGGCTTGCCTTTTTGGAATCAACGGTTTCCACTTAAATAGCTGGTGGCCTCTGCCTATGCTTTGATCCACTGTGGGATGATGATGGACATAGCTGATTGTTAACTTGAATTTGGTTAAAGTAAGGACTCAAACGGATTACCCCCAATGTAGTAATCTCCACTCGCTCAGATTGTAGGTCCAGTTAGCTGGTTGGTCCCTGTGCATGCATTTTTGTGTAAAGTCAAAGAGGTACGGTAGGACTTATGTTGGCTTTAGTGCCTCCCCATGCACGTTGCATAAAATTTTGCCCTGTTGTAATGTTCTCATGTTTAGACATGAGTTATTTTCCCTACTCCACCTGCATATATTAATCCAACTTTTTATTACTGGTGAGTAGTATACGGCTGGTGACAAAACGAGGAGTATTTGATCATCAGCGCGGCAGAGATCTTCACCTTCATCGGGCAATTGGGGTTCTTCTGCCACCAGGCACCCGACGCCATGAGGAGCATGTGCTCGGCCCTGTCGCTCACCACCTGTGGCGCTCGGGAGCTACTTGAGCACGGTTTTAGTGGTGACGCGCATCACCACCAGGCACCAGGAACGGCAAGCTCGGCTGGATCCCTGAGAACCTCAACCGAGGTCACAGGCCCACATCGACTAATTCTGGTTCTCGAAGTGCTCAGCCTCATCAACTTCATCGTCTACCTCGCCATCACCTGCTGGTACAAGTGCAAGGAGACGGTGGATCCGAACGCCAAAGCGTGATCATTTTTTTTTCCAAATCTAATTGAACCTTTTTGTGGGGAAAAAAATTACAACATGAAGAAATACATAAAGAATCTTTTTTAAAAAAAGCGAACTAATAATATATCAATATGTTGAAATTGTACGTGTAAATTTGAACTACGAAGCAGTACGTATATTCAAACGTTGAATTTTCGAAAATAAGGAAACAAATATATTGATATTGGGTCTCATGTCATGTTATTGCATATGGCACCGAGGCCCGTGTTGGAATCGAACCCTGTTGAATGTCGAGGCGTGCCACGCCGCCGCACTCTCCTCCTTCGCCGTATTCGTAGCACAGTAGGATAGGGCGCCGGCGGCCAGGAATGAAGCACCGCACGCTTTTTTCTTGACACGAAGCAGCAAGCACCAGACCGTACACACCACACCAGCCAAAGCAACGGACGGCTCCATCCAAGCCCTTCCTTGACTGGAGCCCAATCCAATCGTCCAAACCAAACCCAGGGCCGTTGTCGTTGGATTCAGGGGGTGGAAGCGAAGCACGTACGGCGGAGCACGGACGCATCGGGTCGTATATTGCCGTCTCGGCAGAAAGTCTACATCAGAGTTTGGGGTCGGCAACAATTTCCGCTCTCCTTCCTTTTGTTTGGTTTGTTCTGTTTGTTCCCTTTCCCATTTCCATCACCGGTGAGTAAATAGATGCTCCAGCCTGTGTAGCCCTCCTGCGCGTCCCAAGGAGAACTAATGACGGACGGCGTAGCCGCACCGGACCGGACCGGCGTCCGCATCAAGAAGAAGCACCAATCATCCTCGATCGCGTCGCGTCGCGTCGTAGCAGTCAGTCCACGCCACGGGCGCACCGCGTTCACTCCTCCCAAGTCTGAACTGAACAATCGCGTCCTATCGATTCTGCCTATAAATACGGGGTCAAAGCAAGACGGTTGTTCCCGTGCGCTCCTCCTCCTCTCGGCCAGAGAAAGAGAGACAGGAAGAAGAGAGACGACACGAGTGGCCACTGGCCGGTCAGTCGCGCCGCAGATTCGCGTCGTCTCTTCCGTCCCCGGCCCCGACTCCAACTCCAGCAGCCGCTGGTCCGCCGCCAGGTACGCGGCCCCCAGATCCCACCCTCTCTCCTCTGCTCTGCCGCCACCGCGACAGACCAAATACGCCGCCGTTCCTGCTTCTCCTCGTGCACACGCTCCTAGTCCTACGATTACTCTCCGATCCTTCATTCGTGCCCGTAGTGTACTTAGGCCCCGTTCGGTGACCCCTCTAAAAACTTTAGAGGGGTCATATCAAAATGCCGGCACGATTTATGTGTACTAAATAAAGTTAAATTACAAAACTAAGTCCAAGACCCCCCATCTATTTCACGAGACGAACGTAATGAGGGTAATTAAGCGGCGATTAGACGATGGTTACTGTAGCATCACTGTGTCAAAACATTGATTAATTAGGCTAATTAGATTCGTCTCGAAAAATAACGTCTATCTGCAGAAAGGTTTTGTAATTAAATTTTATTTAGTACCCCTAAATAGTAAGATTCTTTTTATTTTAAAGGGGTATAAAGTTTAGAGGGATTTTAGAGGGGGAACCGAACGCCACCTTAGTACTCTCTAATCAGAGCGCGTGTTCCTCGACGCCCTTTTGGTTTCCATCGAAGGTTCTTTTCCTTGTTTCTTTTCTTTATTATTATTTTGATTATGACATGCCTGGGCTGCCATGTCACCCGCGTGTCTTCGGACGTCTCGATGAACTGTAGTGACCGTATATCAAGCTGGGAAGATACTGTATTCAAAGATCCTGGTATCCAGCTGCCGATGAATTGCACGACAGCCTGCACGAGCCGTCCTCCGACCGGCAGGTGTCGCCGTCGCCGCGGCCAGCAAGTGAGTGGACGCACACACATGCGCCTCCTCACGTGTGCAGGTTCCATGAACCTGGCTGTCATCCTGTTTACATGCTGGACTCCTCCTACAAGCATGCGTATTCAGGATGTATGTATCCAGTTTTCCATCCTCTTCTTTCCTAGAGCGGTCGATCGTATACATGGAAAAGACTGGATATTTACTACTCCAGCGTAATTTCCATCTGTCCAAACAAACTCTCCAGCTAGCTAGCGCGTCTGAATGCTGACGCCCTGCTGTCACGCTCGTCTCCAACTTTTCTTCCTCCTCTCGTTGGCTCCTTCGTCTTGTTGGCGAGCGACAAGTGACAACTCCTAAGATTTTAGTTGACCAGACAAGTCCGTTTTGTTTCGATGGGACCGATAGCTAGCTAAGGGAACTCGTTGTTTTCGGCGGTCGAAATCTCAGTCGGTCAGTCGTCCAACTTGTACGTAATCGTGGATCAATAGTCTGTCACAGCATACGTGTGCTACTCCCATATACTACTTAGCCACTGTATGTACACGCCACCTGTTGCTTGCTTCCTTGGTTGTGCAGCTTGTGCCATAGCTCATGCGCTTATGTGGACCTGAGTCTACATATTTTAGAGCCGAGTTAGAGGTTAGCCAAGCCATTAAGCTAAAACATTTAACATTACGAAAGAGTTTCGGCTGGGGAGGACTTCGGCTGGGGAGGACACGTTATTATTACAGTTAGTCTGGAAGATTCCCCCTTCCCTATCAACGTATATACATTGTACTCTTTTAACTTCAAAAATATTATTATTTATCTTTTCATAACAAGGCCAATGTTGTTTTCAGTTTGACTAGGAACTCACATCCCACATGCGAACACGTAGACACCTACGTGTGTAAATAGAGAGAATCTTAGGATCACCTCTGACTCTTTTCAATTCAATCACATGAACTAATCTTTTTTGTTTCATGAGACTCGTTTTCAAAGCTAAATAGGGTTGGAGGTGACCTTAAACTTCTCTTGTCCTGCCAATGGGTCTATTGATAGTACTACACCTGTTTTCTTTCTCCTGGATCGCTGGTCCCATATAAAATATGTCACGGGGCACCTCTAATTGCTTGCTTTCTTGGCGATCCTCATCACTGTTCACATGATGCGTGCGTGGACCAGATCATAAGAATATCAATTTTAATATACTAATCCCGGCATACAATCCGGGCAGTGAAAGACCGTTAATTAGTCAAGTGCGCAAGCCAAAGCAACTAGTCGTTGTAGAGTATCGGCCACACTCTCTGCGTCACTGATAGACTAGTAGATTCCCTTCATCATCGACGGATGTACGAATATCTTACTTTGAAACGCGGGTTTAGGTTGTTGTTTTCTCGGAAGGCGTGCCACCTCATCATGATTCAGTACGTTCTCATACTAGTAGCTTAGGTTAGTTCCATTACCAAGGAAACAACTCCTTGATTGGGAGTAATTAACACAAGTGCTAATCGATTACCAGTAGTCATCAAAAGTCATGTGAGGCTGACTTCAACAATACAATGCAAATGCATTTTTCGCTCACCTGCTGCTACTGTGCATGCCAAATTCATCTCCAACAAGGAAAGCCAAAAGGACATGCATTTTGCATAGGAGGAGAGAGGGAAGCTAAAATTGGCTTCCCTCTCTCCTCCTATGCATTTCCAAGTCTCGGTTGGGCCCATCTGGCGGCCGCAGGTGGCATCCCCAAAGCCCACCTAGAGGCGACGGCGCGGCGGGCGCGGAGGCGGCGCGCGGGGGCGGATGCGGAGGCAGCGGTGGCGCCGGGGAGGAGAGAAGGATAAGGGCGGCGTGCAGGCACAGCGGGCGCGGGCACGGAGGCGGCACACGGGGGCGGGGGCGGCGCGTCGGGGGCGGGCGCGGCCTTGTACACGCGGAGGCGGCGCGGCGGCCGGGGTGCGGCGGGGGCGAGCGCGGCGCGGGCACGTCGGAGGTGGGCGCGGCGGGGGCGAGCTGAGGCAGCGCGTCGGAGGCGTCTCCATCTCGAGCTCGCCGTCGATAGTGACGAGCGACGCCGGCGCCTCCTGCTGCTGCGGGTTGTGTTTCTTGCTGCCGTGGTTCGCCACCGCCTTCGTCACCGACAACGCCGAGGACGCCGACACCGCGCGCCACGCGCTCCACTCCACTCTGGCACCAGGCGCGGTACCGCGACGCGGCGCGGGAGGCGTGGCCGCTGCGGCGCGGCAGAGCAGTTCGCGGGACGGCGCGGTGCGGCGGGGTGCGAGTAGGGCGGTGGCCTCACGCGCCACCACGGCCTCGACGCGGTTCCGCCACGACCTCGCCGGCGACCCCGACATGTGGTGCGCGCTGGACCTGCTCGAGAAGGCCGCGGCGCTCGCCATCGGCGAAGAAGCAGCTGCAGCAGCAGGCAGCGGGAGGGAGGCGGGGACGCGGCCTGCTGCAGGGCCTCGGCGGGACGGGGAGGGAGGAGGGAGGCGGGGACGCGGCCTGCGCCATCCGCCAAGACGGCCACGGCGCGCGGCGGCAGCAGCTCAGCTCATGGCGCGGGGTGGAGGCGAGGCAAGCATAGTGCGGGGCGGAGGCGAGCGCGGCGGATGAGTGCTGGCGCTGGCGGAGTGACGCGCGTGGACGCGCTGGCGGCATGCCGCGTGCGGACTCGCGTGGAGCAGCGACGAGGGACGACGGCGGCGGCGAGGGACGACAGGCTCGACGGCGGGGCGCGGTCGTCTCCGTGGTCGAGCACCCGCCTGCTTGACGCCGTGGTCCGGGAGCGGGCGGCGCGGGCGCGCTTGCGATGCGGGCGAAGCAGGTGGGATGGGGAAGAATTGCAATAGCTCTGTTGGAGATGGCGCTATGGGGAACAAATGCAAAGCACTGTAGACGCCATGCAACGGGGGGATTGCCTCTCCAAAATGGCTGTTGTTGTTGGAGTCAGTCTGAGACGCCATCCGATGTTGATCCGGGATCCGGCGTCAATCGTGTCAGTTTGTTTGGACTTTACAGAACAGGAGACAGAATATACAATTTTTCTATGCCCGTCGTTTTCAGAAGAAACACGGACGTCCGTGTCAACGGTGGGAACGCCGAGCGCTTGCCTTGCACATCTTTGTGCGTCGCTGTCGCGTGAGCCTGCTACCCGTTTGCAGTAGTAGTTGACCGGTTGCTGCACAAGGAATCTATAGTTTTGATAACCAGGAAATCTACAGCTTAATACAGCACATCATCCCGTCGTCACTGCCATGCCAAGATTCAATTTCTCTTTTGAAAAAAAAACACTTATACCATAGTAGGAGTATCATTTTTCGTTCTCGTCTAAAGTTTGAACACAAGCCTGACTGTTCACACAGTCTGAACAAGAGCACATCACACGGCATCGACCAGATATGATACTTCAGAGATAACGGGAACCCAAAAACAAGACTATATACTATTACAAATGTACAATCATAGTTCACATGCAAATGGTTGGCAGAAACTGGAAACCTGCAACAAAGAAAAGATGAAGATGCTAAATCATGCTGCTGGTCCACATGCATCATACCAGCACCAGTATCCCATCACAAATCGAGTGTCACTGAAACTTCTCTTTCTATCTCGCGTGAACACGCGCAGCACTTAAATCGAAACGAGTCAATAACAAATGGTCGCAGGAAGGAAAACGACGATCAGTCACAACAACGACATCATGTGCTGAGAGGATTCCAAACCAAACGAGAGACCCCCCACGGGTCACGGCCAGAGCGCCCGGTTCTTCTACAGCCAACAAAAGGTCCGCTGCACGTGCTCTCCCGTCTGTGTCAGTGGTCACCCAGCCAGACACATGTGTCGCCATAGCTGCGGCGAGGAGAAGAAGATCCCTCAACCTCAAGCCCCCATGGCCTGCGCCGCCACGGCCCACGGCTAAAGCTTTGCGCAAAGCAATCTTTTCTTTTTAGTGGGAAAGTAGGAGACGGTCATCATCAAAAGCGGCTCCTTGGCTTCGGCCCCAGAGTTCTTGGTGGCCTAGCTGGATTGGATTGGGTTCGGGTTGTTCTCGGGTGGAGAACATCTCTGGTGTTACCGCGGGTTCGTATATTACCGTGTTACCAACTTCAATAACGTCTCAAATATACAACGAAAAATTGCAACAAAAATATAAATGGATAGCTCATGCAACGATCTACAATTCATATTTTTGGTTGAGGTGCAACCGAAGCTCGTACAAGAAGATACAAAAAAGAGAAATCAGACGTTAAATAGTAACGGGTTGCGGGTTCGTGATGAACAGTTGCAACCCGCACTATTCACAGTCTGATTTCTCTTTTTTGTATCTTCTTTCACGAGCTTCGGTTGCATCTCAACCAAAAATATGAATTGTAGATCGTTGCATGAGCTATCCATTCATATTTTTATTGCAATTTTTTGTTGCATATTTGAGGCGCTACAATAATCGGTAACACGGTAACACCCTAAGGGGTGGTAACACCGGAGATGTTCTCGGGTGTGTGTTCTTCTTGGCTGCCTCCTACCCAGGCGGTATCTGTCCACGAGCGCACGCATTTTCTCTGGAGGTTGTGTCCTCTCGGCAGGTACGAGCGAAAGCCCTCCCGTGTCTTCTTCCTCCTCTGATTCCTCCTCCTCCCTCCTGGCATCAGCAGCAGCAGAAGCCACTAGTGAAGTGGCTGAGTGCGTGGAGAATCCGGAGATTCTGGAAGATTCCTCCTTTCCCCTCTGCTTTGGGGATTCAGTCGATTCCCCGTTTTCTTTGGCACGCTAGCTTCACCTAATTCCGCTGTAGTTTGCTCTCGCGCGCGCCGCTGGTCGCCGTGGTTCATTGTTTGGAATGTTCGTTTTGGGTGCCGAGTTTGGTTTCAGAATTCAGATAGATGTATGTTAGTTCTGCTTGGTAGTTGTGGAGTATGCTTCACCTTGTGAGGAACTTGTTGGGGACTCGATTACAAGTTGGAGAACGATTGCTGCTGTTCGTTTGTGTTCAGGATTCGATTACAAGTGCCTCTCTGATTCTGTTACTCAGAAATTAGATTTTTTTTCCCCATTGTTTCAGTGTGGAAAATTCAAGTACCAGATAGTGAACTGAAAAATATCTCTATTTTCCAGTTGATAGCTTGAAAGGTAGGAGTATTCAGAAAATTTGTCTTTAGACCTACCTGATGTAATTTCTGTTGGATGTGTTCAATTCTATCGGACAAAGCACTAGAATTATTTGCGCTTATTCTTATTTATTGTGAACTTTTCTGAAATTCCAACAAACATTCAATGTTTTGTCTAGTGGCATCTTCAGTAAGAGAATTGTTGTTGTAACCTTGCAGAACAGAGAGGAAGCCACTCTGAGGTCTGATTTTTACGTCACCGGAGCGCCGCCATGGGGGAGGTCGCAGCAGACATGTACACCCAGGACGGGACTGTGGACATGAAGGGGAACCCCGCCGTGAAGAAGGGCACCGGCAACTGGCGAGCCTGCCCCTACATCCTCGGTAAAACTCCTCTGCCCCTCTCGTCCTGCTCCATTGCTGTGCTTGCTCTGCCTGGTGCCTGCTGAGCTTTCAGTGATGGCCACTGATTCTGAGATGCTGTCATGGCTCAGCGAACGAGTGCTGCGAGAGGCTGGCGTACTACGGCATGAGTACCAACTTGGTGAACTACATGAAGACACGCTTAGGCCAGGAGAGCGCCATTGCGGCGAACAACGTCACCAACTGGTCGGGGACATGCTACATCACGCCGCTCATCGGCGCCTTCTTTGCTGACGCTTACATGGGCAGATACTGGACCATTGCCACCTTCATGATCATCTACATCTGCGTAAGCATCTCTGTGAATTGTGAATTCGTTTCTTCCACTTATCATATGCCAGACCAGGAGAAAAATCATTGTGAATTTGTGAACAGGGCCTTGCGTTGCTGACAATGGCGTCGTCGGTGAAGGGGCTGGTGCCGACGTCGTGCACCGACGGGGTGTGCCACCCAACGGAGTCGCAGAATGCTGCGGTGTTCGTGGCGCTGTACCTGATCGCGCTGGGCACGGGCGGGATCAAGCCGTGCGTGTCGTCGTTCGGCGCGGACCAGTTCGACGAGAACGACGCGGCGGAGAAGAAGAGCAAGAGCTCCTTCTTCAACTGGTTCTACTTCTCCATCAACATCGGCGCGCTGGTGGCGTCGTCGGTGCTGGTGTACGTGCAGACGCACGTCGGCTGGGGCTGGGGCTTCGGCATCCCCGCCGTGGTCATGGCCGTCGCCGTCGTCAGCTTCTTCTTCGGCACGCCGCTGTACCGGCACCAGAAGCCCGGGGGCAGCCCGATCACGCGCGTCGCGCAGGTCCTCGTCGCGTCCGTGCGCAAGTGGAACGTGGCCGTGCCCGCCGACGGCTCGGCGCTGCACGAGACCCCGGACAGCGAGTCCGGCATCGAGGGAAGCCGCAAGCTGGAGCACACCGACCAGTTCAGGTTCCTCGACAAGGCGGCCGTCGTGACGGCCGATGACGAGGCCGCGTCCCCGGCGTCGGCGAGCCCGTGGCGGCTGTGCACGGTGACGCAGGTGGAGGAGCTCAAGAGCGTGGTGCGGCTGCTGCCCATCTGGGCGAGCGGGATCATGTTCGCGACGGTGTACGGGCAGATGAGCACCATGTTCGTGCTGCAGGGCAACACGCTGGACGCCCACATGGGCCCGCACTTCAGCATCCCCTCCGCGTCGCTCTCCATCTTCGACACGCTCAGCGTCATCGTCTGGGTGCCCGTCTACGACCAGATCATCGTGCCGGCCGTGCGCAAGATCACCGGCAGGCCGCGCGGGTTCACGCAGCTGCAGCGCATGGGCATCGGCCTCGTCATCTCCATCTTCTCCATGCTCGCCGCCGGCACGCTGGAGGTGATCAGGCTGCGCACCATTGCGCGGCACGGGCTGTACCGCGACAAGGACATCGTGCCCATCTCCATCTTCTGGCAGGTGCCGCAGTACTTCATCATCGGCGCGGCGGAGATCTTCACCTTCGTCGGGCAGCTGGAGTTCTTCTACGACCAGGCGCCGGATGCCATGAGGAGCATGTGCTCGGCGCTGTCGCTCACCACCGTGGCGCTCGGCAGCTACCTCAGCACGGTGCTGGTGACCGTCGTGACGCGGATCACCACCAAGCACGGCAAGCTCGGGTGGATCCCGGACAACCTCAACGTCGGCCACCTGGACTACTTCTTCTGGCTGCTCGCCGTGCTCAGCCTCCTCAACTTCCTCGTCTACCTCGTCATCGCCAGCTGGTACAAGTACAAGAAGACGGCGGACCACCCGGACGACAAAGGGGAGCACTGAGGAGCACAAGCTCACTGAACAGGGAATGTGAAAGCTGAAAGTGAAGCGGTTTCTCCATGGTGTTGTTTGGCTATGGTTGATTATTGTGTCAAAGTGTGTGTGTTAAAAATTATAGTTGTCGAAAGAAGATGGAAGCAAGTAGAAATTGTGCTTCAGACAGGGGAAATGGTGTCATTTGTGATGATGAAGAATGATCTATCATTGTTCACTGTAATGCCTCGGGCAGAGTTAACAGTTTAGATGTCTTATTTAGGTTGATGCGCAATGCTTGATGCCAATTATTAATATTTGTATCTTCAAGTGCCATGACGAAATCAGCCTGTGTTGTGCCGAGGGAGCCTGCTGAATAAGGTGCAGCAGTGCTGCAAATGTTTGTGTTGTTGGGCTGGAACCGTAAGGTCAGCAGGACAGTCTGCAATGAACGTAAAGGCCGAATGCATAAAGTGATGGTGAAATGCTGGCCCAACTTAAAAGGCTGTTCCAAACTTAAAGAATGTTAGGCCCGAGCTGTTTCTGTTTTGTCTACCTCTTATGCCGGTTCCTTAAAAAAAAAAAATAAAAAAAAACCCCTCTTATGCGGTTATGCCCACCATGTTTTCCCAATTTTATTGAATGCAAAGAGCTCATAAGTTTAAAACTAAGTTAAACGGGGTATTTCTCACTTGTAAAGATAGCATATAGTCTGTGGAAAGAAAAGCATAATTAAGAGGTTTGAATTGCATGGAACTAACAAGCACTAATGTAGATGTAGAGGGTGACCGTGGATTTACTGCTTGATGAAGTTTTGTAGCTGGGAAATTATTATAGCAGAGCATAAACAAATTAAATACATTAACAATGGTCTATCCATCATGACTTTTTCTACTCGAATTCACCTTATAGCAGAGCATAAACAAATTAAGTAAATTAACAATGGTCTATCCATCATGACTTTTCTACTCGAATTCACCGTATAGAAAAGTGAAGGGGATCTAAATTGTTAAAGAAAAGCGATTCACTGTGCCCCTAATATGTGAATCCAGATATCTTATCAATGATAAAGGGAGATTTCATCACATTCAGCGGCATATATGCGAGAAATTTATCCCCAAAATATTGTTTAGCCACCGACAACACATTCTTTTACGCTATGTAGCATTAGATGAATATGCCAAAAGAACCCATATACTTCACTCAAAGAAAAACCTTGATCAAGTACAAAATAATATATAGAATAGAGTACAAACATGACCTTATTTAGCAAGACCGCAACAATTAATCAATATGTAAGGCAGCAGGAAATATATGAAAACAGATACACCCAATCAGTATAAAACCAAAACAGAAACAATAATTTTTAGGCTTCTTTTACAAATAAGGCACTTTTATTCTCTTCAGCTTCCTTACATTACCCATTAGTATTCCTTTGTAGTAGTAGTGATGCAGCTTCATGTATGCTTGGCTACAAGATTACCGAGTCACAACACACCCTAATTTACTATAATAAGTGATATTTTCATTGCCAATACATCATCATCGTCACCATCACCACCACCATCATTGTTGTTGTCACTATTAAAGAAAAATATCATGATCATTGTCATCATGAACATATGAATATGTCAAAAAATTGATGATATATACCTGGACAGCGTGTATGTGGACAAAGTTTCTCAAATCAGATGATGATATTTGGATAACATGCATGAGTGAGTTGAAGAGGAGGGTCTAATTTTAGTTTGTACATCAACAGTACAGAGTTTTAAGGTGCATCATAGTATTACTCCCTTTGGTTTTCAATTGATGACATTATGACAACTTTCATAGATCAACCAATTAAAATCCTGAGGGAGTAGGATATAATTTTGATGTTCATTATGTGTTAATGAGCTTTAGGTCATTTTTTAATTCCTACCTATACAACATTTCCTATACAAATGTACCAAAGCATGACTGTTCTAGCATTTTATGGAACTGTTGGTGGAAATTGTTAGGACACTGTTAAAAACTTTTTTTTCCCACATCCAGAAAGAGCACATTTTATTTCTTCTTTTTAATTTGAGTTCTAACGTACTTTTACATGCAAAGAAGGCTTTTTAGAATAAAAAATAATGAACATGTGAAACTAGGTACCTCTAGACTGCTCCAGTTTCTTGTAGAATTCTCGTTCATTGGTGGCTTGCATCAGCGACGGTGTCCATTGATGTCGGCGACCTTGCAGGCAGTAGGCCGGAGTCCAGGATCTTCCTCGTCGGCGGCGCCGTTCTTACTTCTAAAATTATGATGTGCATGCACATGCTGCATGCGAGGAGGACTGGATCTCGTACAGTACGAGTCAAAGGGCATCGGCTTCCACCGCAGCATCGATCCGGTATTTTTGTTAGCTAACTGACTAACTGTCTGTATGTGTTTGTTATTCCTGTAGGTCATGTGATGAGCACAAGATCTATCGAGGCCTAGCTTACCAACTAATCAATCTTAAATAGTACTGTTAGGGCCTGCATGCATCTGATGATCAGCTAGCAAGAGTCCTTTCAATCACTAGTTTATTCCAGCGCATCTGAAGCAATTATGCTATACGGTTACTGCATATCAGTTGAGAGATATAACATGTTATGGAATCTACAATAGGTAATATAATCAGTTTAAATATTCATATATAGATAAATCGATAAAAAGGTTGGAAGGTGTAACTACATTCACCAGGAGCATAATCATACTTCTTTTTTGACTCCAGGAATGGAGTAATTTACGAGGCATCTAATTTTACTTGCAAAACTTTCAATCGCTTACTGCAGCCAGCTCCACAGCTTATCTATAATTTGTACTCGTCACTCGTCAACATGCTGTGACATTGAAAGCTCATATCATGCTTGCTAACAAGCAAAACAAATTACAAGAAATCGCCAAGCTAGCCAACAACAATTAAATGCATACCTTTCTTATGATAGCATCATAGCAAGCATGGGAACAGCCATAGGAGAAGGGAAGGAGACCTAATTGTTGATCATCATCCGAGACGAAGCCGTGAGATCGTGCGCTATCGAATGAGTACTAAAATGGAGTAATGGCTAGAGGAAGCCTCCAAAAGGATCGCATGATCCGTCGAGCCGTGCTTGTAGATGACCACTTCCATGGAAGGAATGAAGGATCAATGCGATCCCTTTGGATGCTTCCCCCAGGCATTGTTGGATCAAAGCTCTCTCTCTCTCTCTCTCTCTCTCTCTCTCTCTCTCTCTCTCTCTCTCTCTCTCTCTCTCTCTCTCTCTTTTTTTGACTGAACCTCTCTCTCTCTCCACTTAAAAAGAAGAATGAGAGGTGTTGTGCAAGAAAGCGCCAGTGAGGTCCTTATATATAGGTACGCAACCTTCCTTTGGCCAACATGGTTGCTCTTCTCTTCTCCCAAAATGGATCAATAATTTATCGTGTTACAATTGCGCCCATTCTTCCGTTGTCATTTCAAAACATCGAAGACGTACTATTTTGGCAGGTACAGCTAATAAGTCTCCTCCTCTGAACCTTTAATAATCTCGTGGGAAAATTATAAATCACGTAGCAATTTTTTTTTGAAAGAATCTAAAAAATTATAAAGATAACAAAACATTATAATAATGTATAGTATTCAGATGTTCGTTCAGAAATCTGCTGCACTACTTAGCACGGCGCAGATCTGAATTACGCGTTTTCGAGGGTGCATTGCTAGATAACATTGTTAACCAGCATATGATTATGGTTTCTTTACGCTTTAATCAATTATGGTTGCATCATTAGATGAAGCGTAAACTGGGGCTTCTCAGCAGATGCGCCCTTTGCCTTTCGCTAATTTTAATCTACTAGCTTGCAAAATTGGCTTTACAAGCAACACTCACATGATTGATTATTGAAGCTAGAGAAGTTGGATGACTGTATCAGCACCTGCAAGATCTTTTAGTGATTGGGGACTCAATTTTTTGTGTAGATTATAGATGCGTGTGGCCCTGGGAACAACTAATTGCAGCCATTCAATGATTAAAACGCATCCATTACTGTGATTCCCCCTAACTGCTTTTCTAGCTGCTACTCTTTCAGCAGTTGGGAGCCTCAAGCATCTTTGCCTCTATCTTAATGACAAGTGCTCCCTAGTCTTTTGCATTTCAGCTAGGCTGAATATATTGAATACAAAATGTCCCGGACTGCACTGGAAGTAGCATGACAAATGTCCTGCAGATCTGAGTGATCCAGAAGTATATATCAAAAAAATGTGCAGTACGGTTTCTTTGCCATATGTTACAGAGGTTGATACAGTGTTGTAACATTCTTCTCTCTGCTTTTGTAGTTTTGCCACAGTTCTATAACATGCATCGCATCCAGACTGTAAATGATCTAGCTGAAATGGATGGTTGTTCAGGCTAGACTTGAGATATATGAGTGACAGAATGGATATTTTATTTAGACATATAGAGAACTTTTAGATTGTTATAGGGAATTGTTCAGGAAGAGAGCTGAAAGCCGCCCGAAATCCAACAACAGATTGTTGTAACCTCTATAGTTTTATAGAAGATCAAGAATTAGAGATTTATGAAACCTTGTTCTCACTAGGAAGAAATCCTTAAAAGTCTTTCCTAAGTTTATACTGCTTTTACTGACGTGGCTGTCATGTAAAGGGCATCCATCATGCATGCTCCGAAGATACGTACGTAATCGATTCTCAAGTGCAGAGATGTGGTGAATGGTTAGTTTAAAAGTCCATCTCAAAATGAAGAATTATGCTTATTCGAAAGAGATATAATGCCATGATTGGACCTGTATTTTCAGCTTTATCACTCAGTTACGCAGTGGCGCGTGTTGCTGGAAACGGATGAATCTTGGCAGTGAAAGCGTTTACACGATGCCGTGTGTGGTTTTCCTGGCATCTAGCCCTGCTGATTTGTTAGCCTAGGTAGCTCTGTGGTCTGTGCCGATGCGGGAAGAAGAGAGATGAATATACATGATCTGCCATGTGCGTTCATATGATTCCTCCTGACAAAGCCCAAACATTCTTTTTGTGTGCGATCAGTTTACCACCGCCTACGCGCGCTTGCCCGACTGGCCAGCGGCACCGCTCCAGGAGCTTCGCTCCTGTCGAGCGCGCGGCCCGGGTTCGAGCGCGCGGGCACCGGAGCACTGTAGCGTGAACAGTGACGCGAGTTACTGTTCATGCTGCAGTGAAAAAAATCCCCTCGCTCTCCCCGGGTCAAAGCACATGGTTAAGACTCGCGCCGAAGCTCACAACGGCCAGCTGAGTCCCTGTGTAGGACCGGGGAGGGGGTTCGGGGGTTTTCTCGGCCTGCGTGAGAAGGCTCTTCTCCTTAATTGAATGCCGTCGGGGGCGGTCTTACCTCCGGCAGGTCGAGTTTACCACCAGATGCAATCTTATCTTAGCTTCCTCATCAGCACCTTCTCGGACAGCTCCTTCTAGGACATTGCTCACATGTGTTGCAATCCAACGAAACCATTTTTAATGCTGCCGCGCCGCGCCTGCCTCAGCACTCCCAGCAGCATGTAAGCCATGCACTCACATGTGTAAAGATACACGAAATGGCCTATGTTGTGTCACTGCCACTGGCATCACATGCCAGGCATACACGCCCATGTTGCCGTTTCTTCTTCGCTCAAGTTAACTGTGTGAACCGTGATCGCCATTGCGTAGAAGAAAGAAGGGAAATATCCATCACCGTAGTCGCGCTCCGAAGATTCTTGGACGCAACAATCACACCGAAGAAATTCAGGTGAAATGTCAAATGTGAAGCTCTGATCCTCATCCTCTCAAAGACTGAAGAATACTGTTCATGCCGAACCAAAATTTATTCGCCGGAGATTGAAATGGATCCTTGATTAGCGAAAATGAGAACGTTATCACTGCACAAACCTCCAAGAAACTGTTGGGCGGATCTTGTTGGCACTTCGGAAAACAAAGATTTGGCTCACCTAAAAGGCTGGGGGTTCCACAGATGATGATTGCTGGAACGGCACCGTCCTCACATGCACCAGGCCAACCAAAGAATACTACGTTCTCTCGCCGCTTGTTTGCGGATCACATGCCATTGGAGCCAGGCGGCACGCAAGCACATTGTGCGAGTCGCTTTCTTCCCCAATGATTGACGAGTGCACGCCACGGCGAGCAAGCTAGGGAGATCGCCGCCCTGATTTGGGTCAGAGATTTCTTGCTTCTTTTGCTCAATCAGTCAAGCTCAGCTGTGAGCTGCTCCTCTCAGCTGGGGACTTTGCCAGATCTGACAGCGGCGCGGCCCAATCATTTGCGCCGAAACGAGATGATGAGATGAGCCAATCATTAGGTGCTCCTGGTTGACGATCCTGTTCATGTGTGTGCTGTGTTGGCAAGTTTGCTGGTTGCTAGACGTGCCCATTGCCCGAGTGGGCAACTTGCTGTAGCGGAAGCACGAAGGCGTTATTTGGCACGCTTGAATTTGATTCGTATGAGCTGTTCCTCTTGTTGCTGTTGGATACAGAGAACATCTCCGGTGTTACCACCCCTTAGGGTGTTACCGTGTTACCGATTATTGTAGCGCCTCAAATATGCAACAAAAAATTGCAATAAAAATATGAATGGATAGCTCATGCAACGATCTACAATTCATATTTTTGGTTGAGATGCAACCGAAGCTCGTGAAAGAAGATACAAAAAAGAGAAATCAGACTGTGAATAGTGCGGGTTGCAACTGTTCATCACGAACCCGCAACCCGTTACTATTTAACGTCTGATTTCTCTTTTTTGTATCTTCTTGTACGAGCTTCGGTTGCACCTCAACCAAAAATATGAATTGTAGATCGTTGCATGAGCTATCCATTTATATTTTTGTTGCAATTTTTCGTTGTATATTTGAGACGTTATTGAAGTTGGTAATACGGTAATATACGAACCCGCGGTAACACCAGAGATGTTCTCGTTGGATACATTTCGGTGATACGTTCTGGCAGTCGCGGGCCGTCCGCAAGTCGCGGGCTGATATTTCCCTTTCTAGTGGGGTATATGGGCTTCAAATTCGCTATATGGACTAGCTCGGTTCTTCCAGCGTTCTGGATTTCTCATTGGCTTTGGCCCAGTTCGTCTGGTTACTACTGCATCTTTTAAAAAATGTTTCCTAAAAAAAATCTTTTAAAAAATGAAAATATAGTTTCGGTCTCTGCATTAATCGCCGCATACAACCTCGTTTTTATTAAAAATTTCAGATATTGGTATATAAAAAAGTAAAAATTTAAACATTACTAGCGACGAAGTCTTAAATTTCCATCGATGAGAGGCGAAGATCTCCATAGCAACAGTCTTCGATGATAAACTGACCAAGCCTTCCCATACTGCAGCAGTGTCTAGAACTACAGCTAGTATGTTCTCATAGATACAACCTGCATAAGAAGAATACTTTATCAAAAAAATATCAGATAGTTTATATGATCTACATACTTGATCTATCTGCACGATTACAGCTAGATCAGATTAAACTATTTATGTGATTTTGGTTTACAACGATTATATCTATTGATCAAACGAGTCACTGTAAATTACTTTGTGTTGTGCATTCATTATTGTTTCTTCTTTCCTGTTTATATATGTTCATATTAAGTTTTATGTCACTTATATTTTGGTCACTAATTGAACTCTAATTGTGCCTAGATTGCTCTAATACTTAGTCCGTTAGCCTCTATAAGTGCAGCTGATAGTACTTTTGGGCGCCTTACAGCGGGCCTGTTATATTTGACAGCCAGTCAGCCAGATCATTCCTAGCTTTTTTTTTTTCAGAGGATGGGCCACTGAGGGGCCCACCTGCGCCAGCGTATCGCCGGCCTGGGAGGTGGCGCGAGGAACCACAGGTTCAGGCCACCTCCCCTGGGCAACAGCCAACAGGGGACTAAATCCCCCGCGCGTGAGACACCCGCGTCGGCACTGAGGCTCGAACGCGGGCGGGTGGGCTGCAACTGCAGCGGTTCACCATCCGGCCACAGATCATTCCTAGCTGCTGGATCAGAAGGCTTAAAAAGTCAATTAATCGATTTACACAAATCTCAGATAACTTGCAACGCAACTAGCAAATCTTGAGAAATGTCAAAACTAAACTAGAATACACTTGATGCGAACTTGACTAAAATTACTAAAGAAAGAGCAAAAATCTGAGGCGAGAGGACTCTTATTTTGAGGAATAGGAGAGCAAAAACAGGGGTTTCATCGGAGATGCCTGACCAACTTTATTTACTTTAATTCGCAAAAAAAGAAAGAAAGAAAACTATATTTACTTTGCTTGTAATTTCATTTCCTTGCCCGTAATGATTTTCTGGAACTGACACTAAGTTTCCGGATGTCTAGCTTAGAGGTCTATGACGGGTGCTACTCCCATCGCTGGATAATGCTCCTACAGCGACGAGTTACTTTATGAGCGGTTCAACAAACCTCAAGTTTCCCGATCGAAGTCTACCAGGCCTATCACTTTCTGTTACTTTGCACAGTTGCACTACCTTTTCTCTCCGCATGCTTAGATGCTTTGTGACTTCATTATTTGGCCATGTTGGTTGGATGCTTATAAATTCTAGCCCCAGGAGCGATACAGGTATTTATAGAGAGCTCTTGATACTAGCACATGCCTTCAAACTGGTGAGAGTGACACTGTCACTTCAGCGTCTGAGATAGTGCTATTTACACTTAATCCAGTATTCACATGCATGGCTTATGTAGGTTTCAAAAGAAAAAATGTTGTATTAAAAAGGAAAATCATTTGTTGTTAGTTATACCAGTAGAGCAAAACTGCAACTTAGATGGTTTACACATCTACCTGCATCAGCTACCATTTATTCATTAAAAATATCGAATCTGCGGAATTAGAGAGAATCTCGATCGATTGAAGCTTCTTTTTGTTGTATTGCCGTAACTCATATTTGCTCAGCGTTATGGTGCAAGGGAAATTATAAATGAACTGAACTTTCATATTAAACGTATGTAAGAAAGTACGAATAAGGTTCTAAATCTGTCATCCGGCAATACCCCATCTAATTATATGTCCGACTGTCCAGCAACTTTCTTGCTGATGGTTACTGGAAAAATTTCGGTGCAGCCGGTTTGCACACTGCCTCCAGTACATGTCAGCTTGGATGCCGACGCGTGTACCTCACGAGAGATCGAATTGGAGCAGGGGTTGGCTTGGCTCAGCCTAGGGATGACAATTTTACCCATAGGTGCGGGCACCCGATGGGTTTTTACCCGATGGGTGTGGGTGTGGGTGTAACTTTCCGCCTATGAGTGTCACCTGCACCCGACCCGACTCAGACATGGGTGAAGGATGGGTGTCATTTTTCATCCATAGGTCACCCATGGGTGACCCGATTATAGTCCGTCCGCGCCTCCCCACTCCCAAATGCAACGCCACCACCTCATCTTCAACTTTAGTGAGTTTAAGATGATGATAAACTTCTATTTAATTGTTGTTGGAGATGTATTGTGACTAAGAATGTGACTTTATAATATCCAGGATATTTGCCGAATTTTCATACCGCAAGATGATAAACATATTAATATTTGTTGATTTTTGATTTTGTACATATGTTTATGTGTTTTTGTGCTACACCTGATAGGCACCCGACACCCACCCGAAACCCGATGGGTATGGGCGTGGGTGTCAATTTTCACCCATGAGCTTGGGTATGGGTGTCATTTTTCACCCGAAGTTGTTTTTGTCATAGATAGGTTTCAGCCAGAATGCATCGGCTTCTAGGTGAAGGACAGCATCGGCTCGGCTCCCGATCTCCATCGTCTCATTTGCCGCCGAGTCCACTCCTCGAGCTCGCCGAATTCTTCGCCATCACCATTGCCGATCGCATCGGCGAGTCCTTCCTCATCACTTGAGACGGTGATTATGTCGACGTCATCATCCTCGTATTCGGCGGCGGCAAGTATGTCGACGTCATCGTCCTCGTATTCACGGCGGCAGCGCCGTCGTCGTTCCCGACGGGCGGCCGCGCCGTCATCTCGCACAGTGGCCGCGCCTGTGCACAATGGGCAGGCTGATTGTTGCTCCCGTAGGATTGGCACTGGGAGTACACGCGTCGGCCATCTGAGAGGGGATGCGCAGGAGGCAGATTGCGAACAGGCTGTGGCGATTCTTTTTCCGGTTCCTGATGCATCCCATACATACTGGAATTCAGTTGTAGTGCATGTACATGCACTTTATTTCATCTTCAGATCGAGCAGAAGAAGTAATCTTAATGCATTCAGAAGCGAACTGGTACGTGTTATATGGAACATACACATGTCCCATCTTTTCTTGATCTTGGCCCCCCGGGCAATTAAGAGCGCCACAACAACATTAGAGCAACTCCAAGAGTTCTCAAAAGAAATACTCCAAAAAAACTGGTTTTGGGAGTTACCAAAAACTATTAGAAGCAAAGAAATAACCTCTGCTCCAACAGTAACCGATATTTGGTTCCCCAAAACTAAGAAATTGCAAATTGGGCCTCATCTTCACCTATAGCCCTCCTACACATTAGACTGACTCCAACAAAGAGACCTAAATTTTAGATGCAAATCAACCATTGCCTACTATGTACAGTAATTTGCAATTCCTCTCCATCTCCTCTTCTCCAACAGAATTGCATCCTCGCATGCCATCCTCGCTGGACCTGGGCCTCACCCTCACCGTCGACGCCACGAACCCCAACGTGGTTCCCGTGCGCGCCGGCGCCCAGCTCAGCACCGCGCGCCTCGACGCCGGCGAGAAGCCCGCCACCTCCTGCTGCCTGCTCCACCTCCTCGCCCGCCTCGATGGGGTCGTACTCGCGCACCACGCTCGCGACGCCGCGCGCCGCCACATGGAGCTGGACGCCGCCGTCGAGATCGCCGGCGAGACCGCCGTCTTCAGGCTCTGGGCGCGCCGCTTCTCCGTCCGCATCAACAGCCACATCACCGTCGACCCCGTCTTCCTCGAAGTCAGCGAACAGGACAACCGCTTCGAGATGCAGCTCCGCTTCACCCCGGCCCCGCGCACGTGCAGCCGCACTTCACCTCACCCCGACACCACGCCGCCGCGCCCCACCGCGCGCTGCCCCAAGCGGCCCGGCGCACGCGCAGCCGCGCTTCACCTCACCCTGACACCACGCCGCGCGCTGCCCCGAGCCGCCCCGCGCACGCGCTGCCGCGCTCCGCCTCCCCCCGGCCTCGCGCCGCCCCGTAGCCCGCCCCGCCGTGCGCGCCCAGCGGGTGCTCAACGTCGCCAAGGACCACGGCACGACGGAGGGGCGCAAGCAGGCCAAGCACGTCGTCTCGTGCTCCTCCGCGGCGCTCGCCTCCCGCCGCGCTCCTCCTCCGCCGCGCTCGCCTCCCGCCGGCGCTCCTCCTCCCCGTCCGCCACTCTCGTCGGCGGGAGAGTTCTCGATGGCCGCGGCGCAGGCCGACGTCGCCATGGAGGACCAGGCGCAGGTGCTGGGCCTCTCGGACCACCCTGCTCCCTCCCGCGGCCCGGCCGCTCCGTCTGCGCCGCGCGGCGCACGCCTCCGCCGTGCCGGGCCCACCAGCGCCCCACCTCCGCCGTTTGCCTTCGAGGAGAGAGGAATCGCATCTTTGCGTCGCCTCTCTCCTCAAAGGCAGTTTGCCTGCTTGTGTTGCCTCATCTGTTGGAAGACAAATTAGAGATGCACAGTACCTATATGAGATGCATATATGCATTTGGCTCCTCTGTTGAAGTCAGCCTCAGAGCATCTCCACCAGCCTCTCTAAAAGAAACTCCAAATTCACCTTTTCTAGCTAGTCTGTAAAATAGAAATGGGTCATTTGCAAAACTGCCCTCGTTTTCAACCTCAATTGTATGTTTGCCCTCTTTTTTTAGACTTTGCAAAATTGGACCTGCTTTCACCCAAGTTGTTGCACGATTGCTCCTATTTTGATCGGAAAAATTACAGTTTTGCCATCAAAATAGGAGCAATCGTGCAACAACTTGGGTGAAAGCAGGTCCAATTTTGCAAAGTCTAAAAAAAGAGGGCAAACATACAGTTAAGGTTGAAAACGAGGGCAGTTATGCAATTGTGTCAAATAGAAATCCCCGGAAAAACGTGATGGAATCCAACAGCCTCGCTAAAAACCAACTCTAATCTATTTTCAAATCTTCCACGTAATCAGTGGGCCATCCTTTTTTTCCTCCCGTAGCGCTACTTCTTCCTTTTCCATCCTGCCGCAAGCCGATCTCCTGTTCCACATCGTTCTTCTCATGCCCGATCGTTCTGCTGAATGTTTAAGTTCAAGAAGTTTTCACAACATGCTGAACCAGTATTATAATAATAATAGAAACACATGCTTCTCAATAGAAACCATTGCGGAAACCACAAATTGAATATTTCATGACCAAATGATAACTCCAAAATAAATTGATGACACACTGATGACTCTATGAGAAACTGAAATAAACTTTGACAGCCTGATGACTATGACGATTTGATGACTCTAGCACAAACTGAAGACTCCATGACGATTTGCTTGTAGGACAGAGTACCCACATCGATGTTCATGATTCTCTCTTCTTCCACTTCCCTTTTCAACTCAACCCTTTCTTTTTCAATTCTAATCCTTTCTGAAATTCATGACTACAACAGCACATAGAATAGTTAAATCTTCAATGACGAATTCCAGAGCTGCTACTATTGTATTCCAAATTAGTAGATTAGATTAGAACATAGAACAGATTATGTACGCATAACAGTGCATCACCTCAATTTTTGAAACAGATCAACAGGATTATTTATCAATCGACAGGGTAACATACCAGGGACTTCTTCCTCGATGTTGACATAGCTTCCATCAGAAAACACATCCTGGGACAACGGGTCAACCAATCCAGTGGGAGCAGCATGAAGAACATGACGGGGCAACAAATCAGGCCTTGTTAGATCGCCTTCGATGGTCCCCTGGCTTCCCTGCCCGCCGAATTGGGGCATCACAAATTGGGGCCGCAGCGGCTTTCATCTTGGGGATTTCGTTGGCCCTGCTTGCACGACGAAGAGGATTCGACATGGAGACGACTTTGCAGGCCGATCTTGCAACAGGGTGGCGATGCAAGGCGAGGATGTTTCAGGACGCGGTGATTTGGGGAAAATCGGAGCGCGGCGATGTGAGAGAACACGGGCGCAGGGAAGGTTTTATAAGATCACACGCGCAGGAAAAGTAGGATCCGGAACCCTGCGCGGGAAGAAGGGGGCGGGAACGCCACCTGGGCGCGGGAAGAAGGCACGGAGAGAGCGTTGGCGAGCGAGACGCGCTCGTCATTCCTAGCTAGCGAGAAGTGCGGGTTGGAGGCGACGCTATTTTGCTGAGCCCTTTAGCGATTTTGTTGGAACGTGATTTTGGTGAATATTAGCCAAATATAGAGTTGGATAACATTTTAGAGAGGCCGGTGGAGATGCTCTAAGCCCAACACGTTTGCATGGCGTTCTACTGTTCCCGTTCTTTGCTCACCACCATTGGCGCCAAATCCTGGTGCATGGAACTAGCTAGCGCACTGCGCATCCATATTCCATGTCGTCATTTTCATTCGTCTCTCCTGATCGGAGGCTCCACCATCGCATTCAGATTAGCAAGGATGCCGCTCGAGCACCCGTCTCCCAGGAGCGCAGCTGCAGCCATCGATCTATTCCTTCCGTCAAGCTGTGCAGGTGCCAGGCAAGGCACGCGGCCTGCGCCAGCTACGGGCGTACGTTCTCCGCCGGGGCGCGACGGCGTCGCTATTTCCATCAGGGCGCGACCGCCACGGCGTACTCTGCAGGTTGCATCTGCTAGGCAGTGGAGGGCGAAGAAGGGCCGTGCGTCGGAGATCATGCATGGGCGCGAGGCGGGAGAAGAGGCAGGGGAGAAGGCAGCTCTGCTGTGTGCCGGAGATTGGAGGCGCGGGAGAATTTTTTTCGCGATTGGGAGTGGGAGGAGGTGGCGGAAACATGGCCACCGAAGCGATCAGGATCGGGAGCGGCGAAAAAATTGGGAACGAGATCGGGAGTTGTTGGAGCGCCAGTTTTTTGCGTTTATTCCCAGAACCGGATTTTGGGTACATGTTTTGGAACCTGTTGGAGTTGCTCTTAGTACTTGTTGAATTATTTACCCCTCACATGCAAAAGTCATATATAAGCTAGGGATTATTGGAGGGCAAAGCAGGGGAGCCCCTATAAGCTAACCCACAAGTTGGTTTAAGCATTCATTTACTGGAGCATAGTATTTGGAGGTCTATTTTGTTTAATTCACATTGCAGTGCCTTCAGTGGTACCGAATCTCTGGGATCATCACCAATTTATTAATAGAGTAGGGTGTGCAGGCTAATCCATAAGTTGGTTAAAGCATTCATTTGCTGGAGCATAGTATTTGGAGGTCTATTTTGTTTAATTCACATTGCAGTGGCTTCAGTGGTACCGAATCTCTGGGATCATCACCCATTTATTTGTCGAGTAGGGTGTGTAGGCTAACCCATAAGTTAGTTTAAGCATTCATTTACTGGAGCATAATATTTGGAGGTCTATTTTGTTTAATTCACATTGCAGTGGCTTTAGTGGTACGAATCTCAGGAGATGGTCACCAATTTGTTTTCTGTCTCAATATGATATAATTTGATACATTTCCTTGTAAACTGAATCAACAATATATTGGCAATCCAAGCATACCTTCAGACACCCTTCAAAGCTGCAAAATCAAAGCACTTTCACTCTTTTCTAAATAGATCAACCGTCTCCCTCGGCAGCATTGCATATCTGCATGAGGAAATATAGGATCTAGCTTAATGTCATTCGCAATCTCAGATAGAGAAGAGTTGACATCAGCCAGATCCTCACCACGTCTAGTAACCCAAGCCAGAGAAGAGTTGACAGGTCGACTTGCCTCCCCGTCACCGCACATTGTGTGGATATCGCGTGAGCCCTTTGGGTACTTCCGCGGCACTTACCTTGGCACTTCTTTCACTAATGGTTGCTCTATATTACGTGAGGAAACAAATTTCCTGTATCATCCGACCACTTCTTCTGGCAGCTCAATGATGACTGCTCCTGACGCATCTCATACCTAATAAAAATTTACTTGTAGAGTAGGGTGTGTGCACTTGATTTAATCCTGAGAGTAGATGAACTGATGATGCCATGATGGGATCTTGAGCAGCGAAGGAGATATGTATGCGTTTAGAAGTGAAGTGCTATTATATGGAGAGGACACACCCTATTCATTATTTTCGTTTAGACTTTGCCATGTGCGTAACTAAAGTGCCGCAACAACACTAGTAATTGTTGAAATTTACCTTCACATGCAAGTCATAAACAGAGAGTAACTAACAAGTCCATTGCTTGTTTGCAATTGTGGCGCCTTTTTGTTTCGCAGAAGTGGTTACTTCTCTTTTTTTTTCTTGGATTATAAAAAGGCACATATTTATTTGCATATGTGCATTTTTTGTCAACGGGTGATCAATGTATTGAGTTACGTGCACCAACCAGTTCACTCAAAAGTCTAAGCTGATAGGGAAGGTGGGCAATTCACTTATACTCCAACACTCCCCTCACGTGCAGGCTCCCTCAGGCTGCAAACGTAGAATATTGGAGTGGGCTGTAATTTATTTAATAAATTGCGCCAGCCAGGATTCGAACTCGAGACCTCTGGCCCTGATATCATATTGAGTTGCATGCACCAACCAGTTCACCCAAAAACCTAAGCTGATGGGGAAAGGTGGGCAATTCACTTATACTCCAACAAAATGCTCAAAAGATTTGCTTTCGTTCTCGACATCTTCTTTTCAGCAAAATATTGTATATAAATCTGCTGATTTGGTCAATTGATTCGAGCATTGGTTAACCGGAGTAAATACGATGTCAGTTTGAGTATCACTGCAAATTATACAATTGACGGATGACATCCATCATCGAAAAAAGAACCCAGGCTTCCAGTAACCCTAGCTAGCTACAGCACAATGTTGCATTCTACCATGGGAACGAACATTCCCGATGGGCGGCCGCACCGTCCTCATGCATGGTGGCCGCGCCTGTGGCATCGGCCCCGTGCACAACAGCTGCGGCTACATCGTCAAGCTACTCATCCCACTATCCCAGGATCCGGTCATGAGGGCTGCAGGTTCTCGGCGTCTTCCGAGCCTCCGAGGTCAACGAAGCTTGCAATCGCGAGCAACGCAACGCAAGATCCTGATGAATACAAGCCATGCCCATCATCCGGAACGCCCGGAACCAAGGGGACAAGCCGAGACCATGCGGGTGCGTCTTGTGGAGCCGTGCGTGTGCGGGAACGTGGATGCACTCGGCCAGGCTGATCGTTGCTCCCGTACGATCCGTACTCGACGATCACGCATTGGCCACCAAAGCTGGGACGCACAGGAGGCTGATTGCGAACCGGTTGTGACGATTCTTTTCCCGGTTCCTGATGCATCCCATACATACTGGAAATTCAGTTGTAGCTGCATGTACGTTGAGATCGAGTAGAAGAAGTAATAATCTTGAGCTGTTGAGGAGAGACGAATGCATTCAGGAGCGAACTGGTGTTATATGGAAGAGGATGGAACGCACCCTGTCCCATCTTTCTTATGACCTTGGCCACGAATGCAATTATAGTGCCGCAACAAGTTTAGTAATTGTTGAATTATTTATCTTGTGCAAGCCATAAATAGGCCAATCCACAAGTTAGTTCAAGTCGCGGTGGCTTCAGCGTTACTGAATCTTAGAACATCACCACTTTGTTCCTCTGATAACAAGCTTGTCTATACTCGGCCCAAATATTCATTTTCCATCTTTCTGACTACCATACCTTCAAACACACTTCAAAGCTGGCCATGTTCCTGTGCGTCGCAGAGTCGCAGAGGACGGTGGTGTTCTCAGGTGACGAAAGCTACCGCAATTATTCCTGTGTAATAACTAACCTTTCCAGTTTCTAATGTAGTAAACGGTTAGATGTGCTTTATGTGAATGAATATTGATTTGGAGATTTTTTTTGAAGTCAATCTACCTACTTATGCATTATTCCTTAGCTGAAATACTTTTACTCGTCTGTACTCTGCTTGTGGCCTGAATGAAGCATGTTGCGCCGATCCAGTTAGACTCGTAATTAGGCCTCAGAGAACCTCCCACTTTATAGCCATGTCAATACTCTTTAGACTAACCCCGGCCACAGGCTATCGCCCAATATGAAGCCCGCTCCATTTCATCTGTCCATGCATCTCCACTTGTAGTTTGTTTGCTTTTATATGTTGTGCATCCCTACCGGATTTTTCTTGCTAGTAGTGAATGAAAATAATAGGCTTAGGAGGCATCCAATTTAACAAATTATAAGATCGGTGCAACTCTTGATAAACCAACCACCAAAACCTAAGTCTAGACTTAGGTTTTGGTGGTTTGTCAAGAGTTGTGTACTTGAGCTTCGAAAAATACCGGACGCATCTATGTTGGTCTCCTTTGAGAAGTTGATGATACATTATTGAAGTTGGCCACTTAAAACAAGTTTCATGTATGAAGGAGGATATTCCACAGCGTGAGACCAGAAATTTCAAGAACTGTGAATTTAGGTATATATTGTTGATCCAATTTACTAGTCAATCAACTAAAATTGACAATGAATCTAATCAATGCTCAATTTAATTTGAGCATAAACATTCTCGGGATTATTTCGTAGACGATAAATACAGGGGATAACATATCCCACACATGTGGTTAACTAGCCCGATAAATCGTACACCTGCAGAAGCTAGCGATTTTAGGAAATGTAAAAATGTTATACAAAGGAAGGAAAAGATACGCAAATGAATTACAAGGAACATCTTGGTTATGGTTAATTAAGTGTCCAATCCAACAATTGTGCTAGGTATTTTTTTTTTTGAAATGTTGTGCTAGGTAATTTTGAAACAAATAATGTGGATTGCATCCACCTTTAATTAGCCTAGCAATTAGTTCAAGATCACCCTGTGGGTTCTGCAATTTATCTCCATGCGTGTACGTCGCGCGAGATTGAACGGGAGCAGGGGTTGGTTTGGCTCAGGCAGAATGCATCGGCTCCCCGGTGGAAGGCAGCATCGGCTCGGCTCTCCAGAACTCCGTCGACTCATTTGCCGTTGCCTCTCTCGTTTGCCGCCGTCACAATCGCCGAGTCCGCCGAGTTCTTCAAGGTCATAATTGTACCTGGCGACGGTGATCATCATCCTCGTATCCGGCGGCGGTAAGTATGTCGACGTCATCGTCCTCATATGCCAGGCGGCAGCGCCGTCGTTGTTCCTGACGGACGGCGCACTGTCCGGATGCATAGTGGCCGCGCCTATGTATAACGGTCAGGCTGATCGTTGCTCCCGCAGGAGTGGCCTGTACTGTACACGTTTCCGCCATCCGAGCTGGGAGCCTGGGACACACATGAGGCAGTTTGCGAACCGGCCGAATTTTTGTCCGGTTCCTCAAGCATCCCACGCATACTGGAAATTCTGTTGTAGTGCATGTACGTGCACTTTATTTCATCTTGAGAGTAGAACAAGCTAACCTTGGGCTGTAAAGGAGAGACGTACGTATGCATTCAGGAGCGACCTGGTGTTATATGGAAGTGCAACACTCGCTGTCCATCTTTTCTTATGACCTTGGCCCTGTGTGTAATTGCAACAACATTAATAATTGTTGAATTATATATTCAGATTTACTTTTTCCCAGTCAACTGAAATAGATGAATCCTTCAGTCCATGTTGAACTCCAGCGATCCGGAGACTAGTTAGCGCGGTGGGTGGAGAGGCCGCAGACCCGGCGAATGGCCAGAGGTGGGTATGGGAGCGTAGGCGAGAGAGAGAGAGAGAGAGAGAGAGAGAGAGAGAGAGAGAGAGAGAGAGAGAGCGCTTTGGCGAGGAAGAAGAAACATTGTGCGCTATTGGATGAAGATTGTAGGGACATGGTTCATCGACTGATAGGAAGCACAAAAATCAGTCGCCTGAAAATTAGCATCCTATTTGCCCTCACATGCAAAAGTCATAAATACAGGATAACCCACATGTTGGTTTAAGCATTCATTAAGTTACTGGAGCATAGTATTTGGTGGTCTCTTTTGTTTAATTCACATTGTAGTGGCTTCAAATCAGTGGTACCGAATCTCAGGAGCTCGTCGCCAATTTGATTTCTGTCTCAATGATATAATTTTTTTGTTTTTGACCGAAGTCAGTAAGGGAAACCCGAACCTATTTTTTTAATTTTCTTATTCCAGCCTTGTTATTCGCTCCCACGGGAAGTTGAACTCAGGTATGCTAGATGTTACTTAGGTGCTCTAACCACCAGGCTAGAGGCCCTTTCACCTCAATGATATAATTTGGTACACTTCCTTGTAAACTGAGTTACTGAGGCAACAAACAATATATTGGCAATCCAAGGATACCTTCAGTCACCCTTCAAGCTGCAAATTTAAAGCATTTTCTCTATTTTCTAAATAGATCAACCGTCTCTCTTCAGAAGCATTGCATCTCGCATGCGGAAATATAAGATCTAGCTTAATGTCACTCGCAATATCAGACAGCGAAGAGTTGACATATATCCAGCCAGCTTGTCACATCGCCTAACCCAAGCCAGAGAAGAGTTGACAGTTCGCTTTGCCTCCCTGCCACCTCACATTGTGTGGATATCGCGCGCGCGAGCCCCCATGGGGCCACTTGGTTTGCCACATCTTTCACTAATGGTGGCTCTGGCTCGGCACTTGCCTTGCCACTTCTTTCACTAATGGTGGCTCTGGCTCTATATTACGTGAGGAAAAAAATTGCATGAGCCATCCGACCACTTCGTCTCGCAAATCAAAGATGATTGCTCCTGACGCATCTCATACCTAATGGAAATTTACTTGCAGAGTAGGGTGTGTGTGTGTGTACTTGATTTAATCTTGAGAGTAGATGAACTGATGATGGGATCTTGAGACGCAAATTAAGGAGATATGTATATGAGTTTAGGAGTAAAGTGGTATTATATGGAGATGAACACACCCTATCCCATATTTTCGTTTAGACTTTTGCCTTGTGCGCAACTAAAGTGCCGCAACAACACTAGTAATTGTTGAAATTTACCTTCACATGCAAGTCATAAACAGAGTAACTAACAAGTCCATTGTTTGTGAGCAATTGTGGCGCCTTTTTGTTAAGTAGAAGTGGTGCCTTCTCTTTTTTTTGGAGGATAAACAGGCATGTATTTATTGGCATCTTTGCAATTTTTGTCAACTGATGATCAAATGCTCAAACGTGGTTTTATTGATTATACAAATTTGCTTAGTTTGTTCTAGAAATCTTTTTTTTTAATTATCGTATATAAATCGGCGCTGATTTGATCAATTGAATTCTCATTAGCTTCAAACCTTCTAGAAGCCATAACACAAAGTCGGCCGAGTAGATTAGGACCCACTCATTCGTTTTACTCATTTTTCATGACTTTGAGTTCAAGAAATTCCACCAAACACACATGTAAAGTCTTACCCTACAAGAATCAAGCTGAAAAAAAAAATCTCTGAGACATATACCCCCTTTGTGATATAAATGCATGATCTCTCATATATCATCCATTTGATGCTTTTTATGTGTCTTAATTTCTCACCGACGAAAGTTAAATGGGTGGGACCATTTATTTCTCTCTAGACGTCATGTGCTTTAGTTCACGACTATCACCAACCCATGTACAAATCATTCAGTGTGTTCCCTCAGTTGCTGCCTATAAGTCGTCCTCATGTACATGGTTCTATATCCTAATGTTCGCAGTTTTCTTAGTTGTGGTCTAGTTTCATTTATTGATTCCCTTCAAACTGCAAAGACACGATATAAATATTGGTCACTTGAGCATGTTTAATCTTATATCTGCTTATTATGATGCACTAGGATTAGGAGGTGTTAGGAATTATGGTTCGATTTTAACGATGGCACACTGATCAAAGAATTGAAAATGTGTTACGGTCCTCCTTTGCTTTCTAACCTCCGGAGCCGAAGGCTACTGCAAGCTCTGTCCCTAGATCATGACGTGCATGTGCGTGCAAATATAGTACTCTGTTTTGATGCATGGATATCGGAATGCCGATATCGGGCCTGTTCGGCTGGTTGAAACAGCCAGCTGTGGCTGTTGGCTGGAGCTGTTTTTTTCTCACGCAGCTACAGTAGAACAGAGAATGAACAGTGGATTTTTGCACCAGCCGAACAGGCCTATCAGCTCCTGTATGTTAGGGACCACATATCAGAGAAATCCTTCTAGCAAAATAGCCTTTTCAATCTCTAATGGTAAACAACTGCAGTTGCTTGGATGTGAACCATTATCGATTTCGGATGAATTTTGATGCTATTTTACTTGTGCATTGGTTAGCTGATCTATTTTTTTTTTTTTTACTCGTCTCAACCCTGCTTGTGGTGAATATGTTTTTGTTCTTTGACTGGCAGCCAAGGTGTCAAATATGCACTTGCCCGCATGGACCGATCAGGATAGACTCGTAAGTCGTAAGGATTCAAATTCCTCCCCTTTATAGCCATATCAATGCTACTTCTTCTTTTTTTTTTTTGGAGGAGATAATAACCGCTATGTTCCTTCGTCGCCGGCGACGGGCCTACGGGGCCGTGGTCTTCGCGGTACAAGGCGCTTGGCTGCAACATGGTGGTGCGTGGACCGCTTGATCAGGAACCCGAAGCTAAGCTGCGCGGTGGCTGGAGCACACGATCATCGAGGGCCAGCATGCGGTTCGCGGGTATCACCGGGTTGCTGTCAGAGTTCAGCTACACGTTCTCCCCAGGGCGGAGACGGTAAGGATGCTGCTGCACCAGATGTGGCGTGGCAGGTGCACGGTGCTGAGGAACAAGGGCGAGGAGGCAAGGACGCGGGCCGCACGCTCTGTTGATGGCAAGCAAGTTGGTCGCGGCGTACGAGTGCATGTTCGCGTCGCTGAGGAGACGCCGGTGTTCTTAGCCGACGAGAGGAGAGCTACAGCAGTCGCTCTCGCGTAATAACCTTTTCGATTACTGTAAATAATATTAAACAAATAGAGTTTTTTGATGTGAATGAGTATTGAATCTGGGACTTTTGAGGTAAATTTGCTGATGCATTATTCGTTAACTGATCCAATTTTACTCATCTGAACTATACTTGTGGACGGTGAATGAAGCATGTTGTACTGACCAGGTTAGACCCGTAAAAGCCTCAGGGAACCTCCCACTATAGCCATGGCCCATGTCAATACCCTTCAGGTTAACCAGCCCTTTCATGCTTCTGCCATGTCCCAGCGAATTGGCACATGAATGTGTGCCTCCCAGAATCTAGATACATCGCACCATTTGATCAGGAAATGCTTCACGAACGGCGGAGGCTAGCTACATCATCATGTTGCTCGTCCCTGCTTCCCGTCATGCCGGCTGCATATTTTTGGTGTCATTCGAGCCTCCGAGGGCAAAAAAAGCATGCAAACACGATCAAGGACCCCGACGAATACGAGCCGCGCCATTGCTGCGGAGCGCCTGGAACCAAGGGGCCGAGGCAAGATCGTGCGGGTGCGTCGTGCCGAGCCGTGCTTGTGCCGGATTGCTGATGCTTTAGGCCAGGCTGATCGTAGTCCCGTTGGACCACCATTCGACGTACACGCATCGGCCATCTGAGCGGGGATGCACAAGAGGCAGATTGCTAACCAATCTTTGTCCCGGTTCCTGACGCATCCCATACGCAGAGAAAATTCAGTTGCAATGCATGTACATGCACTTTATTTCATCTTGAGAACGAGTAGAAGAAGGAATCTTGAGCTGTGAAGGAGAGACGTATGCATTCAGAAGTGACCTGGTGTTATATGGAAGTGGATGCATATGGAACACACCCTGTCCTATCTCTTCTTATGACCTTGGCCATGCGTGGAATTATATATAGTGCAGCAACAACATTAGTAAGTGTTGGTTTATTTACCCTCACATGCAAGCCATTAATAGGCCAATTCTACAAGTTGGTTTAAGCACGCCTTTACTGGAGCATATAGTATTGGAAGTTTATCTTGTTTAGTTCATGTTGCAATGGCTTGCATTGCATTCGCCAAAAAGAAAATGTTGCAATGGCTTCAGCGGCAATGAATATATCACCACTTCGTTCCTCTGTCTCAGTGGAAGTCACTTATAATTTGGTAACGTTCCTGCCCAAATAATCGAATTCCATCTTTCTGACTAGCATACCTTCACACACAACTCTGAAGCATTTGCATTCATTTTCAAATGGATCAATCGTCTCCTTGCGGAAACACGAAATATGCATTCGAAAAGTATAAGGTCTAGCTTCCTGCCACCCGTAATATCAGACATAGAAAAACTTGACATCCAGTTTACTTCCCACACATTGCCTTTCGCCTTTTTTTAGGCCGTTAGTTGTAACTTCGGAATAAAGCTAAAATTCAAGGTCCGATCTAGCAATCTAGTACACTAGTAAGTAGTAACTAACCCAAGGTAATCACAATAAAAAAAATAGTAACTAACCCAATGTAGCTTACCTCTCCTGACCATATAAAAGATCTCAATTGCTTTCATGACTTCATTATTGTGCCCATGTTGGTTGGATGCTTATAAATTCCAGCTCCAGTGATACAGATATTTATAGAGAGCTCAACTAGCACATGCCAAGTACCCTGGTCCTTCAAATTGGTGAGTGACACTGTCACTTCAGCGTTCCTGAGATAGTTTATACTCCTTCCAGTATTCACATGCATGGTTTATGTACTTTTCAAAAGAGAAAATACTTTATCACAAAAGAAATCATTTGTTGTTAGTTGTACCAGTCGAGCAAAACTGCAACTTAGATGATTTACACACCTACCTGCATAAACTGCGAATACGTCCTCGTACCTGGCGACAACGCTGTCCGTCGTCGTTCCCGACAAGCGGCCGCACCGTGCTCATGCACAATGGTCGCGCCTTTTTTTTTTGTTGCGAAAAGCACAATGGTCGCGCTTGTGGCATCGTCCCCGTGCACAACGGCTGCGGCTGCATTGTCAACGGCGTCACAGGATCCCATCAATGCGGCTGCAGGTTCTCAATGTGCTCGTCCCAAGATCCCGATGAACACTTGCAAAACCATTGCTGCGGAACGCCTGGAACCGAGGGGCCAAGCCGAGACCATGCGGTTGCGTCGTGACGCCGATGCATTCGGCTATGCTGATCACTAGTAGGAGGCGGCGCGCCCTTGCGCGCCCTATGTTTATAGGGCGCGTGAAAAAGGTACGTAAATTATATAGCGTGCAAAGAAAAATGATTCAAGGAAATGATGTTGCAGCGGTGGGTAATTTTGTTAGGCCCAGGTGGGTGTTGTGCATCAGATCTAAAACAAAGTACTCATGTAATGTTTAGATGAATTGTGTTCTCATGTAATGATAGTTTCTGTCCCTGTTTGGCAGATGCGTTAAAAAAAACTTATGCTTGTTTGTTGAACATCTGTCTGCGATGGTGGTCTAGGAAAGTTAAAGTCATGGTGCGATGAGACAGCATAACACTTGTCTGTAATGGCACATAAAGTGTTGCTGTTTGAAAGCTGGAGATCGATGGGCCTTATGGGGAGGATACTTAAAAGAATATATATGCACACATGTATATATAGATTCTACATTCAGGGGTGCGGTGCTCTTCGTTTACAGATTGAAGTAGACCTGAGTAGACTGAAGACGTATAAAGAGCAAGCAGGGAAAAAAAAAACAAGAACAAACGTCGTAGGGTGAAGATAAGCAAGGCTGTGAACAGGGTCGCCGTGGATACACAGTTAAACGACAAGCAAGTTTTTTTATATGTGCTTATGATGCAACAGGATTAGGAGGTGTTAGGAATGATTGTTCGAGTTTTGGGATGGCATATTGATCAAAACATTGGAAACGTGTGATAATGATCCTCCGCATTCTAATCTGTGGCGCCAAACGCTAACCTCATCGATGACTGTCAATATGTACACTCTGTCACTGAGGTCGTCGCAGGGGAGCAATCTGTAGCGTCACACTGCCTGCCCGGGTAATACTTGAATGTTAGATCATGTCTAATCTTATATTTACTATATAATAATCGGAGGCTCTTTTTGGAGCCCTCACGTTAATCCGAAGAAAATTCTAGAAATTCTGAGAAAAAAGCAAAACATCTAGCCATTGAATTAGACCTTCGATAAATCATAACCATTGGATCTAAAGTAACTTAAATTACCCACCTCTGCCACAACTCTACCCCTAATATTTTTTTCACAACTATCCCACCACGGCGCCGTCATTGTTGAGACCTCAAAGCGCCGCATGTCTTCTGAGGAGCTAGCGAACGTCCATGGCGCGATTAGGAGGCGAGCTATGGAGATTAATTAGGGGGATGCTCCACGGCAAGCAACGGGTCAGTAGCATGATGGGCAATGGCAGCAATGCAGATCGAACTCCCGAGACGTGATTCTAGAGGACCGTGAAGGTGCAAGCATGCGTAGTTTGCCTCTCCAACACGATTGATCTAATCTAGGTAATCTCTCTCTCTCTCTCTCTCTAACCCTGAAGTTTATTACCTGATTGTTAGCCTTATTGGTACATCATAAACTTCATTAAGATATCGTGACATGTGATCGGCCAAAAATAAAAGTGACAGGCAATAGCGTAGCATAGATGGGCATCATACTTGATTTCCCCATCCCTTCTTTTCCTCAAACTGTAGCATACCAATAATTAAATTTTGGAACCCAACGCCAAAGCAGACCAAAAGCGCCCTCCTATAAGCAGTCAGAACTTTGTTCATGCATCGCGGGACGTCTGTCTAACTTTGCACTTTTAGTATTTCTCTTATGGCCTATAACACAATATTTCTTTAAAAAAATCATGTAGCTTAACACTGCAACAAGTCGTGAATTAAGTGAAGCAGAAAAGCTAAATCATCCGTGATCTTAAAAAAAACAGCTGAATCATCTGTGATCTAAAAAAAACAGCTAAATCATCCGTTGCACCAATTAAATAATCTATAAGGCATACAAGACTTCAAAACTAAAGTTCAACATACTTAGATGAGAAATAAAAATTTTGAAATCTTTTACCGTGTTTGTGAGGTACATAAGTATGACAACATGGACCGTTTGATCAAAAAAAAAGAAAGATACGGAATAAAAATATCATAACTGGTGGCAAGTGGATATAATAACGTAGTAAGTGATAACTAATTGTCTTTTATTTGTTTAGTTTCGTGTGAGGTGTTCAAACACTGCAAGTGGTTCTGTGGCAGAGGATTCAGATTGTGTTTCACTTCGATGCACGATTATTTTCATGGTTTATTATATATTTGGTTACAAAAATTTTGCTGTGTGATATCACGAAAATCATACGAAGTTTGAAACTTTCGTAAATATAAATAACATGCAACCATGAGTTAAAAATAAAATACCATTGTATTCTGAATAAAAATCATGTAGCTTAACACTGCAACAAGTCGTGAATTAAGTGAAGCAGAAAAGCTAAATCATCCGTGATCTTAAAAAAAACAGCTGAATCATCTGTGATCTAAAAAAAACAGCTAAATCATCCGTTGCACCAATTAAATAATCTATAAGGCATACAAGACTTCAAAACTAAAGTTCAACATACTTAGATGAGAAATAAAAATTTTGAAATCTTTTACCGTGTTTGTGAGGTACATAAGTATGACAACATGGACCGTTTGATCAAAAAAGAAGAAAGATACGGAATAAAAATATCATAACTGGTGGCAAGTGGATATAATAACGTAGTAAGTGATAACTAATTGTCTTTTATTTGTTTAGTTTCGTGTGAGGTGTTCAAACACTGCAAGTGGTTCTGTGGCAGAGGATTCAGATTGTGTTTCACTTCGATGCACGATTATTTTCATGGTTTATTATCAAAAATTTTGCTGTGTGATATCACGAAAATCATACGAAGTTTGAAACTTTCGTAAATATAAATAACATGCAACCATGAGTTAAAAATAAAATACCATTGTATTCTGAATAAATTTACTCAACCCACTATAGCGTTTACTAGATTAGTGAAAACAAAATCATGAAAACACCGTATCCTAAATTATTTACAATATTATGTGAACTTTTCAATATATTGAAACAATCTCAAGTTGCAACAAAACTACATGAATTAATGCTCAAGATAGAAAAGATGAAACCATGAGTTGAGGCATCCACGTTAATTGGAAGAAATGTCCTATAAACTCTCATAAAAAAAGCAAAACATTTGACCTTACATATTAAAGTAAGACAAATGGTGGCCTTTAGATCTAACATGATCTAAATTACCTACCTCTGCCATTATAAAAAGGTTTATCAAAAATACCTTTCACATTCTTTTAAATTACCCACCATGCCATTTGTTCAAAATAATAAAAAATAGCCAAAAATACGCTTCAAACTTATTTCTAGCCCGTGCGATGCACGGGTTGAAAGGCTAGTATATTAAATTTCTTATTAAATTTCAGTATTAGAACCGAACACAAACATTTCCATATCTACTCAAGGGTGTAGCTAGGCACAATTACTCGAGTGCTAAGTTTGTACAATAATAAGTGAAACAACCCTTTGCAATCCAAGAGATCATCTACTGCACCTAGTTATCAGATGCCATTTTTCTGACTATCAAACCTTTGAACATACTTTCGTCTATAAATCGCCAGTATTGAACTCTTTTGCAAAAGGCGCAAATCGTCTCCCAACAAAAACACACACACACACACACACACACACACACACACACACACACACACACACAGCATCTACCATGCTAACGAACATTCAGGTTACGTGAATGACATGCAGAGCTCTGAACAGATCAATCAGGTACTTGAACCAGGAATTGTATGAAAAACAAAGTGATGCTACAATTTTCATCCAGTAATCATTGCAACTTGGATACAAAAAGAATATAAAAGACATATGTACAAATTTTATAAGGCAAAGAACTGAACAATCCTTGCACACAAAACCAATACCAAACCACTCCGTCCAAAAGGAACAAGAACAATGGATGGATCGATCACCTCACCAGCTAAATTTTACTTCAAACACTCATCAAAGTGACGCCACTAAATCATGTATCATCACAGCAGCACCGTACCATCTTCCCTGCTGCAATGGCAGCCGCCGCTGCGGCTGGCAGCTCCCGCTTCATTCCTCTGCGTGTGGTCGGCCGTGCCGGGAGGCTGATGAAGAAGTTGCCCGAAAAGAGCAAGGAGTTCAAGAACCGCGCCGTCTTCCTCGTCGCGGGCGACGAGCCTGGGCCTCGCGGTACAAGTAGTTCGGGTGTAATGCAGTTTTGATTGGTCCGCTTGACCCTGTCGGACAGAGCTCGTCGGGTACGCGTTCTCGCCGACGGTGGAGTCGGTGATGGAGCTGCTGTGCACTGTGTGGCGCGATGGACGCGCATTGCTGAGGAACAAGAACGAGGCCGAGCGACTGTTCACGGCGAGCAAGATGTCCGCGGCGTACGAGCGGCTGTTCATGTGCGTGGCAGAGGACGCCGGTGTTCTCGCCGGTGACAAGAGCTACTGCAAGCTCTGTCCCTAGATCATGACGTGCACGTGCGTGCAAATGCAGCACTCTGTTTGATAATGTGGATATCAGTTCCTCTGTGTCAGGGACAAACGTATCAGAGAAATCCTTATAGCAAAATAGTCTTTTCAATCGCTATTGGTAAACAACTGAAATTGCTTGGACATTTGAATCATTATCCATTTTGGGTGAATTTCGATGCTACTTTACTTATGCATTATTGGTTTTTTTTTGCGAGGACATTACTGGTTAACTGATCAATTTTTTACTCTTCTGAACCCTGAATGTGGTGAATATGTTTTTGTTCTTTGACTGGCAGCCAAGGTTTCAAATATGCACATGCGCGCACGCATGGGTCGATCAGGTTAGACTCTTGTAGCCATATCAACAGTCTTCCGAATAACCACTGCCACTGTTTTTCGTCCAATATAAAGCTCGAGCTTGACTCAAATTTTTTTTGATGGGTCGGGGGGATAAGCTCCCCACCTGCCTCTTAGTTAATTTGATTGTGCGTCTCCTTGCATTTGACATTGTGGCATAGGGACATCAGAATTTGACAAATTATAAAATTTAAGTACATGCGTTTGGTTTATCAGGAGTTGTGTAGTTGATCTGGTTTTAGTTGAGCACAGCAAACAGAATGCACTCCGGTCACTCTTGAGGGAGGTTGCTACATATACTCTAACCATTGTTGAAGATTGCCGCCCATCGCACGTAGGAAGATAGTGCGTGGGGCAGAGTTTTCATCAAGAACATAAAAGTAGAGTATGTGGCTTCTGATGTTTTGTAGGTGTCACCAACAACGTTTAGTGACAGTTTTTCTATCATTAATCAGGATTTATGATGAAAAAGGTCCTTCATTGATTGAGTGTCGTTAGTGATGATTAATGATGGGTTTTACCCGTTCCTCCTACCCGGCATGGTACAGTATTGCGACGTGTATACGTATACGATCTGTCGTGGCAGCTTTTGACCTATTATCCATGACTCTAACTTTAGTTGGAATGTATGCAGCGCATGGGCTTACGTCTTAGAGCACCCGCAATGTTGGCTCAAAGCGAACCGTCGTCCGAGCTAGAGGTTTGTTGATCGAACTTTCAACGTTGCGGCAATCGAACCGAACCATGTCAGAGCAAAATCGACTCTTGGTTCGAACCATACCGAATAGAAAATATCCTAATCTACAGACAGTGGAGGCAAGAGCCTCCCACAGCATTCCGGCCTCCGTGGCCCACTTCTTGAAGCGACACGTCATTTCTTTGTGGGTCCCAAGCATTCCTACCTCAGTCCCACGGCCTTCCTCCCTCCACCGGCCTTGGTTCTCTTTTGACAGTTGCTGGTCCTGGTTTTGCTGGTCTCTGGTTCTTCGGCCCTCTGTGCGCATCTCACGCCAAGGAGCAAAAGCCTCCGCCTCACTAGAAACTTGCCACCAACACCAAGATGCACCAGGCGAAACACAACATCTGACCCCCTGATGGCCTTCACCACAAAAGCAAGCCCGAAGATCCGTCTCTGAAACGCTGACGGAGGCGGAGGCGGAGGCGCGAGCGCTGGAGGGCCTGGTGGCGGCGCGACGTGCACGTCGCTGGTGGCGCCCGTGCGCGTGGTCTGGCCCATCCTCCGCAGCTTCGCCCACCCATAATCCGCACCTGCGCGCTCGCCGCCGGCGACTGCGCCACCGTCGGCAGCGTGCGCGAGGTCACCGTCGTCTCCGGCCTCCATCAGCACCGAGCGCCTCAAGGTGCTCGACGACAACCTGCCGGCCCCAACGCCGCGGCGCGCCGGTCGCTGGCTGCGACAGACCTTCGACGCTGCATTTGGAGAGGGAGGGGCGGTGGCAACCATGGGTGGACTGAACAGTAGGCAGGATTTCAGCGGGGAGAGAGGAGAGCGCGAGAGAGAAACGGTGAGGAACGAATGATTTCAGCATATGCCACGGAGATAAGGATGAGAAGGAGTGTCCATGTTTCAGCCTTTGGCGATTTTGCATACACCACCCCTACCTTATGTGTATTTGCACTGGAAGCTAACAGAAATGTGAACAACGTGATAAGGATGTGGTCTTTTTTTAAATGAAACCCTATTATACGTTGTATTTTACACATTTGCTCTGCTGGAGTTCGCATTCTTATGGTCCAGGCCTCTACCTTTATTATATCTGCATATTTTCTCAGTTCTTGCATTGGAGCCCCTGATCTGACATTAAACCATGAAATGATCGTATACGTGGCAATTAGAAAAGGTTCCATCAGTGCGCAGCGGAGCGCGCCCGCCAATTCTAGTACTATTTTCATGCATGCATGGCCCATGTGCCCTTCAGCAGCCGCAAGCAAAAATCGTTTTGTTTAATTCTAGCCTGGGTCCCATTAATTGAACCGACGTTGCAGCTAATGAACCATGGCAAAAATTGATTTTCGCCGGCATGGTTCGCACCTACGTTGCTGGTGTCTTTAGTGGCCTCAACCCTACTTCTTAGTAGGCCCGATCATTTTCAGCCTGCTACGACCCCACTTTTGTTGGGCTGTATGGTGCATACGGGCCTACTTTTTAACAGGCCCGTCCACATTAGGCCCATATTTTTTCATCACGAAATTATGATCCAACTCGTTTCTCATTGGGTTGGGCTCATTTTTGTTTGTCATAAAATTGTCATGTGTTGGACAAAAGGGGCCTTTCTCTTAATGGACTCGACCCATTTTTTGTCGATGTTTTAGATACGCCACAAATGATCATCCAGCTTATAAAGGGTCGTAGCGTACGAGCATGTTCGCATCCAGTGGCGGAGCTGGCCGAGAAATTTGAGGGGGGCCGGACAAGAACATCAATGTTTTTTGTTGGAATTGTTTTTAAAAAAAAAGTGTATTTTTTAAGAAAAAGTGATTTTTTGGCCATGATTTCCTAAAAAATATAGTTCCGGTGAGTTAAGGTATCCTATTGCTATACCGACTTACATATTTGATTTTTTTTACTTACATAAACAAGAATTGGGGATAAGAACAGTTGAGGATGTAGAGTTTACATTTGATTGAGTTGTTGGCGGAAGTAGCCGATCGAAGTCGCCGCAATCTACTCTGTCTCCGACGAGGACGAGCTGGAGCTGCCGTCCATCATCTCCGGTCTTCCGATGGCGCCATCTCGTCTGGACCATGAGCACATGAGGCGGGAGGCGGTGCAGCTGCGAGCAGTATCGAAGAGGGAGCGAATGGGTGAGCCCCTGCGCGTGTGTACATGACTATTGTGAGCTTGGGCTCATGGCTACTGGGCTGTTAGCACTTAGCAGTTGGCTACTGTGGGCTTCGTAGGCACTTGGCTAGTGGGCTTCCTGCGGGCCCTCCAAGTATTGTTGCAGCTGAACGACGTGAGTTGTCTCAAACAAAAGCTGAACGACGTGATTATCGGAAGTATTACGGACCGGATCATCACAAATGAGAAGTATATCCTCTGAGGCATTCCGGAAGTTAGGGGGGGCCATGGCCCCTGCCGGCCCCCCCCCCCCCCCCCCAGCTCCGCCATTGTTCGCATCGCTGAGATGCTAGGCAACGAGAGGAGAGCTACCGCAGTCACTCTCATGTAATAACCTTTCCGATTACTGTAAATAATATTAAACAAATATAGTTTCTTATGTGAATGAGTATTGATTCTGGGAATTTTAAGGTAAATATGCTGATGCATTATTCGTTAACTGATCCAATTTTACTCACTGAACTATACTTGTGGTGAATGAAGCATGTTACGCTGATCAGGTTAGACCCGTAAAAGCCTCAAGGAACCTCTCACTTTATAGCCACGTCAATATAACCTTCAGATTTCCCTCGCAAAAAAAAAAAAACCCTTCAGATTAACCAGCCTTTTTTTCATGCTTACGCCCTGTCCCCCCCCCCCCCCCCCCCCCCCCAAGAATCCAGATACATCACACCATTGGATCAGGAAATGCATCACAAACGGCTGAGGCTACATCATCATGTTGCTCGTCCCTGGTTCCCGTCATGCCGGCTGCAGATTTTTGGTGTCGTTCGAGCCTCCGAGGACAAAAGAAGCATGCAAACACGATCAACGACCCCGATGAATACGAGCCGCGCCGTTGCTGCGGAACGCCTGGAACCAAGGGGCCGAGGCAAGACCGTGCGGATGCGTCGTGCCGAGCCGTGCTTGTGCCGGGTCGCTGATGCTTTAGGCCACGCTGATCGTAGTCCCGTTGGACCACCACTCGACGTACACGCATCTGCCATCTGAGCGGGGAACAAGAGGCAGATTGCTAACCAATCTTTCTCCCGGTTCCTGACGCATCCCATACGTACAGGAAATTCATTTGTAATCTTGCAATGTACATGCACTTTATTTCATCTTGAGAATGAGTAGAAGAAGGAATCTTGAGCCTAGCTGTGAAGGAGAGACGTATGCATTCAGGAGCAACCTGGTCTTTTATAGAAGTGGAACACACACTGGCCATGCGTGGAATTATAGTGCAGCAACAACATTAGTAATTGTTGATTTATTTACCCTCACATGCAAGCCATTAATATGGCCAATCCACAAGTTGGTTTAAGCACGCCTTTACTGTAGCGTATAGTATTGGAAGTCTATCTTGTTTAGTTCAAGTTGCAATGGCTTGCATTCGCAAAAAAAAAAAAAAAACAAAAACAAAAACAAAAAAAAAAAGTTGCAATGGCTTCAGCGGCAATGAATATAAGGAGAACATCACCACTTCGTTCCTCTGTCTCAGTGAAAGTCACTTACAATTTGCTAACGTTCCTGCCCAAATAATCGATTTCTATCTTTCTGACTAGCATACCTTCACAGACACTTCAAAGCTGCAACTCCGAAGCATTTGCATTCATTTCCAAATGGATCAATCGTCTCCTTGCGGAAACACGAAATATGCATTCGAAAAGTATAAGATCTAGCTTCCTGCCACCCGTAATTTCAGACATAGAAAAACTTGACATCCAGTTTACTTCCCACACATTGCCTTTCGCCTTTTTTTAGGCCGTTAGTTGTAACTTCGAAATAAAGCTAAAATTCAAGGTCCGATCTAGCAATCTAGTACTACTAGTAACTAACCCAAGGTAATCGCAATAAAAAAATAGTAACTAACCCAATGTACCTTACCTCTCCTGTAACAACGGTTGACATCGCGATACCACTTGGTACCTCCAGGTACCTCGCAAACACCATATGAAAGATCTCAATTGCTTTATGACTTCATTATTGTGGCCATGTTGACTTCATTATAATAAATTCCAGCTCCAGGAGCGATACAGATATTTGTAGAGAGCTCAACTAGCACATGCCAAGTACCCTGGTCCTTCAAATTGGTGAGTGACACTGTCACTTCATCATTCCTGAGATAGTTTATACTCCTTCCAGTATTCACATGCATGGCGCTTATGTACTTTTCAAAAGAAAAAAAATACTTTATCACAAAAGAAATCATTTGTTGTTAGTTGTACCAGTCGAGCAAAACTGCAACTTAGATGATTTACACACCTACCTGCATCAACTGCCATTTATTAATTAAAAAAGTATCGAATCTACGGAATTAGAGAGAATTTCTGTTGAAGCTTCTTTTTGTTGTATTGCCGTAATTCATTGCTTAGCGTTCAAGTGAAAATGAAATTATCAATGAACTGGACTTCATCTAATTCTTATATAAGAGAGTACGAATGTCATCCTTTAATGAAAATATGCAGGTGATATGTCTAAGCTTTGCAACCAGCAACGAACCTCACAGTAATGCTGAGATTGTTGCTAAAAAAAAAAAAGTAATGCTGAGATTATATCTCCAATGTACTCCCATCCGGCAATAGGCATCCGACTGTCCAAAAACGTTCCTGACGGTTTCTGCAAAAAATTCGGTGCTGCCGGCCAGTTCGCAAACTGCCTCCAGTACATCTCTGGTTGGAAGCCGACGTGTGTACCTCGCGAGAGATCGAACGGGAGCAGGGGTTGGCTTGGCTATGGGATCATGCATGGGCTCTCCGATGTAAGGCAGCATCGGCTCGGCTCCAGATCTGCGTCGACTCATTTGCCGTCGCCTCTCGTCTGCCGCCGTCACCATTGCCGAGTCCACCGGCGAGTTCTTAGCCGACACCATTGCCGATCCCACCGTCGAATACGTCCTCGTACCTGGTGACAGCACCGTCCGTCGTCGTTCCCGACGAGCGGCCGCACCGTGCTCATGCACATTGGTCGCGCTTGTGGCATCGTCCCCGTGCACAACGGCCGCGGCTGCATTGTCAATAGCGTCACAGGATCCCGTCAATGCGGCTGCAGGTTCTCAATGTGCTCGTCCCAAGATCCCGATGAACACTTGCAAAACCATTGCTGCGGAACGCCTGGAACCGAGGGGCCAAGCCAAGACCATGCGGTTGCGTCGTGCGGAGCCGTGCGTGTGCGGGAACGCCGATGCATTCGGCTATGCTGATCGTTGCTCTCGTAGAACCAGCCCTGAACGTACACGCGTCGGCCATCTAAGCGGGGATGCACAGGAGGCAGATCGAGTAACACCTCTCAGGTCCTGGGTTCGACTCCCCGTGGGAGCGAATTTTCAAGGATTTAACGGCATTTGTGCTTTCAGTGGTAGGCGACGCTCCCGTCGACAGCGAGGCGCCAGTGGTGACTTCGTATCTCTGGATTTGCCGGCTCAGTCTTCGAAGATGCTCATAGGGGTAGGGTTTGCGTACGTGTGTTCATAGGGGTGAGTGTGCGTGCGTTGTGAGTGTCTGAGTTGTACTGTGTAATCTCAAAAAAAAAAAGGAGGCAGATCGCGAACCGGTTTTATCGATTCTTTTTCCGGTTCCTGATGCATCCCATACATACTGGAAATTCAGCTGTAGTGCATGTAAGTGCACTTTATTGCATCTTGAGATGGAGTAGAAGTAATCTTGAGTTGGTGTTATATGGAAGTGGATGGAACGCACCCTGTCCCATCTTTTGTTATGGCCTTGGCAATGCGTGCAATTATATAGTGCCTCAACAACATTAGTAAATGTTGAATTATTTGCCCTCACATAGAAGCCATAAACAGGCCGATCCACAAGTTGGTTTAAGCACGCCTTTACTGGAGCATAGTACTAGAAGTCTTAATCATGTTTAGTTTAAGTTGCGCCTTGCGATGGCTTCAGCGTTACTGAATCTTAGGAGAACATCACCACTTTATTCCTCTTTCTCATCTCAGTGATTGGCTATACTCTGCCCAAATAATCGATTTCTATCTTTCTTTTTTTTTTAGAAAATGGAAAAAGTTCCGCCTCTGTGTTTCCACACGTAGCGTTTGGCATTATTACAAACTTTCAGCTACAAGGCTGAATTCAAAGAACAAAAACTAGAGAGACAAAGTCTATTATTAAACTTCCATCCATTTTTGGCGAAAAATTCTATGGCAATGATCTCCAAAGATAAGCTCGCCGAACGGAGTCTCTCCTTTGTCTCATCACGCTGCAGCAAAGCCCAAAACCGCAGCCAATATGTCCCTCTGAAAATAACCTGCATAAATGAAGTATACTTGACATTATCAAAAACCAAATCATTTCGACAACGCTATATGGCCCAACATAGAGCAGACGCCCCTACTAAAATAATTTTTTTCTCTTTTAGCTCTACCCCTGATAACCAATTTCCCAACATATGAGTTATTGATCTAGGTGGGGGTAACCCAGTAGCGATGTTTACAATCCTCCAAATAGTTCTTGCGTTGTGGCAGTCAAAGAAAAGATGTTTTATTGTTTCATTGCAATTGCAGAAACAACATTTTTGACTACCATTCCAATTGCGTTTTGCAAGGTTGTCCTTTGTTAGAATTACCCTTTTTTGAAGGTACCAAAGAAAAATCTTGATCTTTAGAGGAACTTTCAACTTCCAAATCAATTTATGAGAGAATGGAGTATTTTGATTCATCATGTATAAATACATTGAACGGACTGTGAATTGTCCGTTGTGACTCAATCTCCAAGTAAAGGTATCTCTCTCATCGGTTAAATTGAAATGAGCAATTTTGGCTACCAGATTGTGCCACTGAGTGAGATTATTTCCCACTAGAGCTCTTCTAAAAGAAATATGTAGTGGCGTAGTTCTCATAACATTGCTTACCGTTGCATGTGGGTAGTTTGCAATGTTATAAAGACTAGGATATAGATCTTTGAAAGGTTGAGAGCCAGCCCATGTGTCCTCCCAAAATCTAGTTTGTGTTCCGTCTTTAATATTAAAAGAACCACAATCTAGCACTTGGTCTTTAATTTTCATGACACCTTTCCAGAAATGTGAGTCATTTCGTTTGGTCTCTACTTGTGAGAGGGTCTTCGAACTTAGATATTTATTCCTAAGCAAGGTTTGCCAAGTCCCATCTTCGTTAAGCAATTTAATAATCCACTTGCTTAACAGACTTTTATTTTTGATCTCAAGGTCTACGATTCCTAGACCTCCTTGATCCTTAGGACGACAAAGGATATCCCATTTTGCAAGACGATATTTCTTCTTATCTGTACCGCCTTGCCAATAAAATCTAGATCTATAATAACCTAGTTTTTTTATGACTCCCTTTGGTATTTCAAAGAAAGACATCATGAACATGGGTAGGCTGCTGAGGACCGAGTTTAAGAGAACCAATCTCCCACCATATGATAGGTGTTTGGCTTTCCAACAAGATAATTTCTTTTCGAACCTTTCTTCTATAACCCTCCACTCACTATTTCGGAGTTTCTTGTGATGCATTGGTATCCCCAAATATCTAAATGGATATTCACCAGAGTTGCATCCAAAAAGTTCGGTATATTGGTCCTCAAACTCTTTTGCTGCTCCATAGCAAAAGATCTCACTCTTATGGAAATTGATTTTGAGACCTGAAAGTTGCTCAAAAACAGTCAACAATAGTTTCATGTTTTTTGCTTGTTCCAAGTCATGATCTAAGAAGATGATAGTGTTGTCTGCATATTGCAGTATCGATAAACCATCATCAACTAGGTGAGGAATGACTCCCCTAATTTGCCCATCCTCTTTTGCTCTTTTAATTAAAAGAGGAAGACCTTTCTTTGTCTGAAAATAATGTCCAATGTCATCATTGACTTTGATTCCAACACTACCTCCAGTAATAAATTTCTCGACCCACCTACACCATTTGGGCGAGAAACCTTTCATTCTCAAGGTTTGTTGCAAGAAAGACCACTTGACCTTATCATAGGCTTTTTCAAAATCAATTTTGAAAACAACCCCATCAAGTTTCTTCGTATGTAATTCATGGAGGGTTTCGTGTAATATTATGACACCCTCCATTATGTTCCTGCCTGGCATGAAGGCGGTTTGAGATGGTCTGACCACCGTACCTGCCACTTTGTTTATTCTATTTGTGCCAACTTTTGTGAAAATTTTAAAGCTGACATTTAGGAGACAAATAGGTCGGTATTGTTGAATTTTTTTTGCCTCTTTAACCTTGGGTAATAATGTAATGACACCAAAGTTTAGGCTATATAAAGTGAGTCTCTCTTCGTGGAAGTCACAAAATAGAGCCATTAGATCTCCTTTTATTATTTCCCAGAAAACTTGATAGAATTCTGCTGGAAATCCGTCCGGTCCTGGGGCTTTGTTGTGTTCCAATTGGAATACTGCCTCCTTAACCTCATCCTCCGTGAATATGGAGGTTAATAGGTTGTTTTCTATTTCAGAAACCTGAGGAATATCATTGTTGGTCGTTTACACGCACCTAATTTATATACCGCAAGTGGACGGTGTACATTGTAGCTTTTTTCCTTAGAGTATTCCAAGGTTTATATCGAATCCATAGAGATCAGCAAGTGAACACGATTAAGGTTACTATTTCGTCTAACAGAACAATCCTAGTATGAAGTACTATTGCACACACGCGAGTTGTAAAGAAGATAGGGGGTTGTGCCGATCGGCACCGTGAGTTGTAAACAAGTAAATTGATATTCACCAAGATCAAATCCAAGAGTTTAACCTGTAAAATCTAGTAGTTCCAGCCACAAGGTAAAATCACATCAAAGCAAGGTTTTAGCTTACACAAACTACTCCGGTATTCTACAAGACATAGTGGATTCGTTCACCCTGGCCCTGTCACGGCATTAGCTAATAGCTCACCATTGGTTTTTGCACTATACGATAGATCCATAAGAACAAATCTTGGCCACGAGTCTATTCTTATTAAGTATCTAGAATTAAGAACGTGCACAATCGTATAGACCAAAGTAATCCGATTAAAGATCAAGAATTCTCACAATGACACAATGCTCACCATCAATTACATACCTTGACGAACATCAAGGGAGACTCAAGAACTCCGGCATAGCCAACCGCGCATGGAGGCTATGCCGGCAAGCTAACTAGCCTAGACTACATTGTTCTATGTGGTGGCTCTTGCTCCGGACGGCGTCTTGGGTGTGTGAGGTGTCTCCCTAGGTCTTCCAACGTCCAACTCCTCTTGTTTGGTCGTCACTTGATGGTTATGTAGTCCCTGGAGCCGTCCTCCCTTGCTTGGCCACGAAGTTAGCTCTTAGAGATTGAATTCAAGTCGGCTTCGTACCTTCCAAGTTAAGCTCCGACTTCTGTAAATCATAACTCCCTAGACCGGTGTCCAAATGAGGCAAAATCAGACTCTATCTCGTAGCCCTTGAAAAGATCTACAACTTTGGTATTCAACTCAGCTTCTGATTCGGCCGTTTAGGTTCCCAAATATGCGATGCCAAAATATCTGTCCTGATTCGGACTCCTCTGCGTAGGTCTCCTTGCAGGGCCTATATCTACTAGATCCAGAGTCCAAATAGGACAATCCATATATGTTCCGGAAAGCTCTCGACGAGATCTACAACTTTCCTGTATATTGGATTCCCATTAGAGCACGTCTTGAACTCGAAATCCGCGTGACAATACAGTGCTGTTTCTGGACTGCGCGAATTGATCTTTCCTTCTGGATAAACCTTCTAGAAATCCTTAGGCATTAGGCCACGTCCTTGGGCTTCTATGTTGGGTTCCATGGAAGTCCAGAGGTGCCTTGGATGCGTCATGGGCTAGTGGGAAGCCCTCCTTGCATGGCGAGTCGGGCTTCATGTCGATACTTCTCATACTTGAGCCTTTATAGTGTCATTTCACCTAATTCTGCAACATAGCACTTAAAGACCACTACAAGTGGAATTCGTCAAGATTAGGGGTAATAATGCACAATTATGACAAGAATATGGTGAGAATATGACGCAATTGGCATATAAAATGATACTCTAGAAATCGCCAACAATCATCTATGCGATCTTCGACCAATGAAATGTTGGTATCTCTGGTGGTCCAAAAAGGTTCTTGTAATAGTTAGTGATATATGACTTTAATTCGTCATCACCGACAATTACACACCCATCTTGTTCTAATTTGAAGATGTGTTGCTTGTGGTGTTTACCATTGGCCACCAAATGGAAAAAGCAAGTGTTATCATCACCCTCTAATAGGTCTTTAACTTTCGCTCTTTCATGCCACTTTATCTCCTCCTCCCTTAATAGAAGAACGAGTCTTTCTTTAAGATAGTGTTTCATATTTATCTCATTGTCAGATAAAGTGGTTGTTTCAGCTTTTTTATCAATCGCGTCTATCATTGATATAAGCCTTTTCTTTTCTTTTCTGTATGAGCCAGCTGTATGTTTGGCCCAACTTCGGAGATATTGACGTAAATGGCGTATTTTATTCTGCCATCTTTCCATCGCCGTTTTTCCTTTTTCTTCTGATTGCAATAAATTAGCAACCATGTCAAAGAAACCATCTCTAAGGAACCAACCTCTCTCAAATTTGAACAAAGGTTGCTTGCTATTATGAGTCGATGCTCCTGTATTGAGCACTAACGGAGTGTGATCAGACTGACTCTTATCTCGTGCCTCAACAGTGGATAACGGGAATATATCTTCCCATTCTGTGCTTACTAGCACTCTGTCAAGTTTTTTATAAGTAGGATCATCTCCTGGTCCAGCCCATGTATATTGTCTTCCAGACATTACAATCTCTCTTAATTCCAGAGATTCAATGACCGCATTGAATAAATTTGGCCATTTTGCGTCAAAATTGTCTTTATTTTCGTCCTCGGGTTGTCTCATTATATTAAAATCACCTCCTATAATATAAGGTAGGGATTCTCGAGAACAGACATAAGCTAATTCTGATGGAAAAGCTTCTTTGTCATGTTGTTGTGCCGGTCCATATACCGCATACAACATAAATTTGAACCCATCGGATTTATTTCTAAGGAGAAATTTTACATAAAAATCTCCCTCAGTAATCGATCCGATCTCAAAGGTAGTCAGATCTACTCCTAATAAGATGCCTCCTGACCTTCTATGTGGTGCCATGCTATGCCAAATGAAATCACGGCCACCACAAAAAGTTTTTAGAGTCGAATCTGGAAATTCATCTCGACTCGTTTCCATAAGAGCAATGATGTTAATTTGCTCTTCTTTCACCATCTCCGCCAAATATCTGTGCTTAGCCAAGTCTCCAAGACCTTTGCTATTCCAGAAGACTCCTTTCATTGGAGACACAATTTGGATGGAGTTTTTGGTTTCTTTGGACGTTTGCCAGAATTAATTTTCTTGGCAGAGTTAGACTTTTTCTTCCTTGGGACTGCATTTAGATCATTTAATACGTGATCCTGTCCCAGGTCGTACAAGTCCTCATTTAAATCCCCACATATGTGGCTGAGGGTCGCATCTAGTCTTTCCTCCTCGTCCTCATCACTATAATCAGTGATTTTAGGACTGATTTTGTTGTTGTTTTTCTTGTTACAAATATTCTCTAATTCTTCTTAGCCGATAAAGTAAGCCTATCAACTTCTATGTTTTTGATGGCTACCGTAGAGGTTTGAACTAAATTATCATCTCTACCAAGTGAAATGCCTAGCTTATTCATATTAGAAGAAATGCGAGAATTTGAAAAGGACAAGAACGAGGTAATATTACCTGGCGTTTCCAGATTCCGGATAGCCGCCATGCGTTCGGTCTTCTTCATCGTGTGCTCGTCGCTTTTTGCCCCTGGTCTCTGGCTACGCCGAAGGGAATTATTATCCCCTGGCGCACCCTTGTTGGCTTCAGCTTTGTTCCTCTGCTCCATGTTCTCCTTGTTCGCTCTTGAGGATCTGGTCGTCCTTTGTTTCTTCGTAGCCACTTGCGCAACAGAGGCCGAGGCACGGCCCTGCAGTGAGCCTACGTCGGGTTGCACCACAGCCGCAGCACCAATGCACGCCATAACTTCTATCTTTTTGACCGCCATAACTTCAAACACACTTCAAAACTGCAACCCAAAGTAAGCATTTGCACCCTTTTCCAAATGGAGCAATTGTCTCCTTGCGGACACATGAAATCTGCATTCGAAAATCAAAGAGCTTCTTACCACCCGTAATATCAGTCATAGAAAAATTTGACATCCACGCTCCAGCTTGCTTCCCACATTGCCATTTGCCCGTTTTAAGCAGCTGTTAGCTGTAACTTAGGAATAAAGTTAAAATTAATTGAAGCTCTGATCTAGCAATCTAGTACTAGCACCGAACCCAAGGTGCAATTGCTTTCCTTAAGTTGGGTATTATTAACTTGAATGATTCACACCAGTATTTAGATTGTAGAATATACAATTCGTTGATACTCATCTCATCAAGACTATTTTGAGGCATTCCCTGTTTTCCTTGTTCAAGTAGGATTTTTAGTATGACGATTTTTCAGTTGCATATCAAATTAGTTAAACTAGCAAGGTGGCCCACGCAAATTGCGCGGCTAGAATCCAACCAATATTTTTTTTGCTTTTTTATTTATTATCCAGTTGATATGGTTTAGCTATATATAATGAAATTAGTTTGATTCATCGTATTCTTGTGTAAAGTTATCGTTAAGAAATTGACTTTATGCTGAAGAAAAGTAGCAAGAAAATGTAGACTTCTTTATGCCTGGCCCTCCCTATGGTTCATGCACTTCTCTTATGTACACACAAATTCACCATGTAATCAAAGGAAAAAAAATTATTTTGGCCTTCCTCATAAGACAATTATTACTCTTCGCCCCCCTCATGGTGAATTCCTGGCTCCGCCCCTGTTACGGCCACCATATCCTTCTTCTCATGCTCAATCTTGTCAATAAGACTTGAGACACCATGCACGGCAGCTTGAGACACCAATCACCCAGAGTTCTTGCGTCTTCTGTCTGTTTCTCGCTACTAACTTCGCCTTGAGCCGTGTCTTGCAGATCGAGCAGGTGTTAGTCGCTGTCGTTTTTGCTCTTTTCGATTTCGTGTACCTGGCCGGCATACGGTGCACCTGGCCGGCCATCGAGCTTCTCCTTGAAGCTTAACTGGTTATCTGCTCCTAGAACCACTATGATGCTCGATGATATTGAAATCCACATTGAGTCTGCTGATTCTCACATCCACACACGCTAGTCAATCAATATTCGAGCGCCAGCGCAAGCTGTGAGGTGCCTGCGAGAATCCAAGCCAGACCATACCGGGATCATCTCCTGTTTGTCAGCGGCGCGGTGGAGCAGTTTTACTGTCTAAAATAATGGCCATTAGTTGATCAAAACTATGATCTTGAAAATTCATTATTAATGGCCACTATTTTATCAAATTGAGAGTAATATTGGAACAAAATAAAAGCGGCGGACTTGTAATAAGTAGTGAATAAAGTTAAATTTGTAATCTAATTAATCCCTAATGCTTATGAATATAGTAAATATTTTTTTGATCATTATCAATTTTTTTGGATTTGACGTGGCAGCTATCTTTCATGACATAAAAGGTAAGTTTTATAATTAATAAATTACAAATTTACCTTTGAACTAATAGCTATAATCACGAAAATTCACCATGGAGGACACATTCAAAGACAATGCCAGATCGATCGACGCAAATGCAGTGAGAGCGGCGAGCCAGTGATCCATAGCATCACGGTCTCTCCACGTTTGGCGGTGATGAGTATGTGCAGGAGCACCCGCCCAGCCGGCGCGCACCAACATGCGCCGGAGCCTGCCGCAGTTTTTTCTTCTTGCTACTGCTCAATGTCGTGAGGGACGACGCTCGCGCCCACGATCAATGCGTGCTTACCCCGGTGCCGCGTGCGAGAGAAATATTCTCAAAGAGGCCATACGTGTTTTTTGTGTGCTATATACAAAGAGGTCATACGTGTTTTTTGTGTGCTATATGGGATATACAGAAAGGGTGTGTCCACATAATACGCCGTGGACAGTCCGTATCTGTTATCGCACGGTAGAGCGAGAGAGAGGAACAATTCATAACGTATACGGGTGAGAGGATGTGTGTGCCTGCTAACGCCGTGGATGCTCGCTGACAAATTAAAAGATCCTAGATTGGTATGCTGGTACATAGACTTGTAGTATGTACGTATACCCCCCAAAAAAAAATTCAACGCCAGGGCGTCACCTGCAATGGGATCGTGTCTACATGGTGCATGGCTTTACCTTGCCATATCAAAAGTATTTTATATGGACTCTTTTAGCTGTTCTCTCTCCAAATTTGTATCAAAATCAAGCTGCCATTTTTCTATAATTTTTAATTCCGAATTCTTTCTATTATCAATTATTTTGTTATGAGTATGCTTTTAATCTAGACCGTTAGATGTTCATAAAATCCAACGGCTCGTAGCTTTTCTTTTTTCCGATTAACGTGGTAATTTCGTAGCCTTGAGAGTGAACGTGGTGGCTTCTTTTTCTCTTCAAATACTAAGATAATAGATGATGCACGCGCCTATGCACAACGGTCAGGCTGATCTTGCTCCCGTAGGACAGTACATTACACACTTCGGCCATCCGAGCTGGGATGCACATGAGGCAGTTTGCGAACCGACCGTGCCGAATTTTTTTCTGGTTCCTGACGCATCCCATGCGTACTGAAAATTCAGTTGTAGTCATTTACGCGCCCTTTATTTCATCTTGAGAGTAGAACAAGAACTCTTCAGCTATGTTAGAAGTGCAACACACGCTGTCCCATCTGTTCATATGACCTTGGACCTGTGTGTAATTATAGTGCCGCAACAACATTAATAATTGTTAAATTATATATTTGCCCTCACATGCAAAAGTCATAAATACAGGATAACCCACATGTTGGTTTAAGCATTCATTAATTTACTGGAGCATAGTGTTTGGAGGTCCCTTTTGTTTAATTCACATTGCAGTGGCTTCAATTCAGTGGTACCGAATCTCAGGAGATGGTCACCAACTTTGTTTTCTGTCTGAATGATATAATTTGGTACACTTCCTTGTAAACTGAAGCAACAATATATTGGCAATCCAAGGATACATTCAGACACCCTTCAAAGCTGCAAATTAAAAGCATTTTCACTCTTTTCTAAATAGATCAACCGTCTCCCTTCGGAAGCATTGCATCTCTGCATGAGGAAATATAAGATCTAGCTTAATGTTACTCGCAATGTCAGACAGAGAAGAATTGACATCCAGACAGCTTCTCACATCGTCTAGTAACCCAAGCCAGAGAAGACTTGACAGTTTGATTTTCCTCCCCGCCACCGCACATTGTGTGGACATCGTGTGAGCCCCGTGGGTAAGTCCGCCGCACTTACCTTGCCACTGCTTTCATTAAGTCCGCCGCACTTACCTTGCCACTGCTTTCGTTAATGGTGACTCTATATTACGTAAGGAAATGAATTGCCTGAATTGTCTGACTCTTTCTTCTGAGAGATCAATGATGACTTCTCCTGACGCATCTCATACCTAATGGAAATTTACTTGTAGAATAGGGTGTGTGTGTACTTGATTTAATCATGAGGAGTGAAGTTGTATTATATGGAGAGGAACACACCCTATCCCATATTTTCGTTTAGACTTTTGCTATGTGCGCAACTAAAGTGCCGCAACAACACTAGTAATCTATTATATATATTTGACGATGAAAAGTAGTCGTCACGTTCGCCCTCAAGACCTAGAAATTCTCACATTAATCCGAGAAAAATAAGAAAAGAGAAATTACCCACCACTCCCATTATGAAAATTTTAATCTAAAATACCCTCAAACCTATTTCTAATTACCCATCATGCCATCATGAGTCAAAAAATAGTTAAATTCGGAATAATAAAAAAAGTCAAAAATACCCTTCCCGCCAGTTTCATAATTACCCACCATGCCATTATGAGGAAAAAATAGCTAAATTCGGAATAATAAAAAATAGCCAAAAATACCCTTCCCACCTATTTCTAAATTACTCACCATGCAATTATAAGTCCAAAATAATTTAAATTCGTAATAAATAAAAAATATCCAAAATACCCCTAATTCCTATTTCTATTTTACCCACCCTAACATTATGAGGCCAAAAATAGATTAATTTGGAATAATAAAAACAGTAAAAAATACACTTAATTCCTATTTCTGGATTACTCACTTTGCCAAATTTGTATTAATAAAGAAATCTATTTTAATATTCCAAACACAAATGAAACAATAAAATTCAAATGAAACTAAATATATGTTCTCTTTTAATTGTTGGGAAATACACCTTAGAAAACCACATGGAAATGTAAACAATAATAATTTAAATTCATATCCTTAACTAAAACTTGACATGCAACACAATTTGCCACAATGATGCTTTTTAAATGCAACTTATAAAAATTGGTTATTTCAATATGTCATTCATGTAAATGATAACTCATCACACACTCAAATTGACAAACTAAGTGAGAGATTTCTCCAATTAATTTAGCTATGTTAGAAATGTATTACTATAAACAATAAACTATGTTTAAACTTATACAATAATATAAAAATAATTTAAATAGTTTAATAATTCTAGCCACGCAAATGCGCGGGCAGCCATACTAGTTGTTGAAATTTACTATCACATGCAAGTCATAAACTGAGTAACTAACAAGTCCATTGCTTGTGAGCAATTAATTGTGGCGCCTTTTTGTTTCGCAAAAGTGGTGCCTTATCTCTTCTTTTTTAGGATAAAAAGGCACATATTGTGCCATTTTTGTCAACCGGCGATCAAATGCTCAAAGGTGCAATCCCCGTCGCCCTACGTGTCCTGCGGCAAGGCGTTCCACACACAAGTGCTCGGAACGGACGCGATGCAGCGCTTCGCACTTGTGGTCTGCTTTGATGGGAGCTCGCCAAGAGCAAGGTGATCAAGGCCATTTTCCTCATCTCGCCGGCGACGGACCGTGATCTTCGGGGTACAAGGCGCCTGTCTGCACCAGTCGTGGTTCTTTGGACTGCAAGATCAGGGCGTCGTCGCCGTCTTCTAGAACGCCGTCGACGTTCATCAACCGAACGCTGCGCTCGACGGGGCTGGACCCACACGGCCATGCGGCGGGTTCGCTGATCAATCGTGGACGTGGGGTGCATCACCAGTTCGTTGTCGTGGTCGTGCGGCCAGTGGACACCGGTGTTCTCAGGCGACGAGAGCTGTGCCATCAGATCTCGCGTAACAACTTTTTCGATTACTATAGTTACTTATGTGAATGAATATTGAACTTGGGAATTTTGAGGTTAATTTACTTATGTGAATGAATATTGAACTTGGGAGTATTCATTGGCAAATCCACTTTTGCTCTTAACTCTGCTTGTGGGGAGTGAAGCATGTTGCGCCAATCAGGTTATACTCGATCATAAGGCCTCAAAGAACCTCCCACTTTATAGCCATGTCTTAAACATGGCCACAGGCTATCGCCTACTATAAAACCTGCTTGACTCTTGCATTTCATCCGCCTATCTCCACTTGCAGTCTCTTTGCTTTTATGTGTTTTACGTGCCTACATGATTTTTCTTGTTGGTAGTAAATGAAAATATATAATAGGCTTAGGCGGCATTGGAATTAATCAAATTATAAGACTTAGGTTCTGGTGGTTGGTTTATCACAAGGTGTGTTACTGAGTTTACTGGGCTTTCAGCTGGAGGTGAAACAAGCTTCATTTAATACAAGATGCACCCACGGGTGCCCTTCCTGTGAGAGCTTCATATGATGGATACTTTGTTGAAGTTAGCCGCCCATTGTATGATGGATTCCATATCGTGGGACCAGAAATGTCAAGAGCAGTGAATTTAAGGTGTACTAGAGTTGATCTACTTGTCAATCAACTATAAAATTGATGCTGAATCCAGTCGATGCTCAATTAATTTGCTTGAGCTACTCTGAGCACAAACGAAGTTGTTGTTCATATCACTAATTTTCACAACGAGCCAGAGCATCTTTGAAAAATCAGATGTGATAAAATTACCATTGGTCAAGATCAAGAATTAAACAATGTGCATATGCAAATCAAGAGGGTGCCCCAGAGAAAAGGAATCGATCTGGACATTGGACCGATGACTATACCAGTTAAATTTCTCTCTCAACACTCCATCGCCCTGAATGCAGCATGTACAGTAACGATTTCAACCGATTACACCAGCACTGTGCCACCTCGCCCATCCCAATGCACCAATGGCAATCACCGCCGTGTGGTTTGATCTCGTCCGCCTACAGCTCTCGCTCCTCGCAATGCACCAGTGACATGGGCACAAAGACCAACACCTTCTTTTCCATGGGCACAACAGTCGGTTCTCTTCCACCCCGCCATCCACCCTCAAGAACAGTGGCGGAGCGTGACGTCCAACCAAAGGGGGGCCGATTGCTACAGTGAAACTCGTGTTTTCTATAGGCTGGGCCTCTTGTTTCTTATCCATTCCTCAGGCTATCATTAAATGGGCTGCCAAAACATAAAGCCTAGTGAGGCCCATACCCTTTCGCAGCTTCTTTTTGCTTTCTTCTTTCTCTGGCTGCCCATCCAAACAGCTCCAGCCACAAATCCATGGTGATCTGCAGGACGGGGGAGTTTTGGTCACGGGCAGGGGGGGGGGGGGGGCGGAGCCCAGGATGGTCTCCACTGGGCTCCGCCCCTGCTCAAGAACGCCGTCATTCCACCCTCGCTGTAGGGGCTTGAGCTAGCATGGCCAAAGAACCACCTGGCTGAACCGCTGAAAGAAGTCCGAATACTTTGACTGCTCATGGACATGATAAATTGTTACTTTCCAATGCCTCCCAGTCCTAATATAGTCTTCATACACTACTGATGAGGATAAATCCAAGACCAATCTATTTTATAAACATGCTCTAACTAGGAAATGAACTTCAACAGACAACAGAGGTAGTGTGAGAATAAGAAGACGGGAGCGAAGTGTTAGTCTTCTTTACTTATTTTATATGAACAGGGGTAGTGTGGCAATGAGCCTATATAGATAGGGCGGAACAGAGGAAGCAGAACAGGCTTTGGCTTTCAGAGTTTACTCTTCTTTTGATTAAGTTATATCGGCTTCTACAAGGTTGTTTATCAGCAGCTTCTCAGGGTTTTCGGTGAGAGCCCTCGCGAAAAAAAAGAGGGTTTTGGGTGAGAGGAATGGCGCCAATTCCATGGAACATTTAGCTTGATCTATTGAGAGGAACAGGCTACACCACGGTCAGGTTCATAGCCATCTGATGTCTCGAGTATCTACCGGTGTAATAGAACTTTAATTTGATCTCTTGGAAAGAGCAAGCTATACCACGGTCGGGTTCATATGTGCGGAGTTTGATGCGGCGTGTTGCGGTGAAAGCGACGTGTGCCTCCAACCTCCAGCGTGGGTGGTTCTTCACTTCTTCGGTTGCGGCGAGAGCGTTCTCTGGCGTGCATCGTCTTCCTCGGCATTCATCGCCAGCCTTTGTACGGGCAAACCTGCAGGCATAGTTTTACGTATTCCTCACGAGATGACCATCAAGGCAATGCCATGTGGACCAACAACTGAAGCAACCAATAGCCTGATTCAGTTTGGATTGTACTGTGTTCAACACACAATCTATGAATTAGCATGAGGCTTCACGTATTGAATATCTGACGAGGCCATGCATAATCAGACGACTTTTAATGTTCTTGATTTCTCATTAGCTTTGAACCTTCTAGAAGACATAACGCCAAGTCGGCCGAGTATCAGGTTAGGAACCATTCATTCTGTTTACTCATCTATCATCTATCTATTATATATATATTTGACGACGAAAAGGAACCACCACTTTCCCTCTCAAAGCCTAGAAATTTTCACGTCAATCCGAGAAAATAAGAAGAGAAAATTACCCACCACTGCCATTATGAAAATTTTAGTCTAAAATACCCTCAAACCTATTTCTAAATTACCCATCATGCCATTATGAGTCAAAAATAACTAAATTCAGAATAATAAAAAATAGCCAAAATACCCTTACCACCTGTTTAAAATTACCAATCATGCCATTATGAGTAAAAAAAAGCTAAATTTGGAACAATAAAAAATAGCCAAAAAATTACCCTTCTAACCTATTTCTAAATTACCCACCATACCATTATAAGTCCAAAAAACAAATAAATTCGTAATAATAAAAAATAGCCAAAATACCTCTAGTTACTATTTCTAATTTACCCACCATACGATTATGAGTCCAAAAATAGATAAATTTAGAAAAATGAAAACAGTCAAAAATACACTTAATTCCTATTTCTAGATTACTCGCTTTGCCAAATTTGGATTAATAAAGAAAGCTATTTTAATATTCCAAACAATAAAATTCAAATGAAAGTAAACATATTTTCTCTTTAAATTTTTGGGAAAATACACCTTAGAAAAGCACATGGAAAATATACAATAATTTAAATTGGTATCCTTAAAAGAAACTTGACATGCAACTCAACTGCCACAATGACGCTCTTTAAATGCCACTTATAAAAATTGGTTATTTCAATATGACATTCATGTAAATGATAAACTCATCACACACTTAAATTGACAGACTCGGTGAGAAATTTCTCCACTCAATTTTAGCGATGCTAGAAATGTATTACTAAAAATATTATGTTTAAACTTATCTAATAATATGAAAATATTTTAAATAGTTTAATAAATCTAGCCGCGCAAATGCGCGGGCAGCCATACTAGTTCTCATGATTTTGAGTGCAAAATATTCAAACAAACACTGAAAAGGTTTACCCTACAAGAAACGAGAATCAAGCTGCCTCGAAGGTAAAACATTTTGTAACAAGCCACGGTTGAAGAAATATCTGGAGATATATACCCCTCTTTGCGAGATGAATACATGATCTCTCATCATTCATCTGATGTTTCTTACGTGCCTTAATTTCTCACCGACGAAAGTTAAATGGGCGGGACCATTTATTTCTCTCTAGAGTTCATGTGCATCAGTTCACGATCAAACACCCACCATGTACAAATCATTCAGTGTGCTCCCTCAGTTGCTGCCTATAAGTCGTCCTCTCATGTACATGCTTCAATATCCTGATGTTCGTAGTTTCCTTAGTTGTGGTCTATTTTCATTTATTCCCTTCAAACTACAAATCCACCATACAAATATTGGTTGCTTGAGCATTTTTCTTATACACACTTATGATGCAATAGGATTGGGAGGTGATAGGAATTATGGTTTGAGTTTTTCAATGGCACATTGATCAAAACATTGAAAATGTGTGATGGTCCATTTCCTTCTAATCTGTGGAGGCAAAGGCTAACCTCGTCGCTGAATGTCAACCTGTGCATTCTGAATCCATCAGTGAGGTCGTTCCTCAAGGACAATCAGCTGCATGGTACTCCGAAGGTAAAACCAGAAGGTTTTTCCTCGCAAAAAAAAAAAAACCAGAAGGTTAGAACATGTCTTGAGAAAAAAAAACATATTTTCATTTGCTTATTAAACTTAAGAGGTCTCTTACGATGTTTGTAACTAGCGTGGGCCGTCCGTTGTCTTAAATCTAACGTTAGTGTGGAAGCAGAACACAAACATTTACATCTCTACTCAAAGGTGTAGCTAGGAACATTTACTCGGGTGCTTAGTTGATACCGATGATAAGTGAAACACCCCTTTGCAATCCAAGAGATCCTCTAATTAGAAGGTCGTCTACGGTACCCAGTTATCAGATATTCAGATGCCATTTTTCTGATTATCAAACCTTCAATCACACTTCGATTTACAAATCCCTAGCGCAATGTATTTACAAATCCCTAGGTGCAAATTGTCTCCCTAAAAAAAATAAATAAAGCATATATGTATTCAGTAACCCAAGCTAAACCATAATGTTGGATTGTACCATGGAAAGAACGAGCATTCAGGTTAGGTGAATGACATGTATAGCTCTGGACAGATAAAAATCAAGTACTGAACTAGGTACGTATGAAAAACAAAGTGATACAACAATGTTCATTCGCCAATCGTTGCAACATGGGTATGAAAAAGAACTGAACCATCCAAGCACACAACAACCAATGCCAAACTACGCCAAAAGGGAATCACAACAATGGATCGATCACCACACCAGCTAGATTTCACTCCAAACACTCAATCGCTCCACATGCTTTGTGTACAGTGACGCCACTAAATCGCTGGTCTTCAAGAACGGCGCCGTTTTTCCTCGTCGCTGGCGACGGGCCGTGGGCTTCGCGGTACAAGTAGTTCGGGTGTAATGCAGTTATGATTGGTCGGCTTGACCCGGTCGAGCAGAGCTCGTCGGGTTCTACGTCGACGCTGTCCATCAACCTGACGCTGCACGGACAGGGGCTGGACCATACGACCATTTAGGCGATGACATGGGGCATCGTTGTGGCCGCCATGCATGCGGTTCGCGAGCATCTCAGGGTCGCTCATCGTGCAGACAGACAGGTTGGTTACACGTACGTTCTGACGGAGCTGTTTTACAGGGAGTGACGGACGCGATGGGTACACATCGCAAAAGGGCGTGGGCCGAGCGACTGTTCACGGCGAGCAAGATGTCCACGGCGTACGAGCGGCTGTTCATGTGCGTGGCAGAGGACGCCGGTGTTCTCGCTGGTGACTAGAGCTACTGCACAAGCTCTGTCTCTAGATCATGACCTGCATGTGCGTGCAAATGCAGCACTCTGATTGATGCATGGATATCCGAATGCAGATATCAGCTCCTGTATGTTACGGACCACGTATCAGAGAAATCCTTCGAGCAAAATAGCCTTTTCAATCTCTATAATGGTAAACAACTGAAGTTGCTAATCATTATTGATTTCGGGTGAATTTTGATGCTATTTTACTTAAACATAATTGGTTAACTGATCTGTTTTTACTCATCTCAACCCTGCTTGCGGTGAATATGTCTTTGTTCTTTGACTGGGGTGCACATGTGTGCATGAGCCGATCAGGTTAGACTCGTAAGGCTTCAAACAACTCGTCTTTATAGCCATATCAATGCTACTTAGAATAACCACTGCCACTGTTTTTTTTCTCCAATATAAAGCCTGCTCGAGATTGACTCTCCCCATGACTTTTAATTCTCTTTCATTTGTCCATCTCCAATTTCCCCTAAGTTTGATCGTAGATCACGTTGCCTTTTCACTTAGTGTCATATATGTTTGTGTGTACCTGATTTTCTTGGCCATGCATGATAATAATAGGCATAGGAGACATCAGAATTTAACAAATTATAAAATTTGAGTTCTGGAATTCTGTTTATCAGGAGTTGTGTAGTTTATCTGTTTTTGGTGAGCATAACATACAGAATGAACTTCAGCCATTCTTGAGGGAGGTTTCTACTCTATTCATTGTTGACGATATATAGCCACCCATCGTACAGTTGAAGAAATCACGCCAGTCAGAGTTTTCAAGAACATAAAAGTAGAGGTAAAGTTACACCTTTTGTAGAATGTGGAAGAATTTAGAGATTGATAGGGCATTTGTCGTGGACAGTGACAAAGCAAGGTCTGCCAACTGTGTGGTGCATTTCTCTTCTCTGCCCTAAAGCGTTTGCCTCCTCACCTACGTCGGTTCCCTTCCACTCCTCCAGCCATCCTCTAGATGCACCTGGCGGAACCGCTGAAGGAAGTTCGAATACATTGTACATTTGTACTCCACATTCTACCAAATCGAGGATTCTCTTACGTATTTGACTGCCAGCAATGGATACTCGGGTGCTTTAATTTACTCATAGACTTGTGCTTTAGTCTCAATTCAAGGAGGTTCACAGCTTCTTTCTTGCCGTTGAAATTGAATGAACATGCCCATTCTATCATCCAGGGCTGCCTGTCACTTACAGTACACATGGAGGACTGCACGAGGCTACGCACACTTTCCTTCCTACGAGGAGGAAGACTCAAGTCACCACGTGGGATGTCTAATCTGGATGTGCTCATGAACATGATAAATTGCAACTTTCCGATACCTTCGAGTCCTAATATAGTCATCATATACTACCGATGAGGAGAAATGTAAGACCAATCTACTTTATATACATGCTCTAACTAGACGGGAAGAGTTTAGTCTCCTCTACCTATATATGAACAGGGATTGTGTGGCATTGAGTGTTATGTATAGGCCGAAGCAGAGGAAGCAGAACAGGCCTTCAGAGTTTAGTCTTCTCTACTTTTTGCAGTTAATACATCACATGTAGTTTCAGTTCGTTCCAGTTTATTCCAGTTTCATTAGTTTCCAAATCAGTTGAAAGTCCGTTCTGGTATCGGCTTTGGTGATCTTGATTGTGCGCGCACGCGTGCCTGGAACCGAGGGGCCAAGCCGAGACCGTGCGGGTGCGTCGTGCGGAGCCGTGCGTCTGCGCGAGCGCCGATGCATTCGGCCAGGCTGATCGTGGCTCCGGTCGGACTGAACGAGCATGTACATGAGCCGCTCTTCCAAGCCGGGATGCCCAGGAGGCAGTTTGCCAATTGGCTGTACCGAATGTTTTTCCGGTTCCTGACGCATCCCATGCATACATACTGAAAATTCAGTTGTAGTTCATGTACGTGCTCTTTTTTTCCATCTTGAGATCGAGTAGAAGAAGGAATCTTTGAGCTGTGCCAGTGAAGGAGAGACATATGCATTCAGGAGCAACCTGTGGTGTTATATAGAAGTGGAAGACACCCTGTCCCATCTTTTCTTATATGACCTTGGCTACGCGTGCAATTATAGTGCCTCAACAACATTAGTAATTGTTGAATTTGTTTACCCTCACATGTATGCAAGTCATATATATAAGCTAACCCACAAGTTCGTGTGCTGTGGAGTGGCTTTGTTTAATTCCAGTCACGGCGTGCGCACGATGTCTGCGGGCACTTAATTTCATGTCAGATGATAATCTCCGAAGATTATCACCAATTTATTACGGCTACAGGCTATCTACTAGTATAAAGCCTGCTCGACCCTCCCATGACTCTCTTAGTTCCATTACATCTGCCCATCTCCACTTGCAGTCTCTTTGCTTTTATGTGTTGTGCATGCCTACTGGATTTTTCTTGCTGTTAGTAAATGAAAATAATTGGCGTAGGAGGCATCGAAGTTTTACAAATTATTTGACTTAGGTTCTGGTGGTTGATTTATCAAGAGTTTTGTGTTATTCAGTTTACTAGGCTTTTATTTTTTGACCTCAGTTTACTAGGCTTTCAGTTGAAGGTGAAGCAAGCTTCATGTAATACAAGACGCACCCACGTTGCTGCTCCCTGTGAGAGGTTGATGATGAACACCTGGCGCGGTTATTGTCGGTTAAGTATCCAAACACACAGCTGTGCTAGGTAATTTAGAAACAAGTAAACTGGATTGCATCCACCTTTAATTAGCATTGCAAGTATATTTGATCAAGATCACCCTCTGGGTTCTGCAGTTTATCTCCACTCATGTCACTTTCACTAGAGCCCCTTTGTCATGTGGCGATGTGGGTATGTCAGCAGCACCGTCCTTGCCTTCGTTTCCGATGATAGTAGCTCTGTTTTAAGTGGGGGAAGCGAACATCAGTAGCTTAAATTGCGACATGAAACTGCCCAGATACATCACCGTCGCCAAAAAAAAAAAAGTAAAAAAAAATCCAGATACATCGCACCATTGAATCACGAAATGCTTACGTATGCTGCGGCTACATCGTAACGGTGCGTCCCAGGATCCCGTCATGGCGGCTACTGGTTATGGGCGTCGTCCGAGCCTCCGAGCTAGGGAGATCGATCAACGCCACGCAAGATCCCGATGAATCCGGACCGACCCGACGTTGCGGAACGCCTGGAATCGAGATGCTGCGCCGAGACCGTGCGAGTGCGGCGAGCGGAGCCGTGCGTCTGCGCGAGCGCGGATGCATTCGGCCAAGCAAATCGTCGCTCCCGTGGGACTGGCATAGGATAGATGTACATGCGCCGGCCATCCAAGCGGGAATGCACAGGACGCAGGTTGTGAACCGACTGCACCGATTCTTTCCCCGGTTCCTGATGCCTCCCATACATACTGGAAATTCAGTTGTAGTGCATGTACGTGCGCTTTGTTTCATCCTGAGATCGAGCATGCTTTTAGGAGCAACCTGATGTTATTTGGAAGTGGAACACACCCTGTCCTATATGTTTTCTTGTGACCTTGGCCATGCGTGTATGGTGTCGCAACAACTTTAGTAATTGTTGAATTATTTACCCTCACATCATTTCAAAGCAGCAAATTCAAAGCTTTTGCGCTCTTTTCCATATGGATCAACTGTCTCCCTTCTGAAGCATGACATCTCTGCCCTGAGGAAATATAAGATCAGCGGTTGTGTTACTCGCAATATCAAACATAGAAGAATTGACATCCAGCCAGCTTGTCACATGTCTTTTGCCTCAGTACTGTAACTTCGGGGAAATGCTAGAACTGATGTCCTGATCCAATCATACACAGTCACTCCTTGCACCCAAACTCTGGATCTGTCAATGCAATACCACCAACACTACCGGAAATCACCTTGTTTCCGAGTGTCCAAATATTTGCCGAGTGTTTTTTTTTTCTTGGCACTCGGCAAATTTTGCAATGGTTTCGTTACACATCTCAAGCAGACGTTTTTCCCTTTTAGGCCTCTAAATCAATGCCCATCAAAATGCACATAAAAACAGCTGTTGCCCTGATCCTAGTTTTCCTATCATAACAATATATATTGTAATGCTTAAAAATCCCATTTAAGTCAGAAATAATTCCTAAAGTTCAATTGCAATAGAAGAAGGCAAGTTCGCCAGCCCCCTCGTCTCCGAAGGCCGCGCCGATGGTGGAGGAGAGAAGCTTGGCATCTGGACGTCCGTTTGTTCGCTCATAGATTTAGATAGTTAGGTCTTCTTGCAATGGTCACTCTTGGCCGCGGTTGCGGCGGTTGTTAGGGTAAAAGTTTCATTGGTGGAGGAGGATGCATATCAGCGATGGTGGCGAGTCGAATGCAACATCATCTATAAAGAATATGATACTCCGTCTCCTTCTTTATGTCGTTGTGGTTCTTTACGGCCATGGTTGTGGGCTATAGTGAGAATTTTCTTTCCGGTGACATTCATCTGGATATTGGTCGGAATTTTGTTTTTCCAATGCGAATACGGTGAAGGAGGCGACAATGGGCTCGGTTACGGGCTCGACGGCAACGAATTATTCGTACTTGCATGTGAAATATCAGTCTACCCCTCTTTTGCGAAAGGATTGAGCTTCAGTTTTCCGTCGGAGATGAGGATGACGGTAGTGGATGGTGAGATAGCCGTGTTTGTTCAGATCTAAGTTTTACTGAATATCCGTCTGGGATGGTGATAATAGATGATGGAATTTGCGACTCTTTTAAGGTTGTTTGTCTCTCATCAATAAAATAGGCATTGATTGGAATTCTTTTGTAATCAATATGCTTCAATATTAATAAAATTCTTTTTTATGAAAAAAGCTAAATGGCAACATTCGTTAACAAAATTCATCTTTGCATTGAGTGGACTGTGCTATGATGTCTCTTAGACCTTAAGTCATATATTTGCATTACGAATACTGGTAAATTAGATTGTGTACTCTCACAATACTTCGGCATATATAAAGGAGGCATGAAGCCATGACTCCTCACCCTCTGTTCTCATTCTCGTAGTAGCCCCCCTCAAGTTCATTTCTTATTTACACAGGAAACATGGAAATTTAGGTAGGTGTGTATAGACAGGGAGTCATAGTGCATTTGGCAAAGGATGGAATGGAAGGAGCAAATTTCTGCTCCATAGCTATGGTGACAGAACTAGGATCGGAAGGTGTCGGGAAATTCCAAATGAGCAAGAGCAGAAGGTCCGGAGCTGGCGCGTAGTGTTCTGGCTAGTTGGCATTGGATAGCAGTAATCGTCAGGGAAGGTGGGTCACGTTATGATTCTTCCATCAGCGTCATTGGAAGAAAGTCTCCCCAACGAGACCAGTCCTCGGAGCAAAACTTTAATTGACTGGTTGGACGGGGAATCGCCGCATGGAAGGTCGGGTTGACGTTCTCGCGTGTTTGCGTGAAAGAGCTGCGTGCCATGCGAGCAACAGAGAGGGGATCCTGCTTGTTCACACTGAGGAAGACGACCGCGGACGGCGGACGGCGGACGAGCTCTGTTTGCCTCGGTGTCCCAGATCATGTCAGACATGTGCATGCTACTTCAGCAAACTCTTTTTCTTTCTTTGCTAATATCAGAGCGTGCTGGGGATCACTTTGGCAGTGGCAGAGCACTCCTGCTCGTAATACAACAACCAGGTGAAAGATGTAAAAATGGCTAGAGCTACAATTTTTTGGGTAATCGATTAAAAGTCTGATAGTGACAATAAATTATGATAGGCTGATCGGTTATTTTCAGAAAATTTTATAGCACATCTCTTAAGCAATGTTCATTTCGATGCTAATCCTCTCCCTATACGAAATAAACAAGAACAATCTGCGAAGTTTGTGATAAATGATAACAGTAGCCAAGAACTACAATGCCAATCACGCTTCAGAATCACCAAACTGCAACTATGCAATTCGGCCCACGAACAGGAACCACTGCGGCCCAGCAACATGCATTTTTAGGGGGTTTTTTTTGACTAATTGTTTCATAATGACAGTGGTGGGTAATTTTATCTTCTTATTTTCTCGAATTAACGTGAGAATTTCTAGCATTTTAGAATTAACGTGGTAATTTCTAGTTTTTGAGAGCGAATGTGGATGCTTCTTTTCGTGATCAATTATATATATAATAGATAAAGTGTCTCTATGGCCATCACGAGCGGATCTACTTCCATGTGACGCCGGCGACGGCCGCAGGGCAGGGTACCTCAACCGGCCGTTGGCCCGAGAGCAGCGTGTACTGAGAACAAGGCGCTGTGCCACGGGAGCGTGCTGCGTGCGTGGGCAACCTTGTCGCGCTGTTGCACAACACTGCGTACGAGACGATCCGCTCCGACGCCCTCCGGACCTGACGCGGAAGGCTCTGATTACTCTCCGGGCTACGCGCACAATGAGGACACGCTCTGTCACGTGTGGGTCGCGTCCACGTCATTGTAAACGAACGTCAATGATGCCTTGTTCAAGCACCTGTCCATGGCCGACATGATGGCAGCATTCTACGAGCGTGCGTTCCTGTTCGTCGCAGAGGACGCTGGTGTCGTTGCCAGCAACAAGGTCTACCGCGAGCTTTCTTTCCCAAGGTCATGACATGCTGCATGTTCGTGTAAGTTAATGGCGCACTCTGTTGTGATCTACTCCCTTCGTTAACACGTGCATCAGTTCTCGCCAAATTCTTTTCAAATCACCAATGATAAACATTTGAAGTTTCTTGGATGTGAATCAATATCGATTTTGGGTGCAATTGAGGCTAATTTCCTTATGCATTATACGTTATCTGATCTAGATTTACACGCCTGACCTCTTTCTGTGGTGAAGAACGTTTTTGTTCTTAACTGACAGCCATGGTTCTGGTTTAAAATGTGCGCACGCCCGCATGCTGCGCTGATCAGCTTTAACTCGTAAAGGACTCAGGGTACCTCCTTTTTATAGCCCTCTCAATACTCTTCAGATATCTTCAGATTAACCACTACCACTGTTTTTGGTCCAATAAAAAGCCTGCTTGACTTTCCCATGTTTCTCGGTTCCATTTCACTTGTACATCTCCACTTTCATCAAATTTTGATGTGTGCGTCTCTGTGCCTTTATGTCTTGTGCATGCCTAACATATCGTTTTATTTTGGTCATGAATGAAGTAATAGGCTTAGGAAGCATCGGAATTTTAAATATTACAAGGCTTCTGATGTTTGGTTTATCAAGAGTTTTTGTACTGGATATGGCGAGACGGACGTGCAGTGCTGGGGAACGATTAAGCGGGAGCGGCACGCAGAGGATACTGGCCGTCTCGCAAGCATAGATCAGGACGCAGCTGGTCTCCAAGTTCATATTTTCCCAGCCTCTTCTAGCTTGGTTCCTATATTTCCAGACTTATGGTTACATGGGGCACCCTTTAGCATGCCGTATCTAGGATTTGTCTATCTCAAATCTCACCGGAGTGACAAGTTATTAGGAGCCTCTCATCTCATAGTAACGTAACATGGTGTCCCGTTCACGTAAATGAATGTTACCTGACTTTGTCTGATGGAAGAAAACAGAGTATCAGAATTTCCTTACATGCTTAGCCCATGGGCAATCTAGTAAATTCCTATATGTTATTGGTGATGTAAAACTAGTATTTCTACTACACTTATATAAAGGACACTGTAATCTCACTATACTTCGGCTTATATAAAGGAGGCATAACCCTTCTACCTCTGTTTTCATTTTCGTAGTAGCCCCACTCAAGTTCATTTCCTATTTAGTTTTTTACATACACACAGGACACATGGAATCTTAGAGTAGGTATATATACAGGACGCAGGACACACGCTGTCTTTGGCAAAGGATGGAAAACGCAAAATTCCGCTCTATAGTCTATGGTGACGGAACTAGGATCGGAAGGTATTGGAAAATCCCAAATCTGCAATTGCAGAAGGTCCAGAGCTAGCTCGTAGTAATGTTGCAGATGCGTACTGGCCCTTAGTAGTCATTGGCAAGGAAGACGTATGACGTTGTGATTTTTCCATCATCGTCAATGGAAGAATGTTTCCACAATCTCACTTCCATCATCGTCATCGGAGGTCAGGTTGATGTTCTCGCGTGAAGGCGTGCATTGCGAGGAGACCAAAGAGGCGATCTTGCTTGTTCACGGTGAGGAAGACGACCGTGGACGGCGTACTAGCGCTCGCCAAGGATTTAGAGGATGCTGTAACTAGACTACTTTGAGTTCTCTGCCTCGGTGTCCCAGATCATGTCGGGAATGTGCTATTGCAACAAACCTATTTTCTTTGCTAATATCAGAGCGTGCTAAGAATCAATTTGGCAGTGGCAGAGCACTCCTGCTCGCAATACAACAGCCAGGTGTAGGGGTGAAAACGGATCGGATGCAGGCGGATAGTGCTCATCCCGTATCCTATCCTATATTTTCTTACTCGGATTCGGAGTCGGAGCGAATACTACCGGATAATTATTTCTACATCCCATACCCAGTCCTATATTCTTTGTTCGGATTCGGAGTCGGACACGGATATTATCGTATAGTTTGTGAGGATAAAAATCAAAAGATAGAGAAGCAATTAGAGTAAAAAAGACATACTAATCATTGATATACATGATCAAGATCATTTTGACTCTTTTTTATGTTAATCTCACGATTTTACACCATATTATTTGGTCTATAATTGTTATAAACTTCCTTGGATCACATGATATTCGGATTCGAGACGGATACCACTCGTCCCGTATCCTATTCTATTATTATTTTTCGGACTGGGGTTCGGACACGGATAGCGTCGGGTAATTATTTATGCATCCTGTATTTGCCCATATTGATTTTATTCGTATTCGACGGTCGGTCGGTCGGATATTATCCATCCCGTTTTCACCCCTAACCAGGTGAAAGATGTAAAACGGGCTAGAGCAACAATTTTTTGGGTGATTAAAAGTCTGACAGACAGTAAATTATGATTGACTTACCGATTATTTCCAGCAAATTTTATAGCACATCTCTTAAGCAATGTTCATTTCGCAAATGTGGACTCTGCTTTTGGAGTATGCATTTCTGTTATTTCAAGGAATTCGTGGTTCAAAGTGCATCATGCTCACCGAACATATCAGCTCAAACACATAAGGGCTCAAGGTGCTCTCTTCTTCGTAGCAGTCATCAACTATGTTCATGACTCATGGGAGCTTAGTGTACGCGCCCTACATAATTGGCTTCTATAAACCAACAAAGATCTTCTCCCAATCTTTTAATTTAATTCAAACGTGTCCATCTCCATGTTAACGCTATCACTATTTACATGGCATCATTTCTTGGACATTTTCTTTTTCAGGAATCTTCTCTTGGACTTTGATTATGTCGTTTGCATTTGCTCCTGAATTCTACTTGATTATGCATCAGGATTTTACGGCTTGTCTGTTTTAATACTTGTGGTGTTGATCTGTGGGAGTATCTTATATTTACTAATCGGAGGCTCCTTTTGGAGCCCTCGCGTTAATCGGAAGAAAATTCTAGAAATTCTGAGAAAAAAGCAAAACATCTAGCCATTGAATTAGACCTTCGATAAATCATAACCATTGGATCTAAAGTAACTTAAATTACCCACCTCTGCCACAACTCTACCCCTAATATCTTTTTCACAACTATCCCACCACGGCGCCGTCATTATTGAGACCTCAAAGCGCCGCATGTCTTCTGAGGAGCTAGCGAACGTCCATGGCGCGATTAGGAGGCGAGCTATGGAGATTAATTAGGGGGTGCTCCACGGCAAGCAACGGGTCAGTAGCATGATGGGCAATGGCAGCACTGCGGATCGAACTCCCGAGACGTGATTCTAGAGGACCGTGAAGGTGCAAGCATGCGTAGTTTGCCTCTCCAACACGATTGATCTAATCTAGGTAATCTCTCTCTCTCTCTCTCTCTCTCTCTCTCTCTCTCTCTCTCTCTCTAACCCTGAAGTTTATTACCTGATTGTTAGCCTTATTGGAACATCATAAACTTCATTAAGATATCGTGACATCTGATCGGCCAAAAATAAAAGTGACAGGCAATAGCGTAGCATAGATGGGCATCATACTTGATTTCCCCATCCCTTCTTTTCCTCAAACTGTAGCATACCAATAATTAAATTTTGGAACCCAACGCCAAAGCAGACCAAAAGCGCCCTCTTATAAGCAGTCAGAACTTTGTTCATGCATCGCGGGACGTCTGTCTAACTTTGCACTTTTAGTCTTTCTCTTATGGCCTATAACACAATATTTCTTTAAAAAAATCATGTAGCTTAACACTGCGACAAGTCGTGAATTAAGTGAAGCAGAAAAGCTAAATCATCCGTGATCTAAAAAAAACAGCTGAATCATCTGTGATCTAAAAAAAACAGCTAAATCATCCGTTGCACCAATTAAATAATCTATAAGGCATACAAGACTTCAAAACTAAAGTTCTACATACTTAGATGAGAAAAATTTTGAAATCTTTTACCGTGTTTGTGAGGTACATAAGTATGACAATATGGACCGTTTGATCAAGAAAGAAGCAAGATACGGAATAAAAATATGATAACTTGTGGCAAGTGGATATAATAACGTAGTAAGTGATTACTATATTGTCGTACCCCATTTCTGAAGTACTTAGTGTTTACCGTATCAGTCCCTGGATCAGTAGCTGATACGACACTTTCACAGAATGCTTCACAGCAAATACTTTATTTATATTACCGAGAGTCATTACAAGCCTTTTAATACATAAAGGTCTTTGTACAGATGAGGCGAGCAGCCTCAGCACACACAGATATCACGCTCAAAGGCTGACACAGCAGCCAGAGCCAACACTAAATCTAGCGGAAGACGACAAGGCTCCACTCCTACAGGCACCGCTTGAGCGAAGGCCGAACTCTACTCTTCATCGCCATCAGCTTGGAAGTCATACTCAGGTTCCTCTTCTGAATGATTTAGGCAAGGGTGAGTACTTAAGGTACTCAGCAAGCCTAACACAAGGGTTATGAATATGCAAGGGAATATCAAAGGATAGGCTGAGTTTTATCGACAAGGCGAGAAAGCCAAGTTTATGCAGGGTTGTTTTGAAAACAAAGTATTTCGCAATTCTAATCAAATATCTGTAGAAATTAGTGGGGTTGGGCGGCCCTGAGGGAGATGCAATCCATCCCGCCAGTTCCTCAATTTTATCACTGGCCGACAACCAGTACACGGCTCCAAACCGGCGTTTTCCAAAATCACACCAAAGTAACTCACGCAGAAAATCTAATCATAGTGTGGCCGATGCTTTCGCGTTGTCCAATACCGTGGAACACGGCTTTCCGGAAAGATTCTTAACCTTGGCCAAGGGTGCACAAATTTCCCCACAAGGTGGTCCAGTCCTCCCTATCGTCATAGTTTGGACTGTCCCACTAAAGGTTCCATACCTACTTCGTACCACCACGGCATCCCCCACGGACATCACCAGGGGCTTCACAATCATTAATATGGCCAGTCATAAATGCCGGATCTCGAACACCCACCAACGAACGAGTCTTCTCCTGGGACTCCGTTGCATCTCCTGCCTTCGGGGGGTACCGGGTGAGTACTAATAGGGTGTGGTTCCAATTCCGTGCCCATTCACGGCTTGTGGCTGCGCGAGGGGTGCTAGGCAAAGGCGGCACAAGAACCGGTCCTTATACGACCGAACCAGGCATCTTCAATAGCCAATCCACAAGTGGAAAGGCGTCCCAGAGATAGCCTCCCCACTGAGGACTACCTCGCCTGATCCCGCCAAAAATATCCTTCACTAGGGTTGCACTTATTATTATACCACCCAATTTCACATTTACACACACCACCAAGGCACACGCATTTACACGAAAATCATGTGAGCAATATTAATTAAACACATGTGAAAGTCCTAAGCAGCGAGCATATCAACAATTCATTAATTAAATTAATGATGTTGATTCCTAGGGTTAACAAGGATACAGGATATAATCAGGTCAAGGCAGGCAATCAAATATTGCATAGGACCATTCTAGCATCTAAATCCATTTAAATACCATGCAATTTATTTATAAGCAGCTCTAATTAGGATATTTGCAATCATAGGGTCAATATGATCAATGGAAGTTAGACTTGCCTTCACCAAGTTCTTCTTCCTCTAAATCCTCGTAATCAGGGTCTTCAGTGTCTTCGTCTTGATTATCTATCGATTTACAAAAGAATAAATCTATCGCTCACAAACAAATTAACAAGGCAATAAATCCCAAATAAAATCCAAATAAAACCGGATGAGAGTGGATTTTGGTGGCATTGGATAGATTATGATTTTAGATGAATTTTGGCGCAAGATTCGTCAAAATCGGAGTTAGAATGAAAAAGATATTGATTTTTGAAGTTGAATGGATTTGGTTCTATTGAATTTAGCTTGATTAATTTTGTATGTGATATACATAATTAATCAGAGGCGAACAAGTGTTGGAAAGTGCTTAGGAGGTGTCAAAGTATTTTTAGGAATTTTTGGAAATTTTTCTGATATTGAAAAGTGATCGAAATAGGATTCTGGGTACACTATCTGTGTGGACTTAGCATTTACAGAGAGTTTGTGAGGCTGACGCGTGGGCCAGATGGGGTCGGGTTCACTGTGCGTTACTGTTACGTGGATTCGGTCCACAAGTGCGTGGACCGGAGCGACACGCGTGGCTGGTCCACGATGGACCGGGTGTGCCACGTGTGGGCGGCGACCGGGTCGCGCGGACCCACTCGGCGACGTGGCGCGCCACGTTGGATGCTGACGCGGCTGGGCCGGCGCGCGGCGGGGGAACGACGGCGCTCGACGGGGTCTCGCCGGAAACCTCGCCGGCGGCGGCTACAGGGGTCTAAAGGGGACGCGGAGTAGACGACGGCGCTCTATGAGGAACGGCGAAGGTGGTGGTGGGTGATGTCGTCGACGAGGTCGACGGGAGCGACGACGCGGCATCGCCGGAGATGGGTGGCGCGCCGGCGAGCCAGGGGAAAAGGTGAGGGAGTGCGTCGCAGTCGAGTGTGAGCAGTCGGGGGCGTGCGCGCGAGGACGGTGAGTCGCGCGGATGGTTCGGCCGGGCCGGAGGGGGCTCACGGCGGCCGGCGGCGAAAGGGAAAGGCGGCGGCGGAGCCGGCGCTTGGTGCGCGGGTGGCGCGGGAGTGCGAGAGAGAAAGAGAGAGAGCGCATGAGAGAGAGAGGAGCACGACGAAGCTTACCGTGGGCTCGGACGGAAGAGAGGAGGAAGGAGAGTGGCCGGCGACGGAGAAGGCAGGGCTAGGGTTACGGCGTCGATCTCGCTTCTCAAGCCACGGCTGCGGACGAGATAAGCACGGTGAGATCGAGCGCGGAAAGGAGGGGCTAAAGGAGAGAGAAGTTGACGGCAGGACTCACCGGAGAGAAAAAGAGAGCTCGTCGGAGTTCTCGCCGGAAATGAGAGAGAGAAGAGGAAGGAGCAGTGGAGAGCTTCGAGAGCGAGTGGAGATGGGAAATGGAATGAGAGGAAGGAGAAGGGGGCCTCAGTGCTAATTTATAGGCCGGCGAAGTCGGTTCGTGGCGGGGAAATATCGGGCTCCCGACGAGAAATATCTCGCCGGAGTTGGTGTTCGACGAGACGCGGCAGGAGGGGGAAGGACGGCGATGACGCGCGCGGAGGAGTGGAAGCAGTGCGGCGGACAGGACGAAGCGAGGTGGGGCTGTGCTGTAGCTGGCGTCATGGTATGGAGCTCGCCGGAGCTCCGGGGCGGTTCGGCGCGAGGGTCGAGACAGAGGGATGGGCGCGTTCCTGTGCGACGAGACTGGGCGGAGAGGTAAGGCGGCGGGCTCACGAGCTTCACATGGCGTTACTGGAGCTTGGACATGACGGAGGCGGCGAGGGAGCACGCCGGTATGGGCGCGAGCGCGATTTGCGCCGGCGCGGCTGGAGGTTGACGACGACGTGGGCCCCACCTGTCAGTGTCTCGGCGGAAAAAGAAAAAGGGGCGCGGTGCTGGGCTGTTGCGGGCGAGCTGGGCCGGGAGCGGAGCGGCCCAAAACGGGGAAGGGAAGTGAGAGGGAAGAGAGGAAAGGGCGACCGGGCCGACGGGGTTGCTGGGCCGGGGAAAGAAAAGAAGAAGAAGGGAGCGGCCCGATAAAAGGAAATGGTTTGATCTTTTGGCTGGGATTTGATTTTGAATGAATTTTGAATTCATCCAGAAGAAAAGATTCAAACAAATATTTAAACAAAGCCAAGAAAACACAGAAATGCACATGGTGATGTTTATGCATGTTTTAAAATTTAAAAGCTTTTGGTTTTGCTACTAACTAAAGCTAGCAATTTGATTTTATTTGAAAAGTTTTTTTTTAAAAGTTCAAATTTTTAGTGATTTTTGACAACGGGCAAAAACGCAGGTCGCTACAACCTACCCCACTTAAAGAGAATCTCGTCCCCGAGATTCCGGCTCTTCCTCGAAAAGGTAAGGGAACTCTCGCTTGAGATCATCCTCTCTTTCCCACGTTGCTTCTGCTTCGGTGTGATTACTCCACTGAACTCGACAAAATCTTATTGCATTCCTTCTCGTGAGTCGAGTGGCAACATCCAAAATCCTTATCGGCCTTTCCTGATATCTGAGGTCAGGCTGTAAGTCCATCACTTCTGGAGGGACTATCTCTTCTGGCTTTCTTAGGCATTTCTTTAACTGTGACACATGGAAGACATCGTGCACATCTGCCATTTCTTCGGGAAGCTCGAGGCGGTATGCCACGGCTCCTATCTTCTTAAGTACCTTGAAAGGTCCAATGTACCTCGGTGCCAACTTTCCTCTTATCTGGAATCTCCTAGTTCCCCGGATCGGTGATACTTTGAGGTACACATAATCTCCAACTTCGAAGTTCAGATCTCTGCGTCGGGTATCAGCATAACTTTTCTGTCTGCTTTGGGCTGCCTTTAAATTTTCCCTGACCAGAGCTACTTTCTCTTCTGCATCTCTGATAACTGCGGGTCCGAAGAAAGAACGCTCTCCAACTTCTGACCACATCAGCGGGGTTCTGCATTTTCTGCCATACAGTGCCTCAAATGGTGACATCTGTAAACTGGCCTGATAACTGTTGTTATATGAGAACTCTGCAAAGGACAAACTTTTCTCCCAATCTTTTCCATAGGTTAGCACACATGCTCTCAACATGTCTTCCAGGATTTGATTTACCCTTTCTGTCTGACCATCGGTTTGTGGATGGTGTGCTGAACTGTAATCTAGTCTTGTTCCGAGCAAATTATGCAAACTTTTCCAGAATATCGAGGTGAACTGTGTACCTCGATCTGATACTATTCTGCGAGGAACTCCATGTAGCTTGAGCACATTGTCTATGTACAACTGGGCATAATGATTTCCCCTGTATACTGTCTTCACAGGTATAAAGTGTGCCACTTTTGTCAGTCGATCCACAATAACCCATATGGAATCAGATCCTTTTTGGGTACGGGGTAACCCTACGATGAAATCCATACTGATCTCATCCCATTTCCACTCTGGAACATGGAGAGGTTGCAACAATCCTGCAGGCCTTTTATACTCTGCTTTTACTCTGCTGCAGATGTCACAACGAGCAACAAATTCTGCTATGTCTCTCTTCATTCCTGACCACCAATATTTTTGTTTTAGATCCATGTACATTTTGGTGCATCCAGGATGAATAGAATATGCTGAATTATGAGCTTCATCCATAATCAGCTTCTGATATCCACCAGTTTTTGGCACACATATTCTATCCTTGTACCATAAGGTGCCCTGATTATCCACTCGAAATCCAGGGGCTTTATCCAACCCTGTCATTTTCTTTAACTCATTTATTTCTTCATCTGACTCTTGTGCTGTTCTGATTTGCTTTTCCAGAGTTGGTTCCACACATAAGGTATTCAGACGGCCTGGCTTAGCAAAGTGAAGATTTAATTGTTTGAATTCTTCCGCGAGCTCAGGGCTTCGTCTCCGCATTTTAATCCCATTATTCTGAGATTTGCGGCTTAATGCATCAGCAACCACATTTGCCTTTCCAGGATGGTAGTGAATTTCTAAGTCATAATCCTTTATTAATTCCAACCATCTTCTCTGTCGGAGGTTTAAATCCGGTTGTGTGAAAATATATTTCAGACTCTTGTGATCCGTATATATTTCACATTTATTGCCAATCAGATAATGCCTCCAAATTTTGAGAGCATGCACAACTGCTGCTAGCTCCAAATCATGAGTAGGGTAATTTTGCTCATGTGTTTTCAACTGCCTTGATGCATATGCAATAACTCTGCCATCTTGCATAAGCACACATCCCAATCCCTGTCGAGATGCGTCGCAATATACGACAAAATCTCGGTGTATATCTGGCAAAGTTAGCACTGGAGCTGTGGTTAACCTTTTCTTTAACTCTTGGAAGCTTTTCTCACAGGCTTCTGTCCATTTAAATTCTTTCCCTTTCTGTGTCAAAGCTGTCATTGGTCTCGCTATTTTAGAAAAACCTTCGATGAATCTGCGGTAATAACCAGCTAGACCAAGGAAACTCCGAACTTCTGTCACAGTGGTTGGTCGCTTCCAATTAAGGACTGCCTCAACTTTGGTTGGATCCACTGATACTACTTCTTCTGTCAGAATGTGACCAAGAAAAGCCACTTTATTTAACCAGAACTCACATTTGTTGTACTTGGCATACAGCTCATGAGCTCTCAATTTTTCCAACACAATCCTCAAATGCTGTTCGTGTTCTTCTGCACTTTTGGAGTAGATCAGTATGTCGTCAATGAAGACAACAACAAACCGATCTAACTCCTCCATAAACACCTTATTCATCAGATTCATAAAGTATGCAGGTGCATTTGTCAACCCGAATGGCATCACTGTAAACTCATACTGGCCATATCTGGTGACGAAAGCTGTCTTGAGAATATCGCATTCTCTGATTTTTAACTGATAATACCCAGATCTCAAATCAATTTTGGAGAAATATTTAGCTCCTTTCAGCTGATCAAATAAATCATCGATCCTGGGCAATGGATATTTATTCTTGATGGTGACTTCATTCAAGGAGCGGTAGTCTATGCACATTCTGAGACTGCCATCTTTCTTTTTAACAAACAGAACAGGTGATCCCCATGGTGATGAACTTGGTCTAATAAATCCTTTTTCCTGCAACTCTGCTATTTGTGCTTTCAATTCTGCTAGCTCATTTGCTGCCATTCTATACGGTCTCTTTGCTATTGGAGATGTGCCGGGTATAAGGTCAATGATGAACTCTATGTCTCTGTCAGGTGGCATGCCTGGCAACTCTTCTGGGAATACTTCAGGATATTCACAGACCACTGGCACTTCTTCCAACGGTTTTGCTTCCATACTATGAACCGTTGGTGCAACTTTTGACCTTTTGGGTTCACATACCACTTTAATTCCTTTGTGGTTTACCAGGGTAACTTTCCTGGTGTCACAGGCTATAATGCCTTGATGCTTACTTAACCAGTCCATTCCCAGAATGACATCTATTCCCTGGGATTCTAGGACTACTAAGTTCGCTAGGAACTCTACCCCACTTAAAAGGATCTTAACCCGTGGGCATCCCAAATAACTTTTGGTCTCGGCCCCGGGAGTCCGGATTATCAGGGGTTGTTTTAACATGACAGTTGGTAAACCATTCGCAGCCACAAACTTTGAAGAAACAAATGAATGCGAAGCTCCAGAATCAAACAGAACAGTTGCAAGAATGGAGTTGACAAGATACTCACCGAGAACAACATCAGGAGTGTCCTCAACCTCATCTGCATTAATATGATTGACTTTTCCTCGACTAAAGGATTGGTTATTCCTCCGCTGCTGTCCAGAGGGCTGCTGTCCACCACGACCATTTCCAGAAGCTGCAGTTCTGGCACTGTTTGGTTGATGCTGCTGAGTAGGAGCATTATTCTGGCTCAAATAGGGACATCTAGCAATCATGTGACCAGGCTCACGGCAATGAAAGCAAGTCCTCTTATCATTGTTGTTAGGTTGAACAACACTGGAACTACTCCTCTGTTGACTACCAGAATTTTGATTGCGATATGATGGTGCTGAGCTTGGTTGATTGGACGCTGAAGTCCTATACTGCATGGTGGACTGGTATTTTGGCTTCTGAAAATTATTATTAAACCTCGGTTTCCGATTTCTCTCCTGCTGTTTAAACTTCTGCGCATTGAATTTGCGCTTCCTATCGTGATCAATGTGAGAGCGGGCATCTTTCAACAGGAGTGCACGGTTCATGAGAGTGTTGAAATCAGGATAGATATGGGTAACCAACTGCACTTTTAATCCAGGATTAAGCCCCTTTCTGAAGCGATCCTGCTTCTTCTTGTCAGTATTAACATCATCAGGAGCATATCTGGCCAATTTCATGAATTTCCTGATATATTGATTTACTGTCATCGCTCCCTGCTTCAGAGAGCGGAATTCATCGGCCTTCATTTCAATCACACCTTCTGGGATGTGATACCTCCTGAACTCCTCCTGGAATTCCTCCCAGGTAATAGCATCTGCGTTTTCTGCACCCTCACGGTAATTATCCCACCATTCTCCTGCTGCTCCCTTGAGCTGGTGAGATGCCAGAAGAACTTTTTCTCTGTCCTCAGCATTCACCAAGTGCAATTTCTTGGTGATATCACGCAGCCAATCATCAGCTGCCAGAGGATCCTCCTCAGTACCCTCGAAGGTCGGGGGCCTGAGTCTCATGAATTCTGACATTTTGCTCTGCTGACCAGGAGCTCTGTCCATAAGTCCCTGTGCAATAATTTCCATCAGACGAGTCTGATTATCCATCACAGCTACTAGGTTGGTGACAGGTGCTGCGGGTATTCTTCCACCTCTTCCACCACCTCTTCTACCACCTCTACCACGGTTCTGTTGTCCTTCACTTCTATTCTGATCATTGTTTTCTCCAACCTCATCCTGCACTTCCTGCTGATTTTGACTCACTTCTTCTTCCTGATAATTTTGTTCATTATCATGTCTGCCTCCACCTCTACCTCCTCCTCTACCTCTGCCACGCTGATTATTATTTCTTCCTCTACCACGTCCACGTCCTGCACTGTGGACATCATCTTGATCATTATCTTGAGCGTTACGCTTTCGGCGTTGACGCTGTTGAATTCTGGCAGATCTTTTGGGAGGCATCTGATGGAGAGATTAGCAAGAAGGTGAGTTAAGACACTCAGGTGATTAACTAACTACAAGGCGAACTGCAAACTACGAGGCAGAACAAACAAGATAAATGGAAAAGAAATTCCACAGATCTTGCAAGCACACAAACAAGTTAAAACCAGCATCAATACATCATTACAGCAAGCCTATTCACAATAACAAGGTACGATCATACATACCCAAGTCCTTTTATTTATATACAAGGACTCGACGATCTACGACTCGACCACCGGGCGACTCTGACTCGGAACTACTGGGACACACCACTGACACACCTAACACTACTAGACACTACGACTCAAGGCAACGGCTGCCACTACAAGCTAGCAAAAGCTACTCCACGGCGCCAACTCTACTGCTCAGGCGTCGAAGCCACGGTCCTGGCGCCACTCGGCGTAGAGGTCGAACGGGTCCTGGGTGAGGTCGACGGTGCCAGTGCTGATCAGCCTGTAGTACTCGTCGAGATCCACGTCTCCGACAAGGCGGGGTCCTGCTGGTGCCTCCGGTGCAGGCGAGTCGATCACCACGAACTCATCCATATCCATCTCATCGTCAGTGCCAGTGAGATCGATGACGTTATCCGCCACCGACTCACTCCCTGACGACACGTCCACAACAGGCTCATCCTCCATCGGCTCCTCCTCGGAGTCTCCAACGGTCTCGGGGGCGGCCTCAAGCTCTGCTGCCCAACGGGCAAGCTCCTCTGAGTCATCTGCCTGCTCAACCTCAGGGGAGTCCACGGTCGTGTCAGAGTCTGCAAGGGTGGTGGAGTCCTCCTCCGTGTCGGTCGGACAGGCGTAGTGGTAGTGTCCGTGCGGTCCTCCCATCCTCACGGTGAAGTGGCGGCGGGGTCCTCCGTGCTCCTCGTGGCAGTACCTGTAGTGGCTGTTGAGCTTACGGATCAGGTACATCGCATCCTCCTCCCAAAAGCGACGGGTGTAGTCCAGAGTCCACTGCAGGCGGTCTCTCTCAGCCTGGCAAGCGGCAAGCTGAGCCTGCGCCTGCGCTAGCTGAGCTCGAGTCTCTGCAAGACGGCGCTGGTCCTCACCCCACCTCTCGGCGGTCTGCTCAAGAACGCGGGCGGTCTGGGCGCGCTGCGCCTCCAGCTGGTCCAACTCCTGACGAAGGGCCTCCATCTGTTCAACAAAATGTTGAAAAGACGGGTAAGTACCGGTAAAAATAATTTTATAAATAGAAATAAGGTAAGGGAGATTTTATAAAGTAAAATTTTACAAAATATCGCACTCTTCTCACTCGTTTTCAACCTATGGTTTGGCCTACGGACAAGCATCGCTCTGATACCACTCTGTCGTACCCCATTTCTGAAGTACTTAGTGTTTACCGTATCAGTCCCTGGATCAGTAGCTGATACGACACTTTCACAGAATGCTTCACAGCAAATACTTTATTTATATTACCGAGAGTCATTACAAGCCTTTTAATACATAAAGGTCTTTGTACAGATGAGGCGAGCAGCCTCAGCACACACAGATATCACGCTCAAAGGCTGACACAGCAGCCAGAGCCAACACTAAATCTAGCGGAAGACGACAAGGCTCCACTCCTACAGGCACCGCTTGAGCGAAGGCCGAACTCTACTCTTCATCGCCATCAGCTTGGAAGTCATACTCAGGTTCCTCTTCTGAATGATTTAGGCAAGGGTGAGTACTTAAGGTACTCAGCAAGCCTAACACAAGGGTTATGAATATGCAAGGGAATATCAAAGGATAGGCTGAGTTTTATCGACAAGGCGAGAAAGCCAAGTTTATGCAGGGTTGTTTTGAAAACAAAGTATTTCGCAATTCTAATCAAATATCTGTAGAAATTAGTGGGGTTGGGCGGCCCTGGGGGAGATGCAATCCATCCCGCCAGTTCCTCAATTTTATCACTGGCCGACAACCAGTACACGGCTCCAAACCGGCGTTTTCCAAAATCACACCAAAGTAACTCACGCAGAAAATCTAATCATAGTGTGGCCGATGCTTTCGCGTTGTCCAATACCGTGGAACACGGCTTTCCGGAAAGATTCTTAACCTTGGCCAAGGGTGCACAAATTTCCCCACAAGGTGGTCCAGTCCTCCCTATCGTCATAGTTTGGACTGTCCCACTAAAGGTTCCATACCTACTTCGTACCACCACGGCATCCCCCACGGACATCACCAGGGGCTTCACAATCATTAATATGGCCAGTCATAAATGCCGGATCTCGAACACCCACCAACGAACGAGTTTTCTCCTGGGACTCCGTTGCATCTCCTGCCTTCGGGGGGTACCGGGTGAGTACTAATAGGGTGTGGTTCCAATTCCGTGCCCATTCACGGCTTGTGGCTGCGCGAGGGGTGCTAGGCAAAGGCGGCACAAGAACCGGTCCTTATACGACCGAACCAGGCATCTTCAATAGCCAATCCACAAGTGGAAAGGCGTCCCAGAGATAGCCTCCCCACTGAGGACTACCTCGCCTGATCCCGCCAAAAATATCCTTCACTAGGGTTGCACTTATTATTATACCACCCAATTTCACATTTACACACACCACCAAGGCACACGCATTTACACGAAAATCATGTGAGCAATATTAATTAAACACATGTGAAAGTCCTAAGCAGCGAGCATATCAACAATTCATTAATTAAATTAATGATGTTGATTCCTAGGGTTAACAAGGATACAGGATATAATCAGGTCAAGGCAGGCAATCAAATATTGCATAGGACCATTCTAGCATCTAAATCCATTTAAATACCATGCAATTTATTTATAAGCAGCTCTAATTAGGATATTTGCAATCATAGGGTCAATATGATCAATGGAAGTTAGACTTGCCTTCACCAAGTTCTTCTTCCTCTAAATCCTCGTAATCAGGGTCTTCAGTGTCTTCGTCTTGATTATCTATCGATTTACAAAAGAATAAATCTATCGCTCACAAACAAATTAACAAGGCAATAAATCCCAAATAAAATCCAAATAAAACCGGATGAGAGTGGATTTTGGTGGCATTGGATAGATTATGATTTTAGATGAATTTTGGCGCAAGATTCGTCAAAATCGGAGTTAGAATGAAAAAGATATTGATTTTTGAAGTTGAATGGATTTGGTTCTATTGAATTTAGCTTGATTAATTTTGTATGTGATATACATAATTAATCAGAGGCGAACAAGTGTTGGAAAGTGCTTAGGAGGTGTCAAAGTATTTTTAGGAATTTTTGGAAATTTTTCTGATATTGAAAAGTGATCGAAATAGGATTCTGGGTACACTATCTGTGTGGACTTAGCATTTACAGAGAGTTTGTGAGGCTGACGCGTGGGCCAGATGGGGTCGGGTTCACTGTGCGTTACTGTTACGTGGATTCGGTCCACAAGTGCGTGGACCGGAGCGACACGCGTGGCTGGTCCACGATGGACCGGGTGTGCCACGTGTGGGCGGCGACCGGGTCGCGCGGACCCACTCGGCGACGTGGCGCGCCACGTCGGATGCTGACGCGGCTGGGCCGGCGCGCGGCGGGGGAACGACGGCGCTCGACGGGGTCTCGCCGGAAACCTCGCCGGCGGCGGCTACAGGGGTCTAAAGGGGACGCGGAGTAGACGACGGCGCTCTATGAGGAACGTCGAAGGTGGTGGTGGGTGATGTCGTCGACGAGGTCGACGGGAGCGACGACGCGGCATCGCCGGAGATGGGTGGCGCGCCGGCGAGCCAGGGGAAAAGGTGAGGGAGTGCGTCGCAGTCGAGTGTGAGCAGTCGGGGGCGTGCGCGCGAGGACGGTGAGTCGCGCGGATGGTTCGGCCGGGCCGGAGGGGGCTCACGGCGGCCGGCGGCGAAAGGGAAAGGCGGCGGCGGAGCCGGCGCTTGGTGCGCGGGTGGCGCGGGAGTGCGAGAGAGAAAGAGAGAGAGCGCATGAGAGAGAGAGGAGCACGACGAAGCTTACCGTGGGCTCGGACGGAAGAGAGGAGGAAGGAGAGTGGCCGGCGACGGAGAAGGCAGGGCTAGGGTTACGGCGTCGATCTCGCTTCTCAAGCCACGGCTGCGGACGAGATAAGCACGGTGAGATCGAGCGCGGAAAGGAGGGGCTAAAGGAGAGAGAAGTTGACGGCAGGACTCACCGGAGAGAAAAAGAGAGCTCGTCGGAGTTCTCGCCGGAAATGAGAGAGAGAAGAGGAAGGAGCAGTGGAGAGCTTCGAGAGCGAGTGGAGATGGGAAATGGAATGAGAGGAAGGAGAAGGGGGCCTCAGTGCTAATTTATAGGCCGGCGAAGTCGGTTCGTGGCGGGGAAATATCGGGCTCCCGACGAGAAATATCTCGCCGGAGTTGGTGTTCGACGAGACGCGGCAGGAGGGGGAAGGACGGCGATGACGCGCGCGGAGGAGTGGAAGCAGTGCGGCGGACAGGACGAAGCGAGGTGGGGCTGTGCTGTAGCTGGCGTCATGGTATGGAGCTCGCCGGAGCTCCGGGGCGGTTCGGCGCGAGGGTCGAGACAGAGGGATGGGCGCGTTCCTGTGCGACGAGACTGGGCGGAGAGGTAAGGCGGCGGGCTCACGAGCTTCACATGGCGTTACTGGAGCTTGGACATGACGGAGGCGGCGAGGGAGCACGCCGGTATGGGCGCGAGCGCGATTTGCGCCGGCGCGGCTGGAGGTTGACGACGACGTGGGCCCCACCTGTCAGTGTCTCGGCGGAAAAAGAAAAAGGGGCGCGGTGCTGGGCTGTTGCGGGCGAGCTGGGCCGGGAGCGGAGCGGCCCAAAACGGGGAAGGGAAGTGAGAGGGAAGAGAGGAAAGGGCGACCGGGCCGACGGGGTTGCTGGGCCGGGGAAAGAAAAGAAGAAGAAGGGAGCGGCCCGATAAAAGGAAATGGTTTGATCTTTTGGCTGGGATTTGATTTTGAATGAATTTTGAATTCATCCAGAAGAAAAGATTCAAACAAATATTTAAACAAAGCCAAGAAAACACAGAAATGCACATGGTGATGTTTATGCATGTTTTAAAATTTAAAAGCTTTTGGTTTTGCTACTAACTAAAGCTAGCAATTTGATTTTATTTGAAAAGTTTTTTTTTTAAAGTTCAAATTTTTAGTGATTTTTGACAACGGGCAAAAACGCAGGTCGCTACATATATGTCTTTTATTTGTTTAGTTTCGTGTGAGGTGTTCAAACACTGCATGTGGTTCTGTGGCAGAGGATTCAGATTGTGTTTCACTTCGATGCACGATTATTTTCATGGTTTATTATATATTTGGTTACAAAAATTTTGCTGTGTGATATCACGAAAATATTCATACGAAGTTTGAAACTTTCGTAAATATAAATAACATGCAACCATGAGTTAAAAATAAAATACCATTGTATTCTGAATAATATTTACTCACCCCACTATAGCGTTTACCTAGATTAGTGAAAACAAAATCATGAAAACACCGTATCCTAAATTATTTGCAATATTATGTGAACTTTCCAATATATTGAAACAATCTCAAGTTGCAACAAAACTACATGAATTATTGCTCAAGATAGAAAAGATGAAACCATGAGTTGAGGCATCCACGTTAATTGGAAGAAATGTCCTATAAACTCTCATAAAAAAAGCAAAACATTTGACCTTACATATTAAAGTAAGACAAATGGTGGCCTTTAGATCTAACATGATCTAAATTACCCACTTCTGCCATTATAAAAAGGTTTATCAAAAATACCTTTCACATTCTTTTAAATTACCCACCATGCCATTTATTCAAAATAATAAAAAATAGCTAAAAATACGCCTCAAACTTATTTCTAGCCCGTGCGATGCACGGTTGAAAGGCTAGTTTTGACTAGTGTGTAGGCCTTCAACATTCAGTTGTCACTGGTCTCAAAGACGTGACAATCTTCGTGGCTGGCCCGAGTCAGGGGCATACTAGCCATATGTGTGAATTTATATAGAGGTGTTTGCTAATGAAGTGCAGATTTGCACTACCTCGTCGATCCAGTTTGTTTCTAACCCCTTTGCTTCTCGTCCGCTCCGCCAGCCATCCTCAAGAATCGCGGCCTTCGTCAGCCGTTCATACTCCATTCCACCCTCGCAGAGCGTGGTCACCACACGCACGTCTTCACAGAGGCCGATGCCCACGCCACCGCCAACTCCACATTCGCAGAGAATACGTCTAAACCGCGGCCTACTACTTAGCATGGTGGTTGTGGAGGCCGAGGGCAGAGAACACGTCATTGTTCACAGGGCGGTGACGGGGCTACTGTACCGGATGCGTTGCGACGGGCACGGTGTGAGGGTCAAGGGCGACGCGGCGAGGACGCATGCCACAAGCTTGTTCGTGGCAAGCAATTTTCTAAGACATCGAGAGCTAGCTACGTCGTGAAGTAATATTTCCCATCCCTATATGCGCCTAAACAACTAAAATATCACTTGATGTGAGTCAATGTTAAGGATCCCATCGAGGTTAACGTACTTATGCATTATTTGTTAGCTGATGCACTTCTACTCGTCTGATTTCTACCGATGGTGAATGGGTTATAGTTCTTTCACTGGCAGCCATGGATTAAAATGCGCACAAGCGAGCATCATGTTGCGCTGGAACTGATGAGGTTAGACGCATAAGGCTTGAGAGAACCTCCCTCCCTCTTTAATTATAGCCATATCAATACTCTTCAGACTAACCAGGGCGACAGGCTATCGCCCATTATAAAGCCTGTTCTGCCTCTCCCATGGCAGCCATGGCTTAAAATGCGCATATGGGAGCATGTTGCGCCGGCACTGATGAGGTTAGACGCATAAGGCTTGAGAGAACCTCCCTCCCTCTTTAATTATAGCCATATAAAATACTCTTCAGACTAACCAGGGCGACAGGATATATATCGCCCATTATAAAGCCTGTTCTGCCTCTCCCATGACTCATAGTCCCATTTCATTTGTCCATATCCACTTCTTGGTCTCTTTGTTTTTATGTGCTGTGCATGCGCACCGAATTTTTCTGTTTGGTAGTTAATGAAAATAATAGGCTTAGGAGGCATCGGAATTTCACAAAGTAAAGCCTGTTATATTTGACAAACGATACGGTATCACCACAGAGCAAATATCATTCTTTCGTCTCCAACTTCCCAAAATTGGTGCTCCACATGGTCGAAATCATCAAGCAACTAGAAGAAGTGAGGATCTTCCTTTTCCAGTTCTTCAAAGAAATCAAATGTTGACTTGATTTTTTAGATAATGGGAAAAAAGCCCCCGGCCTTGGCCTCACAGTGAGGTTACAGTCGTCTTATTACAAACTTGCAGCACTTCTGTCTGCCAAATGTTAAAAGGGAACGCACACATAACAAAACCAAAGTTTGGATGACAAGACTTATTAATAACATAGTCTTTTAGTAAATCTCCATCCATGATGTGCGTAGATTTCCATGGCCGACACTTCTAGGCGTCGGCAAGCATCCCTCGTCATCTCTTTGTCTTCATTATTCTTCTGCAGTTGTGACCAGAACCGCAGCCAGTGAGTCCCTCTGAAGAGTACCTGCATATACGTAATCATAGGTGCTTTATCAAAAACCATATCATTCCTACTTAACCAGATAGCCCAGCATAAAGCTGCAACACCAACAAGTAGTTGTTTTCTGAGTTTCGCACCTATACCATTCAGCCAACCCCCAAACATATGAGAAACGTTATGGGGTGGTTCTAAGTCAAAACAAAAATAGACAAGCCTCCAAATAAATTTAGCGTAATGGCAATCGATAAATAAGTGTTGAATGGTTTCATCCTTTGAACAGAAACAACATTTCATATTACCGTGCCAATTACGCCTAGCCAGATTGTCCTTAGTTAAGACTATACGTTTATGCAAATACCACATAAAAATTTTTATCTTGAGAGATGCCTTCATTTTCCAAATATTCCTGTTGTAAATCACATTGCCATTATTTAAAAGCGCCTTATACATGAATTGCACATTAAAAAGGCCTGTTGGTGTGAGACTCCACCTAAACATATCTTTAGTATCAGACAAATGTTGACTTTGATGCCGTAGCGGCCTCCATTCTGAGCCCCTTAAGTCTTACACATCAGCTTACAATCACATACTTTTTAGTGTAGGGAACGTTTTGGCATCACCATACAGCTTGCACATAATGTGATAAGCTCGGTAGTTTTGCTGGTGCAGCTATGCAGCGTCCTGATGAATTACTCCTCTGGCATTTTTCGTCAACTGGTGATCAAATGGTCTTGTTTTGTCGACTGGTGAGCAAACACCGTCGGATGTTAATTTTTCTCGTGACAACGCCCACCACGTGGCTATCAGCGAGCACAACAACAGGGAGGTGCTCCATCATCGTCAAAAGCGTTGCCGTCGCCTTCCTCGTCCTGGGGCAAGGCGTTCCACGCGAGGCGGCGCTCGATCCGCGCTGTTGCTTGGCCGGGAGCTAGGCAGATGAAGGATAATGGCCACCAGAACGGTGCTCGATCGCCAAGGGCAAGGTGATCAAGAATCACGCCATCTTCCTCGTTGCCGGCATTGTGGTGCTTGGCCCGTTTGATCAGGCCGTGCTTGCCGGCTTCTACACCGCCGTCGAAGTTTCATCAAACACGGTATAGCACGCAGGAGACACCGCGACATCGCCACCGTGCGCCATCGTCGCCGCGAGACGCCGCCGCCTCATGGTACTCGATCCACCATGGGTCGCGAGCCACGGGGCTGAAGGGCTCGAGCACCATCGGGCCTGGGTGCTGCCGTGAGCCGTGTGGGGGAGCCTCCCAAATCATACATATAATGACCAAATAAGTCGGCTAACCAGTGGATGAGCATCAACACGCGTCGACCACTCGACACTACACGTGTCAAAGCCCATTTCAAGTAGCCAACAAACAATATTCGATCACCACATGTATAATTCCGGTATTCCCCGGTATGCATTTACAACGCCCAAGATCGACATGCATACCGCTACGCCACAATTGTAACCATCATCCACAAGAAACAAATAGAGAGCCATTTTAATGTCATTACAAGTCTTCATTAAATCCAAAAGCAACAAAAGAGAGAGAGAGAGTGTTCAACTAGTTTAGCTCTCATGCCAATATTAAGAACTAGCCAAAGAAATGTGTAAGAGTTTGATCCTTGACATGAGTACGCAGCAGAAACTTTAACAAAAGCCAATGGTGCTCAGCCCACAAACACCACCGGGGTTAGCACAACCACAACCAACTACTCCTGCCCATCACCGCCCTCGGCGGGGTAGAAGTAGCCATACACGTACTCGTCCTCACCTGCAAAAACTTAAACAATAGCACCGTGAGTACGAAGGTACTCAGCAAGACTTACACATAGAGTCATATAGCTCTCTGTACAACGGAAGATGAATTTGGCATTGGACAAGGATATGGCAAATAGGATGACATTTTGCATAAAGCTCTTAATCATTTTCAAAGTGATTAACTTGCAATACTATTTAACATAAGTGAAGCTAAAGGGCAACACATATAAAACCTTAATAAAGAACAAGTAGTAACAAGGTAGCTCATCTCATCACCAACCCAAAACCACAGTTAGGAAAATATACCATGACGTATGTTGCTGTACCAAGGCTTGTTCATAACCGAGAACGCGGCAATTCGAATTGTTTTTACACCCTGCAGGGGAGTACACCTTTACCCACACGCCACACGACCACCAACCATACAACCCGTCGGAAGCAAGTGATGATTCAATGTGACAACCCACTCCAAATACGCCCCGACCATTTAACAGACGTTCGGTTAAGGCAAGTGGGTCGCACTAGGCCCTCACATGGGGTCATCCCTAGCACCTTCTACAGCCCCCGAACTCGCAAGCTAAATGGTCGCAGCTAGATAAAGAGGAAGGCTTACCTACCATTAGATCGGCATGTGGAAGTACGATAAGTGCCAAGGACTAGGAACAAACTATCAGACATTTCCCCCTAATCCCCACTTCATTCATCATTTATTTTTCAACTGAGCATGGTCAATTCTCTCAAGTGTCCACCTATATCGCGCGAACGTTGGTGACATGTTCAAGCATAGCTAAGCATTTAACGAGTAACCCAACATAAGGGCAGACCTAGCTCATCAACACGGAAAGGATATAACAAATACAAGGGAGATCAATGCAGCAAAAGGATATAGCATCACCGCCTACTGCCCAACTAATGCAAATACACATATTGACCATAATTCATTCATATGATCCCAAAATAGTTTGAGGTATGCATAGATGCTTGCCTTGAGCTGCAGGTTCAACACTCACGGCCTGTGGATCAGCACCACCCTCGTCACCACCAACGTTAACCTCCGGCGGTTCGTTCTCTAAGAGAAAGAACAATGCAAAAAATGAATATCATGAATATGATGCTAATGAGGTGCAAAAGTCATGGAAATTGGTAGACATGTAGTTCAATAAGTCATGATTGCAATGCAAAAAGAATCACTTGAATTGGGTTTGATTTGCTTAGATTATAAGATTTTTAATATAGGTCTGTCCAGAAATTCTTGCTTATGACCTTGATTAGCTTTTAATTAAATAAATAAATTATAGAAAGTATTGAGGGTCGTTTCATATTTTTATATTGCAGAGAATCTTCAAAGGAATCCAGCAAAAGTGGTTTCATAATTTTCTGAGGACGCATGATTTTTCCATGAATTTTACAAGTGACAGGTTGATAACAACGCAGAGATTAAAACAGCCAATCGATACTGGGCCACGCGGAGGGCCACACGACCTCGGCGCACCGGATCTGGCCAGTGGCCACACTGGATCCGGCCTGGAGCTCGAGCTCCATGGCCATGGCGGCTGGTGGCGAGGGAAAAATTCAATCCCGGGACAACGAGCAATGGATTCACATCAACAAGTAATCAAATGGGAGCGCACGGATGGTAGCTAGCCTTGGGAGAGAGGAATCGGGCTAAAGCTCACCGAGAGGAACGAATTTGACGGCGCGGTGATGAACGCCCCCGGCGGTTGTGCTTGGAGAAACTCGAGTCGATCTCCCCCGTCACCTTAGGAGATGAAGAATGGAGATGGGGAGGAGCTCGAGGACCCTGTTGTGCACCCTTCCACGGCGGCGCTTGGACAGAGATGGGCTGGAACAGCGGGGCGGCTCAGTTTTCTGGACCCCGACGGCCGGCAATGGAGGAGGGAGCGAGGGAAAGAGAAGAGGAAGTGAGGGAGAGAGAACAGAGGGCAGCAGCGGCTGGAGCTTGTGCTCGCCTTTCTTGACGGAAGGAGAGACGGCGTCGATGTGGGGCGGACCAGCAGCGAGAGAGGGAGTTGAACGGCGACGTACGGCGTCGGGAGGCCGCGTGTCGCCATGCGCCTGTGAGCGCTCGCCAGCGAGAAGGAAGAGAGGAAAAGAGAGAATGACAGGCGGGTCCGGGGCGGAATTGTCTGCCTCCTCCAGAGATTTGAGCCGGTTTTGTCTGCTCTGTCCAGAGACTCGCTCCAAAAATTGTCTGTGCAGTATAGACAGTTGGAGCTTCTGCTATGAAATGCTCAACTTCTTTATTCTTTCCATAATTCCAAAAGTGGACTTAGAAAACTCCAAAAATCATGGGAATTTGATAGATTAGAGAAGATACGATGGAGAATCCATTTGAACAGGAATTTCTCGGAAACATGAAGAATATATTTAAATAAAATTCTTCAAAGATGCAGAAGTCGATAACTTTGCTCGAATTTTAGAAGCACCAAAAACACTCCTAAAAATCTGGGAAAATTCAATATAAATCAAGGTTTGGCATCTAGTTATTTGTCGAGTTATTTCCCACCATAAGTTCTTCACAAGAATTCAAAGTTACTTAAGAAGATGGGTTTTCTCGATTTAGTTTGTCATTTTTTTTCACTTTACAATTCCAGTTACTTATGCAATGAGAATGCTTGAAAGATGCACACGATGCATGATTATGCTTGATAACATGCAATTGAAAATTGGCATGTTACAAGCCGCGCGCCGGGATTCAGGGCGCTAGCCGCCGGGAAGCAACCCTAGCCCTACTTTTTTTCACATGAAACTTTTGTAAAGTTTAGTTGAAAGTTCCCCGAATTGTCTTCAAACTATTCGAAATTTATTTACAACATTTTTAAGTCAACTTGAAACTATTCAAATTCACTTGAATTTTTTTCAGATCGACATGAGGTCAGTTTGTTTCGATTCGGTTCATTCCAGTTTGGTTAATTCCTGTTCATTCCAGTTTCATTTTCCAGATCAGTGCTCCCTCCGCTTTAAATTGTTGTCGTTGTTGACCGTTTGTTTTATTCAAAATATTATATCAAATATGCAAAATTATAAATTAGATTTCAAATATTTTTAATGATAAACATATTATAACAAAATATATCATATATTTTAATTTTTTTAATAAAACAAATAGTCAAACGTAACTAAAAAAAATCAACTATGGCAACAATTTAAAGATGAAGAGAGTAAGTTGAATGTCCATTATTGTATCTGCTTTGGTGGTCTCATGGTCTGTCGCTTTGAGGTTGGAACGCCGTGCGCACGATCCGCGCACGTGTTCTAGCTGCCCCCCATATTGATTGTCCACGCTATGCTGCTCGGGACGGATGCGAGGCGGCGCTCGATCCGCGCTGTTGCTTGGCCTGGAGGCAGATGAAGGATAATGGCCACCAGGACAGTGCTCGATCGCCAAGGGCAAGGTGATCAAGAATCACACCATTTTCCTCGTCGCCGGCATTGTGGTGCTTTGGCCGTTTGATAAGGCCGTGCTTTCCGGCTTCTACACCGCCGTCGACATTTCATCAAACCGACGTTGCGCGTGCGGTGGCTGGACTACACAATCATCGAGCCCAGCATGCGGTTCGCGAGCCGCACCCGGTTGCTGATTGTTTTGGGGGGGGGGGGGGGGGGGGGGGGTGTCAGGGTTCAGCTACACGTTCTTGCCTTGGGTGGAGACGGTAACGGTGCTGCTGCACCGGATGTTGGGCGGCAGGCGCACGGTGCTGAGGAACAAGGGTGAGGCGCATGAGCGCATGTTTGTGGGCGTCACAGAAGAGACACCGTTGTTCTCAGGCGACGAGAATTACCGCAATCGTTCTCTTGATGTGAATGAGTATTGATAATGGGAATTTTGAGGTTAATTTTGATATGCAATATTCGTTAACTGATCCAATATACGCATCTCAACTTTACTTGTGCTGAATGAAGCATATTGCGCAGATTAGGTTAGACTCGTAAGTCCTTGGAAAACCTCCCGCTTTATAGCCATGTCAATACATTTCAGATTAACCAAGGCCACATGCTATCGACCAACATAAAGCCTGCTCGGCTCTCCCATTACTCTTAGTTCCATTATTTCATCCATCCATCTCCACTTCTAGTCTCTTTGCTTTTATGTGTCGTGCACGCCTACCGGATTTTTCTTGATGGCAGTGAATGAAAGTAGCTGGCTTAGGAGGCATCGGAATTTTACAAACAGTAAGACTTAGGTTCTAGTGTTTGGTTCATCAAGAATTGTGTCATTAAGTTTACTGCGGTTTGAGTTGAAGGTGCAACAAGTTTCACGTCACACAAGATGCACCCACAGGCTATCTTCAGATGGGAGGTTGACGTTGATTAGACTGCTCAAGGTATCAGCCCTTTTTATGATGCAGGAAACTACAAAGCGCGAGACCAGAAATTTCAAGAACAGAGAATTTTAGGTGATCTAAATTACTACTTGTCAATCAACTAAATTTGATTCTGAATCCAGTAGATGCTCAATTAATTTGCCAGAGCTACTTTGAGCATAAATGTTCTCGGAATTATTTCACAGATGCTAATATAGGGGATAACATATCCCACACATGTAGTTAACTAGCCTAATAAAGCGGACACCAGCACAAGCTAGTGATTTTAGAAAGGTACAATATCGGTAGAAGTTTGTGGAAAAAAAAAACAGTTATACGCAAAGGAATCACGGGGAACATCAAGGTTGTGGTTGCTTAAGTATCCAAACCAACAGTTGTGATAGGTAATTTAGAAACAAGTAATCTGGATTGCATCCACCTTTAATTAGCCTTGAAAATAGTTCAAGATCTCCCTCCGGGTACCGCAGTTCATCTCCATGCATGTCACTGTCACTAGAGCCTCCGGGTACTACACCGGCCTCGCTTTCTTTCCTAATGACAGTCATCCCTAGGAATTTTACCACACTGGAACCATTGGATAAGCCCCGCACACGCTGATACTTGTGGGATTTCCGCTCTCATGTACGCACGATTGGATCAGGAGCTTCACGTACCGCTGCGGCTACATCTCCATGGTGCTCGTCCCAGGATCACGGAAGAGCGGCTGTAGGTTGTCGGCATCGTCGTCCAAGCATCCGATCGAGCGCAAAAGAAGCATGAAAAGCGATCAACGAAATGCAAGACCCCGATGAATACGGGCCTAGCCGGTACTGCGGAACGCCCGGAACCAAGGGGGCGAGCGGAGACCGTGCCGGTGCGTCGTGCGGAGCCGTGCGCGTGCGGGAGCGCTGATGCATTCGGCCTGGCCGATCGTTGCTCCCGTACGGTAGGATCGGGATCTGACGTACGTGATTCAGCCATCAGAGCGGGGATGCGCTGGGGGCAGCTTGCCAACCGGCTGTACCGATTCTTTTTCCGGTTCCTGACGCATCCCATACATACTGGAGATCCAGTTGAAGGGCATGTATGTCATACCCTACTTAAGAGAGTATGTTGTGCATCAAGTATCGGTCCCTAGATCAGTAGCTGATACGCACAAGAACACAAAAGTGATATACAAAAGCATACTTCGATTAGGAAGGATACCTGATATTAAACCCTAGTGATGGTAAGACAAGGATTCAAAACCATCCAAGTCTATCCGATCAACTAGGCGAAGCAGACAGCGGAAGCCTTGGCCCAAGCCACAAGCAGACTTGAGAAGCAGAACTGAAAACCCAAACGTCGACGTCTCCTACGAGGTCTTCACCCACTGAACCAACAAATGCAAACGCGTGAGTACGTAAGGTACTCAGCAAGCCCTACACTACACAAGGGTATATATACATGCATATTTGGTTCTAGCAAGGAGGAGGCTGAATGGCTCATTTGCTGAAAGCAAACTTTATGCAGGGTTCACTAAAGCAAGTCAAAGAGTCATAGATAAAACAGAGAGATTTTTGTCAATATTTTAGTTGGTTGGCCCTGGGGGAGTATGAAGCCTTCCCGCCAGTTCCCAAAGTTTTAGTTGGGCCTTCTGACCTCAATGGTCATACCGACCCGGCATCCATGCCAACACTTCCAAAACACGGGTTGACTACAACCCACTCACACGCCAAGGAGAGAAAAGAGGTGGCTAATCTCAAGGGCGCAAAACCATAACGGGTCATATGCCGTGACCACGTCCATCCGGATGAATTGTTTTCCTCTGCAGAGGTTGTACAGCTTTCCCCATGAGTCACGCACCCTTTGCAAGGGGGTACGTAACGCTTAATCCATCTTCTCTGAGTAGTCTCACAAATCCACCACGGAATCACACTCAGGGGCCTGTGACTTGAAAAGTCACACATCGGCACAATGCACCTGTGAGGTACATCGCGCTCCTGCAAGAAGTTGCAGGATCCTGTAACAAATACCAGGACAGGCGGTATTCCCGTAACTGATACCGGGATTTCCGTAACTGATAGCGGATTCCGCAACCGGACCACGGGTACGTTTCCCGGGTCTTTTCCTGAGCTTCCGTTGCCTCTACTGGCCTCCGATGGTAAGTGTAAGAGTACGAAGAAGGTAGGGTATGTCCCTTTCGGGTTCCGTGGTTGTACGGAAATCGTTAGGCTTACGAGCGAGAGAACCGGTCCTTGTGTGGCCGGACAAGCACCAAATCCCACACTGGGGGTCTATCACACCACCATCACCACACTAGTGGCCTTGCCCGCAGTCCAACCCATCCCAACATCTTCATCACCTAACACAGTTGTGCTACTCCCAAACCCAAGTATCACACACACCACCAAACTCATTTAACACATTTGAAAAGCAAGTATATGAGTAAGGTGTGGCAATGTAGAAACATTGCGGGGGTCCTAAGCATTCTAGTAGCAAGGTAACTGTGCCATCATAGAAATGATGGAACCATCCTAGGTTTATCAAGGTGATGGGTAATCAAGGGTAAACAAGGATCCGTATATTAAGGCCTTAAGGCATCAATACCGGTAAGCAAGTAGGACCATAGCTACACAAGCAGTAAAATAACAAGCAATGCATAATACGAGAGTAAGCTCTATAGGTGCATTTGCGAAATCAGTAGGTTCAATCATGATCAAGGAGAAGTAGAGCTTGCCTGCAAAACAATATCCTTAATCTTCAAGTTCTTGCTCTTCAGATTCTTCGGTTGAGGTTGATACCTTCAAGTCCTTTCCTCAAAGCTCAGTTCCTCTGACTTGTATTTAAGCTTGGACTCTTCAGCTTGTTCTCGAAACTTGCGAAAGCTAGCGCATAAAAATACACCACGTAAACAAACTACCGCAAAAGAAAATAAAGACCAAAAGAGCTAAAAAGATCCAATTAACTCCAAAAAGAACCAATAGAACACCAATGAAGAATCGGAGACACAAATCATGTATGGTGCGGTAAGTTTTATTTTAAGAAAGGTTTTATCATCTTAAAAGGCTATTAGGTATGCATTGAGCACTAGGGCTTTTAATGTGAATGAGGGATGCTAAGCCATGAGAAAATCATGCTTGCATGTGAGGGTGAGTATGACGTGTGTACGTGTTCTTTGTACACTTGCGGCACTAAGGCTTTATATAGGTTGTCACCTATATAAAGGTTAATGCAATAAGCGTACGAAGTGTAAAGTGTGTCATTTATTTACCTATAGGTTAAGATATTACCTAATGGTGATTAACTAGTATTTTACCTACTGCATTAGTTACTAAGACTAAGCTACTAATTATTTGTCATGAGCTAAGCACATGACGGTGGTACGTGTACGTGAGCATGCTTGACATGAATGCATTGGCTCAAACGGAAAACCACGACCAAATAAATAGGAACTAACAGGAAATTCCAATAAATTCCAAATGAAAGACAAGTGATAGAATGAGTCGGATTGGTAGAGATTGGTGACAAGATTAGGGTAGGTTTTATGCTACGAGATGAAAAGGGCATTGGTGATATGCGATATCGATGTCGTATGGTTGGTCGATATGGAGATTTATTGGATGAGAGAGGAACTTTGGATATGGGTGGTCTGTAGATCTGGTGGTATTGAATCGAGGATGATTTTAGATGAATTTTGGCGGAAGAATCGCCAAAATCGGAGTTCGAACGGAAAAGATATGAATTTTGGAAGTTTGCCGAGAAAAGGATTAACTAGAATTAAGCTTAATAAATTAAGCATTGATATAATCCTAATTATTTTGAGATGGACAATGGTTGGAAGATGTTTAGAATGGCTCAACATATTTTTAGGAATTTTGTGGGATTTTTCTGACATCAGAAATGTACTCGCAAAGAAATACGTGTACACTAGCCGGGTGCACTTAGCATTTTACTGAGAGAAAGAGAGGCTGACAGATGGGTCCAGGGAATCTGAGGGCTTATTTGTAAGAGTAGAAAGGTTCTGGGGACTTTTTGGTAAATACAGAAAGTCGACAGGGACCTAACTGTAATTTGGGAAAAGTTCAGGGTTCTCAGTGTAAAAAGATAGGGGTCATATTGTAATTACGAAAAGGTATAGGGACTTTTCTGTAAAAAGATAGGACTAGGACAGAATTACTGGAAAGGTCAGGGGCTTATCTGCAAAAATACAGGGCCCGGGATTTTTAAGATTTTCGGAATTGTTTTTGAATGGGAAAAGATGGTGGACTCGGTGCACCATGAACCGAGGGGGTTCATGGGTCTATGGTCTACGTGGACCGGGTGCATGGAAGAGAGGAGGGAGTGAGAGGCTGACTGGGCAGGGGGGACCGGGTCAAGCTGGGCCCACGGGCCGACGTGGCATGCCACGTTGGCGGGCGGTGTGGCTGGGTCAACGCGGCCGGAGATAGGGGCACGCGCGACGGCGGTTCGCCGGGACGCTCGCCGGCGGCGGCTAGGAGGGCAGAGGCTCGACGCGATGTGGACGCCGAGGTGCCGCGTGAGACGGCGGAGCGGGGAGTGCCACGCGTCGTCGACGGGAAGCGACGGCGCGACGGCGTGACACCGCCGATGTGGGCGACGGCGGCGGTGTGCGACGGGGAAAGGGCGAGGGAGTGGAAACTCACGAGTTTGTGCTGGCTGGGATGTGCGCGGGAGTGCGGTGATTCGTTCTGGTGGCGCGACCTGGCCGGGGAGGGTCCCACTGTGGCCGGCGGCGAGGTTGAGCGCGGCGGCCATGGCGGCGCTCGGTGAAGTGGTGCGCGCGTGCGGAAAAGAACGAAGAGAGGTGGTGCGCGAGAGAGAGAAGGGGACGGTGAAGCTCACCGTGCTCTCGAACGGGGCGGAGGTCAACAAGAGGCGGCCGGCGTCGGAGAAGAGGACGGCCAAGAGGTCGTCGTCGATCTCCTTGCACGGGACGCGGCTGCAGAAAAGGAGGGCATGCCGAGGTTAAGAGCGGCACGACGGAGCCGTAGGAAGAGAAAGGGGAGACGGGGATTGACCAACGGCGACGGGAGAGCACGCCGGGTGATCGCCGGAGTGAGGAGAGAAAAGTGGAGAAGAATGGGAGTGGAGCTTCGGAGAGGGCTCGGTGCCATTTTAAAGACGGCAATGGCGGTGCGGCGGGACTTGGCGGGTGCGTCAAGAAAGGAGGGGAAGGCGGTGGCGACAGTAGGGCGGTGCGGCGGCTGACGTCGGCGACGGGACGGAGGAGGAAGAGGACGACGGTGGGGCCCGCGCGTCGGTGAAAGAGAGAGGAGGAGGAGCGGGCTGGGCTGGCGCTAGGTGGAGCTGGGCCGAAGAGAAAAGAAGCCGGGCCGACGCGAGAGAGAGGGAGAGGGAGAGAAGAAGGGAAGGGTTGGGCCGGCTGGGAGGAAAAGGAAAAGGGGCGGCCCGGGAAGGAGAAAAGGATTTGATCTTTTCTGGATTTCGAATTTGAGGGAATTTCAAATTCGAGCAAAAACAAAAGACAAACAAAACACTCAAACAAATCCAAATAAATTCAAAAAAATGCACATGATGTGATTTTGATGCAAGTTTAAATTCAAACTTTTGAAATTTAAATTGGGAACTTGATCTACTTTATTTTAGTTTGTTGTAAATTTGAAAAGGGTCAAATTTTAGTGGAATTTTAAATGAAGCAAACACTTGAGCACTTATTTCATGTTTCAAAATTCTCAAATTCAAACTAAGTTTGAATTATTTTAGTGAATTTTATTTCGAAAAAATCATGGCAAGGTAAGAGGTTGCACAAAAATTTAAATTTGGAGTGATTTTTATTCCTTTTTATTTGTTTCCAAATTTTGGGGTGTTACACAGATACACACATGTACGTGCACTTCGTCTTCAGATCGAGTAGAAGAAGGAATCTTGTTGAGCTGTGAAGGAGAGACGAATGCATTCAGGAGCGAGCTGGTGTTATATAGAAGTGGAACACACCCTGTCCATTCTTTTCCTATGACCTTGGCCGTGCGTGCAATTATTGTGCCGCAACAACATTTGTAATTGTTGAATTTATTTATCCTCACATGCAGAAGTCATATACTGGAGCATAATATTTAAGATCTAGCTACTAGCTTTGTGTCATCCACAAGTCGGTTTAAGCATTCATTTACTGGAGCATAATATTTGTAGGTCTATTTTGTTTAGATCAAGTTGCAGTGGCTTCAGTGGTACCGAATCTCAGGAGACGGCGACAATTTGTTTTATGTCTCAATGATATAATTTGGTACAGTTCCTTGACAACACAGTCAACCCCAGCTGTAAACTGAAGCAACCATTTGGAATGGCAATCCAAGGTTTCCACTGATTACAACCTTGTCTACTCTGGCCCAAATAATCAAATGCCATTATTCTAACTACTATACCTTCAGACTTACTTCAAAGCTGCAAATTCACTTTTTTTTTCCAAATAGATCAACCGTCTCCCTTCGGAATCATGACATCTCTGCATGAGGAAATATAAGATCTAGCTACTAGCTTTGTGTCACCCGCGATATCAGACACAAAAGAGTTGACATCCAGTCAGTTTTTTTTTCCAGGGCGTTGACATCCAGTCAGCTTCTCACATTGTCTTTTGCCTCTTTATGCCTCAGCAGCTAGCTGCAACTTCAGGAAAAAAAGGTAGAACCGATGCCCTGCCTCTGATACAACCATCTAGTACTAGTAACCCACGCTATAGCTGCTTCCATGCCATGGGTTGGGAATTATTCACTTGAATGAAGACATGACGAAGTAAGTTAATTGTTGCTCACTAATGTTTGCAATAAGCCATGGCATAAAGAAAACAGAGTACAAAACATCTTAAAAATTAAATGTAGTAAAATTATCATTTTTTTACCACTAGCGAAAGATACTTCAGTGCTTTACTCACAAACTCACAAACTCCATTGCTTCTTCGTTGATCTTGAATGAGCTTTGCTTCTTCTATGATCCTGAACTATATGCTGCTCGTCAATTAAAGTCCACCTGGAGTCCCGGAGGTGGCTATTTGCACACTTTTCTTCCAACTATATATAAAGATAGGTAGAATAACAACACGATAGATCAACTGACTTTGTTACTCCTTGCACCCCAACTCTGGATATGCTCATGAAAATGACAAATTATAACTTTCCTATACCTTCCAATCCTAATATTTTCATCATATATATACTACTGCTGAGGAGAAATCTAGAACAATCTATTTTGTATACATGCTATGAAATGGAACAGGGGTAAGAGAATGACAAGACGGGGGAAGAGTATATATATAGGCCAAAACAGCGGAAGCGGTAGGCCCAAACAGAGGAAGTGGAACAGGCCTTTAGAGTTTAGTTCTCTCTATACTTGCAGTTAGGACTGGGCACGAAACCCAACACCCGAAGCCCGAAACCAAAAAACCCGATCCAGAACACGATACACCTGAAACCCGAAAATCGGATGTTATTTCGGGTTACAGATCTCAAAACCCGAACCTAATTTGAGAAATTCAGGTTTTATGTCCCCGGTACCCGAATAGCCCGAGCAACCCGAAATTTTATTTCAGCTAGCACAAAAGTTACCAAGTCCCGATCCACCTCCATGCTTTGGCCCACGATTCCTAGTTGGGAGTTGTTGTCTCTCACTTGGGCTACGGCCCACTTATTTTCCTCGCGTGAGGCCATGAGGCCAATAACCGAGAGCCTTTCTAGTCCTGTAACCCCTTGTCTAAAAGGGAAAAAAAAAGATCCCGTAAATCCAATCCCTAGCCGCCGCCATCGACATCGCGGGTGGCTCTGTGGTTGTGCTTCCGTAGAACTTCAGCCACCGCCTGCCTACCCCTTGCTCGCCTCTCGCCGCCGCATGTGCGCTCGCCCAAGCCTCATGACCCCATCAATCTGCCGCTTGTAACACCCGCGCCCATATTGGCCTAGTTGCGCTGATGGGCTATTGTGCGGTTGTGCTACCCAAAAACGGGCCCCAAAGACCCAAGAGCAGCAGTCAAGAGATGGGCCGCCATTTGCCTGCAACCCGGCAGGTCCTCACGGAGGCGTGCCCGCTGGCCTTCTTCTCCCCTCCACCCCCCCCCCCCCCCCCCCCCCACCCCCCCACCTCCTCTTCATGCGGTGCCTCTATCGGCCTCCGTGCGACCTCGGCCCCCACCGCCGCCGCCCTCCGTCCAGCTTTTACTGAAGATTTATGAAATCAGGTGATTCGGGTTATGCTGCAGCATGGGGCTTGGGAGCCTCTTGCGCAAGGCTCAAAGTTCTATTCATGCATGGTGAGAATGCAGCTCTTTAGTCCCACATTGCTAGTTGAGAGTGATATAAACAAAAAGATTAGCAAGGCATTGGTTGTGGAATAAACCATCGAACTCACTAGAGAGTAGAGAACATATATTTGATCTTTAGGCGAAAAGAAAAGAGAAGGAAAGATCAGGTATATACGGGCACAGGTAGTTGATTGCGAGTAACCTGGTCTAATTTTGAGCAGAGAGAGGGGAAAAAAAAAGTAAATGTAGTAGCATTACGTAACGAGGTAGCTACACCAGAATGCTAAATGTACGAGAAACTCAGGAAGAACATTATTTGTGGCGGAGCCTGTAGGACAGAAGAAGCAGAATGGGAAGGGGGACAAATCGCGCATTGTTAAGCTGCAGCAAAATCAACAACTACTCGGTACCGCACATTGTGTGAATTCAGTGATATTCTACGTGAGGAAGCCAATTGTCTGAATTTGTCTAACGGCTCCTTGCGGCTCTCAATGATGAATATTCCTGATGCATCTCATTCCTATCGGGAATTTACTTGTAGAGTAGGGTCTGTGTACTAGATATGACTTGAGAGTAGATGAAGGGATCTTGAGCTGTAAAAGAGATTTTTATCGTTCAGGAGTGAGGTAGAATTATATGGAACACATCCTGTCCCATATGCTCTTTCGTTTACACTTCAGCCATGTGCACAATTGAAGTGCCGCAACAACACTAGTAACTGTTGAAATTTACCTATTATTATATATATATTTGACGGCAAAAAGGAGCCACCATATTCGCTCTCGAGGCCTAGAAATTAACAGGTTAATCCGAGAAAATAAGAAGAAAAAATTACCCACCACTGCCATTATGAAAATTTTAGTCTAAAATACCCTCAAATCTATTTCTAAATTACCCACAATGCCATTATGAATCAAAAAATAACTACATTCGAAATAATAAAAAATAGCCAAAAAATACCCTTCCCACCTGTTTCAAATTACCCACCATGCCATTATGAGTAAAAAATAGATAAATTCTGAATAATAAAAAATAGCCAAAAATACCCTTCCAACCTATTTCTAAATTACCCATCATGCCATTCAAGTCCAAAAAACCAATTAAATTCGTAATATTTAAAATAGACAAAAATGCTTCTAATTCCTATTTCTAATTTACCCACCGTACCATTATGAGTCCAAAAATTGATAAATTTTGAATAATAAAAACAATCAAATTACACTTATTTCCTATTTCTAGATTACTCGCTTTGCCAAATTTTTATTAATAAAGAAATCTATTAATATTCCAAACACAAATGAAACAATAAAATTCAAATGAAAGTAAATATATAGTTTATCTTTAAATTGTTGGGAAAATACACCTTAGAAAAGCACATGAAAAATATAAGAAATAATAATTTAAATTGATATCATTAACGAAAACTTGACATGCAACACAATTGCCCCAATGATGCTCTTTAAATGCTACTTATAAAAATTGGTTATTTCAATATGGCATTTATGTAATGATAACTCATTACAAACTTAAATTGACAGACTCGGTGAGGAATTTCTCCAATCAATTTTAGCTATGTTAGAAATGTATTACTATAAAAAAATAAACTATGTTTAAACTTATACAATAATATAAAAATAATTTTAATATTTTAATAAATCTAGCCGCGCAAATGCGTGGGCAGCCATACTAGTTAAACTAACCAACAAGTCCATGCATTGCTTGTGACCAATTGTGGCGCCCTCTCGTTTTGTTTTTCAGAAGTGGTTCTTTCTCTTTCATTGGAGGATAACAAAAATCCACGAGTTTTCTTAAACCAAGAGCCACGTGATCAAGAATGGTGCTTCCTCAGCACCGGGAACGGGGCGTTATCTTCGTGGTACAAGCCTGTTGCCTATCTCAAATCTCACCCGACCGAGAAATACTGACCGATGTTGGGCCTGAGCGGTATCAGGAAGTCATGATCAGCTTGATCTCATTGGAGCAGTTTCTTCTGTTGACATTATGACACATGCTATCCGACTCTGTGTGATATGACACTATAGAGTTCATCTCTTTTGCCTCCATCGCAGATTCCACATACAATTTATTACATTTCCTTTTTGCTTGTAGCCCATCGCCAAGCTAGTACATTTGTATATCATACTAGTTAATTAGTTAAGTGCTTGTGCCTTGCCACCGATAAAAAATCACTATGAAAACGCACGTGGAAAAGAAATCTCGTCGAGTCTATAGATTGAATTGTTAGATCAAGTTGAATGGGGAAAATTTCAGTACAAAAGCACCTTTCACTGCAATGGTGCAAACAGATGTTTGTGTCCTGCGAATAGCCATCTAACTTTATGTTATATAGCCGAAAAAAAGACCAGATCACTTACGAGCCCCGCCTCAGTAACTATCTGGTTCAATGTTAGCTATATTCTTACTGAGGAGCGAAAAGTGCTCCCTTAATTAGAATGTGATTCCATAATGCGGACATCGTCAGTTTTCATGTACCACGTGTCAAAGGAATCCTTCTGGTGAACATTTCCTGTGATTACAGTCGACAGTGAACCTCACAAAAATGCTGATGTTTTGAGCACTGAGATAAGAGTGCGACTCAAGAGTTTTAAGCTGGATGATGCCTTTCTAAGTGCCGAAAATGGCCATTTGTAGTGTGGATTCACTGTGCGATAATGCTCCCACAGCTATGCGAGGCGTGTGTTAGAGGTAATTCATTCCTTACTCCCTTCGTCTCTAAATAGATGTCGCTGTTGACTTTTCGACATCACGTTTGACCACTCGTCTTATTCAAAAAAATTACGCAAATCTTGTTTATTTTCTTATAACTTGTTTTATCATAGAAGATATTTTAATCGTGACATATTTATTTTGTTTATTTTCTTATAACTTGTTTTATCATAGAAGATATTTTAATCGTGATATATTTATTTTAATATTTACATAATTTTTTTGAATAAAACGAGTGGTCAAACGTGATGTCGAAAAGTCAACACCTATTTAGGGACAGATGGAGTAGTCCATAAGCAAGTTCTAGAATAATGTGCGTGTAGGCTTGTTCAAAAGTCTAGTGAAGTAAATGAGGAGCAGCATGGCAGAGACTTTTGTGTGCATGCCGGCAGCACATTCATGTGCTAGTGTAGCAAGTCAAATCTTTATTTTATTAATTTTGGATCAAGAACCTTGCCGCGTTGTGGCATGACTCTTCTCCCTCTGTTCTCATTCTCGTAGTAGCTCAGGTTCATTTTTTTATTTAGTTTTGTACATTATATACACAAGACACATGCGGAGTAGGTTTGTATAGATTGGCCCTCACAGTGTACTAATTTGGCGAAGGATGGAAAAAGCAACATTCCGATACGTAGTCTATGGTGTCGAAACTAGGATAGGAAGGTATTGGGAAATTCCAAATCAGTGAAACCGTGAGGTTTGGAGGCTTGGAGCTAGCGCATAGTTTGCCGCGTAGTATTGGGAAACTCCAAATCAGCAAGAGCTAACACTGGCTCCTAAAAGTAATGGTCCTTGTATGTAATCAGCTAGAGCTAACACAGTACTGGCTCGCAAACCAGCAAATGCAAAAATATATACTCTCTCATGTAACCGCAGTCGTCTAACGTTCATAGTGGTGCACTGCGCCCTCGCGGAGTAGGTCACCAAGTGCACATCTTCACCGCGGCCAACGCCAACGCCACGTATGCACGCGGGGCATCACCTTCTTGTCCTTCCACGTGACGCCGGCGAGCCGCGGGGTACCTTAACCAGCCACTGGCTGTGGTCTGGGCGCGGTATGAGGATCGGAAGAGAATATCATGCAGCGTGGCCAACCTTGCCGCGCGGCATCGCACGTCCCTGCGTACAAGACTATCAACTCAGACGCTGCGCAAGAAGTTCTGCGGATGCACTCGCAAGTTGGCAACTGGCGTGCCTATTACTTAGCAAGGTGCTTGGGGAGAAGTCGGATTTTTCCGGGACTACGCGCACCTCATCGCTATCAGAGACCACAAAAGGGGACGTGCTCTGTCGCGAGTATATGATCCAAGACGGCCGCATCCACGTCGTGTTCACGGCTAGGTGACGGGCACGTAGTGCTCACAGCTCAGGAACCAGGTCAAGGGCGAAGCGGCAAGGACGCATGCGGCAAGCCTGTTTACGGCGAGCAAGTTTTCTGCGCTGTACGAGCTCATGTGCCTATGCGAGCAGAGGACGCCGGCGGTGTTCCCAGGAAACGAGAGCTACTCCAATCACTGTCGCGAAATAAAATTTCTGATCACTATAGTTTGTAAACAATTAAAGTTGATTGATGTGCTTGTGCATTATTCGTTCAGGTTTGGAATCATAAGGCCTCAGAGAACCTCCCTCTAATTTATAGCCATATCAATACTCTTCAGATTAACTAGGGCGATGTGCTGCCGCCCAATATAAAGCCTGTTCTGACTCTCCCATGATTCTTAGTTCCGTTGCATTTGTCCATATCAACTTCTTGGTCTCTTTGCTTTCATGTGCTGTCCATGCCTACCGAATTTTTCTTGTTGGTAGTGATGAATTATATGGAGCACATGTCATGTTACATTTGTGTATGTAGTAGGTTGTGTCAAACGATATGCAATCACCGAAAACAGCTCATGCTCTGGCGGTACGTGCCTATGGGATTTACATCTCAAGCACTCCGTGATTGAGAACTGTTACACATGCTCGTGGTTGTCCTCTTCGACAAAAGCTACAACCTTTACCGGTCAGAGCACAACGTCCTATGTATCATTGTGATGAAGTACCCCAACCTGCAGCAAGTTCGTTGCAGTAGGGACACAGTGGTGGAACCATGAACCATTTGACAAAGATTGATTGAGCGAAGTAACAACTATGAACCATTTGCCGCATATACTCCCTCTGTCCAATAGGGGCCTTGCCCCTCCTATCAATAAAAATATATTTCTATATGTTATAGGTAATGTAAATAGTATTTCTGCCTGAAAAAGAGGTATATCCAATATGTTATTTTGACGAAGATTTTCTAGTTGTGCAACAAGTTCATTCTCTTTTTTATTTGCAATAACAGATTTACTACACTAAAAAAGGTCAGGCTTGTCTCATCTAAATCAATTTCCATGTTTGAACACGGAAAATAAAAAGAAACATCTGCGGTCACAGGCGGAGCCAGGGTACAGGGGGCCTGCTATGTCATTCAGGTTGCTTCCAATGACAAATATAATACTAACAATGTGTTTTTATACACATATCAAGTAAACGTGTTTTTCCAGGCCTTTAAATCAATGCCTACTTGGTTTTCTTGTCATAACAATATATGTTACGTTTCTGATATACATTATTACAAACTTATCACACCCCAAATTTGAAATTTTGTAATGTGACTGAAACTTCACTAAATTTTGAAATGTTTTGGAATAGTTTAAACTTTTTCTCTGATATTATAATATTATCACATCTATTTAGGCAAATTAAATTATTTTCTAAATTAAATCAACTAATATAGTTTATATAAATTTGTTTGTTGCATTCATGATGTCTAGTGTGTATTACGTGTTTATTTTTGTGAATAATGAATTTCAAATTTCAATAGAGAGCTTGTAGTTCGGATTGGTTTAGAATAACGAGGATAATAACCACATTCCTAACCTAGTCCCAATCACGACCAAGCTATCAGCTTATTCTTGTCTTCTCTTTTCTCCATCAGCTTGCAAACAACCAAGCTATCTGCACGCACCAAATCTATGCAATCAAAATACCTTTATCTGCTCATTATTTGACCTCCTTTCTTCCTTTTTTTTTTCTTTTCTCTCATCTGTCAGCTAGAATTTTGCACCTTTTTTTTTTTGCGAGGGTAGAATTTTGCACCATGAAGGGGAAGATCCACATATTTAAGACTGAGTAGCAGCACTCGGGTTAAGGCAAGTGTCCTTGACGCCCTTTGAACCCATTTCTCTCTCTCTCTCTCTAGTTTAGGTCTTGTTTTTTGGGTCGTAGCTTTTGAGTTTTTAGAAAAGTTGGCTGTTTTAGTAGCTGAAAAGCTGGCTTTTAGTTTTTCAATGTTGGCTTTTGTAATATATATTAAGCTTCTCAGCATGTCAAAAGTTGGAAAATTAGCTCTCGGCTAGCTTTTTAGCTTTAAGTTCATTTCATCAGAAGTCAGGTTTTTAGCACTCCAAAAGCCAGATCAGAAGTTTGTTGTTCAGCTGAAAAGCTCAAACAAATATCCCCTTAGGCATGTATTGCGTTTAATTTGAATCTTATGTGTCATTATCATGTTCCTTACTATTTCCTTGTTGCGTGGGTGTGATAGATGATGTCGATTATTGGGTTGGTCATGCTTAGTTTGCTGATCTTGGAACGGTTGTAATTTGCTTAATAATCTTGACTAATGACTCACATGCATATTAATCATGGGAATGGTAATTCTTTTAGCAACATTGGATAAGTTAGTGGATCCAAGCAGGAGGATGTTTTGATGATGGTGCAGGAATGCGGGTACTTTTTTTGTACTCATGGTTTCCGGTTGGTATCTGCTTGGGATCCTAAGGATCACTTCATGGAGTTGTAACTCAGGAGTACTACATTGCCATCACGAGGCTTTGATATGGAGTAGCTTGGTTGAGTATCAAAATGTTCTTTCAGTTGGCAGTATTTGAGGAAAGGTTTTGGATGGAGGAATCCATTGGCAGTATTTCGACGTAATCTCTAATCTAGGTAATGGATGGAGTAATCCTAGCCACGTGCGTTGCTAAAGGGGACTTTTGTTGTGGATGGTGTAATCATGCAACGCTGGAACCTTGACATGTGATCTTTCCTAGCTGGGAGACTCTTTGAAAGAGCTTGTAGTGAACTCCTTGCCTCACACCTCGAAAGTGTGTAAGTGCAGCGCAACATGGGCATCTAGGATGATTTGGTCTACCTGGCACCAAGGGATGATATCACGACTCGAGGGTAAAGTGGTGCGACCTCAGTAGAGAAGTAAAACTGTCATTTTAGCCGTGCTCATGGTCAAGAGCTAGCGGCCTGGATCCTCGCATGATTAGTGGGAACAATGGTTGGATAGATCTGGTGGGGTAACCTTATTTGGGTGGTGTAACCTGTTTGTTCTACAGGTGAGGTAACATGTAGGTTGATTGAGTGGAGTAACCGTTGGCTGTACAGGTGGGAAGTACTATGTAGTAAACCTTATGCTAATTTACATCACTTAGTAATTTAGGTGCTTTAGTAAGTGTCTTAGTTGTAGTTGATTTTTGCGATGAACCATATGTCAACATTAATTTATTTCTTATAAGCTTGCATATCATCTTTTTCTACGCTTGCGAAGTACGACATGTACTCGCACTTACTATTTCCCCTAAAATCATGAAAATGCTGCTCAAAGAGTGAAGATGGACTACTTCGACAATGATGAAGAAGGCTAATAACCTTGTACCGCCCACGGTTGACTGCTGATGGCGACGGAGACTTCCGCTAGCGTTTGTATTCTTTTTGTTCTTTGAGACATATATGGTAATAATGTACGACGTAATTATATGACATTGGTTAAACTGTTTATTTTACTTTGTCCTATATATGTGTGTAACTTGATCCTAAGCAGATATATAGATGAGCAATACTAATCAGCAGTTTTATTGCATTAAATTCATCCTTTCCAACTCAACCAGTTACTAAAGTTCAATAGCAATATTCATTAATAAATGACATGCTCATATTACATGGACTGATCTATGATGTCTTGCGGACTAAAGTCATACTTGCATCATGAATACTGGCAATTCAGATTTTGTATACTTCGGCTTACATAAAGGAGGCATGCATGACTCTTGTAGCTCCCTGTATATTTCATATTATCCCTGCTCAAGTTCATCCACAATTTAGTTTTGCATATACACAGGACACATGCACAAAACCTTGGTGCATGTATGTAATATATTGGCAATCACTGTGTGTTTGGTAAAAGGCGGACAGAGCAAATTTGCTCCTCGGTAGTATATGGTGACAGAACTTAGGATTGGAAGGTATTGGAAATTCCAAATCATCAAGTTAAGAAGTTTCAGACCTTCGGTGGAATATGGTTGCTGTTGCATAGTCCTCATGGTAGGCCTATCGTTAGGGATGAAAACAGCACAGTAAATTTAAAATTACCGATGCTGTTTTTCACTTTTTTCTTATCATTTCTGTTTTATTAAAGAGTTAAATACATTGACGGTCCTTAAACTATTTCAGGTGTGTCATCCAGGTCCACGAACTTTAAAATGCACATACATGTCCTCAAACTATCAAAACCGTTCACTCAAGGTCCGTTGGCCTGTTTTTTAGAAAAAATGCAAAGAGGCCCCTGAGTTTCCCATTCTTCTCACACACAACCCCTGCTTCCCACCCTGGTCATACTGCTGCTCATCCGCGAGTGCAGCGCCCATCCCGATGTCGGTGTTCGTCGAACGACGGGAGCTACACTGACGTGGCAGAATATTGAATAAAAAATAGTCTTAGAATGCTATTGCGTTGCTCGCCGAGAAGCTAGTCGGCGCGCATGCCATCCTGGGCATCTTGGTGCTAGTCACTCGCCTCGTGAACTTCCTTGGCGAGGAGCTGCTGTCATCCTTAACGGCGGTGACAATGTGCTCATGCATGCTATCGAGCGAGCTGCTATGATTGAGGGCTCGTGTGCAAGAAAAATGAGAAACTTAGGAGCCTCTTTGCATTTTTCTAAAACCAAAAGCGGTCTATGGACCTCGGGTGAACGGTTTTGATAGTTTGGGGACCTGGATGTGCAGTTTGAGAGTTCGTGGACCTGAATGACATACCTGAAATAGTTTGAGGACCGCCGGTGCCTTTAACTCTTTATTAAAAATTTATGGAAAACGAGTGGAATTCGGGGTGCCAAACATGGAATGTGATTCAAAATTGGTTTGGGCGTTTTTCCATCCGTTTGCCATATTACCATATTTACCAGGAATTACAACCGGAATTTCCGTATTTACATGATAATTATCGTGCATACATGCTTGAGACTTATAGAGCATTCCATTCGAGTACATCCGTAATTTAAGGTTATAAGCATTCTATTTAAGTATTTGACCATTTCACACTTTCGTTCAAATACTTGACGAGAGCGAATTTCTCATGTTTGCTCCACCCTAAGCTTTCAGTCCTTCTTGTTATTATCCATGCATGCAAATCATGTATGTGTTGTAGCAACCGACTAGAGCATCACTGCATGCAAATGTAAACATGCATGCTACTTAAAGATCACACTATACACATGAGAATCGCTTGTTGATCCCTTCGTCATCCGCCAGCCACCGTAAAGAAAAGCAGCCTTCGTCAACCGTTCAAACCCGGCCCATTCCACCCTCGTGGAGCGTGGTCACCACGCCCATGTCTTCACCGCGATCTACGCGCATGCCACAGCCAACTCACGTACGCCAGCGTGGGGATCACCTTCTTGTCCTTCCACGTGAGGCATCCCAAAATTGTTATACCACACTCAACTAAAGAGGTATAAATTTAGTTAATTTCATATATATTTCTTGTTCCTCTCATCCTACACAGCTCTGTCAGTTATATAAGGGGAGGTTAGCTTCAGCAACTAGAAGAACACCAACTTCTCCGGGAGACAACACTTGTGGGTGCGTTTAGTATTACCTAAAACTTTTTTCACCTTCAACTCCCAACCTAGGAGGCTCAACTACACCATTTTTCATAAATCAAATACTGAGACCTAAATCTTCTAACCAGTTAAATCCTGATGCCTCCTAAGTCTAGATATTGCCAAAAGTGTGGAATACACTCATCAGCCTGAAGTTGGAGATGAACAATTAGAACTGTACTGAAGATTTGTGGGTAGAGCCTGGCGGGCTTTATATTGACAAAAAAGAGGCAGTGGGTATTATAAATAACTGAATTGAAATGGCTATAAAGAGTGAGGACTTTTACGATAGACCAGAACAGATGCACACCGTTCATTCCTTCATCCGACGGTTTAGATCTTAATCATTCCTTTTGACCCACTAGTATTTAAATATCACGGTGAGGTATTGTGGGTATCATATATGTGTCTTATTATGAAAAAAAAAACGGACAAGACACGACATGTAGATGGTTCACGGCCTGGATGGGGGATGATGTCGTCGAGGATCCGAACAGCAGGGTAGGGTGTGGCAGGGAGAGGGAAGGAGAACGACGCCGGGATGGATTCATAACTCTTCAGGTGCCGGCGCTGATGTGAATAATGTTGGCGCCTGCACTAGCGCTTGGCATCTTCCAAGAACGAGGTGGCGGCGCCAAAACTCGTGTTACCGACTGGTTTTTACTGGACAACCCTAAGAGTATACATGTCTAATTACTTAAACTACAGACTAGTAGTTACCATATTTGTCATCGAAATGGATGGTTAGATCATATCCATGATACTTTTTGTCTAACGGTATCATGATCTATGGTAAAAGTCCTTTAAAGGAGAGCGTGCGCTGAAGCTTACAGAGTCCAACCTGATTAGTTGAGCATATGTCTGTGCACCGTGAAACCATGGCTGTCAGTTATAAGGAACAGAAACTCATTCGCCACAAGCAGAGTCCAGGCTGAATAAAAATTTGGATAAGAATAACGATTACGCAAATGTAAGTTAGCCTAATTAATGTTTCACCCAAAATCTAGTGGTTCACTGAGAAGCATGCTTCATTCTACAGTCAATCGCTGGAATTTCAAGCGAACGAAACGGCGAGGAAACTGATTGCAGTACATCGATAGAGTGCTGCATATGTTCATAGGGCAAATCGTGATACAGGTTCGGCACCAGACGACACAACAACCGTGCCCATAATAACAGGTTCAGTAGCATCAGGATCTACAACGTTATTGGAGAATCCTGATGGAGGTCCTCTGCGTGCTACTCGCGCCGTGCATGGTGACCTAGACCCCTGCATGCTTGTTGCGCCGCATCCAGTGACCTCCATTGTGGGCGAAATCGTGTATCCGACCTCCGGCCTCACGATGCTTGTGAACCACGTGTGCCAGCAATCGCCGTGCATCACATCGCCACCTCGACAGTCATAGCCCCTGCTCGCGTAGCGCCGGGTTGATGATTGCGTCGACGGCATAGTTCAGTTACATCAAGTAGATGAAGAACTATCGCCGCCAGTGATGAGGTTGATGATTACGTTGACGACGTAGCTCAGCCAGATCAAGCAGATGCCCGAGCGCCTTGCAATGCGCGGCGCGCTGCCCATCGCCAGTGACGAGGAAAACGTACGGCGCCGTTCTTGAACCCCTTGCTCCGTGGAGACCGGAGAGCATATTTCGTGATTGCCTCCTATGCCTATTAGAATCATTCTAAAAATTTAGTAGGCATGCACAAGACATGGAACGAGCCTAACGAGCTATTGTAATCGTTCTCCAACTGAAGTCAGAATCATGGGGAAAGTCCAGCAGGCTTTATATTGGACAAAAAGTTGTGACGGCGGTTAATCTGTAGAGCATAGAGATGTCTATAAAGGCGAGGTACCCTGAGTCCACACACGAGCCTAAACTGATTGGCGCAACAGATGCCCATGAGCACATCTGAAAGACTGAAACCATGACTGCCGGTTAAGGAACTAGTACAAACTTCACCATGAGCAGAGTTGATACTCAAAAACTTTATCAGCTAACGAATAATGCACAAGTAAATTAGCCTCAAAATTCACCCAAAGTTGATAATGATGCAATCCAAACATTTTTAATTGTTTAGTGTAGTGATTTGAAAGGTTGCGTTCGGTTTGGACGCACGTACAGGTCATGATCTTGGGACAGAGACATCGCAGTAGCTCTTGTCGCCACTCGTTACCTGGTGATGCTCACAAACCACGTGGTAAAAGCGTCCTCAATGGTAGAGTTAGCTAAAGGTAGCAGCCATTTCTTAGAGAGAATAAATGAGGAGTGGGTCCCATGTTTTATTCTCTCATTTTGCTTAGAGACTAGCTCTTGAAGAAGAGTTAGCAGCCTTCTCTCTACTCTTTTTCTCAAATAAACAATTCTAAGAGTCAGCTAAGAGTTAGCCATTGGGGACGCTCTAACCATCCCCTGTGTGCAACACCATCGCCTCAATGGCCCGGCCTCTGCGCCGGCCTGCAGAGTTGTGTTGATGAACAACTTATAGAAGTGAGGGCGCTCGGCCAGACGAATTAAGCAGCACAAGGACAAACGCATTACGCAAGAGCGCCTTGTACCGCGTGGCCCGTTGCTTGTCGCCAGGGATTATCGAGGAAGGCGGCGCCATTAATGAACACTGCCATTGGAGACCACCTTCTTGCTCGCCTCTACCATCACCAGTGCTCATGTTCCTTCACTAGTCTAAATTCCATGCAGGAGGGAAGCAACTCTTGTGTAGCTTTTTTTTAAAAGAAAAGGTAAATAAAACTGTTCATGTGTAGCTACGTCCTAAGTAAAGAAACTAGCTGCTGCTCGGGTGGCAGAATAGCTAAATCAAATGGCAAGACCATAAAATCTCGCTAGCCAAAAAAAAGGCAAGACTGCACATTTTCTTTGCCGAAGGAAAGGAAGACAATATGCAATGTTTTATTTCAAAAATCAATACCCAATCCCAACATTGTACATTCATGTGTCAAACGTTTGGCGTCGTGGATACTCTTTTTTTAAGATGGACCAGGTTAGTTACTGGTGCTAGCTCGTACCTGATCTCGACATTCTTTTTTCTCAGGCAGAAAATCAGGCCCTGTTTGGGTGTAAGAGTTCGCGTAGAACTTTAGTTTTTGTTGCCACAATTTTTTATCCACGTCCACGTAGCTGCTAGTATGGCAGGCATCCTTTTAGACTATCTGCACTGGTGGACCTCTATTTCCAACCTCTAAAAGGAATATTCTGTCCTAGTCATCAAGATTCTTTACTCTATATCAACTTCTCCCGCAGCGGTCAACCTCTATATCTCAACCTCTATACCAATTAAATTATATTTTATTTAACCTCCCTCTCTCTCTGGAACTCTCTCCATCTCTCTCGCTCTCTCCGCTCTCTCTCGCGCGACGCCGCCCCTCCCCTCGCGCGCCGCCGGCCCCTCCTCCCGTCCCCCTCCTGGCTCACGCGCCGCCGCCCCTCCTGGCTCGCGTGCCGCCGCCCCTCCTCCCTCCCCCTCATGGCTCGCGCGCCGCCGCCCTCCTCCCCTCCCTCCCGCGCCGCCGGCCCTCCTCCCCAAATCACCGCGCCGCCCGCCTCCTCCCCTCCCTCCCGCGCCGCCGGCCCTCCTCCCCTCCCCTCTCGCGCCGCCGCCGTCCGTCCTCCTCCCCTCGCCTCGCGCGCCGCCGCCGCTCCTCCTCCCCTCCCTCCCGCGCCGCCGGCCCTCCCCCTCCTGGCTCGCGCGCCACCGCCGCTCCTCCTCCCCTCGCCTCGCGCGCCGCCGCCGCTCCTTCTCCCCTCGCGCGCCGCCGCCGCTCCTCCTCCCCTCGCGCGCCGCCGCCGCTCCTCATCCCCTCCGGCTCCGGCGACCGGCTCCGCCTCTTCACCGGCAACTCTATTTGTTCGATTTGTCGTCGATTTGTTCGATTTGTCGTCGATTTGTTCGATTTGCCGTCGATTTCTTCGATTTGTTGTCCGTTTCTTCGATTCGTGTCTCGTCGTCGTCGGTGTCCGTGGCGTCCTCGTGGACGTCGGCGGGGCGGCGGCGGAAGGGCGAGCGCGGGACGTCCGCGGAAGGGCGCGAGGAGCGTCGGTGGTTGGGTCTCCACGTCCGAGGTGGGCCCGCGCCGATGGGTAGCGGGAGCTCGCTATCCCGCCAGGTTTGGCGTTCACGGGAGCGACCGCTATCGTAGCGGTCGCTTTAGCGTCCCCCGCTGCGGGGAGAAAAACGCTAAAATGGCCCTGCAGGTTCCTTTACCGTCCCCCGCTGCGGATAGTCTTATCCTCCTACACTTTCCTTTAAACATGTAGCCCATGGAGAGACATCGTCAAGAGTTCGAACCCCAAAATACCCACTGTTAAGCTGCTGTGAATTAATTAAGCATTGGCTGAAATGAGCATCAATTTGCAGTCGAATTGCAAAGTAGTTAAACTCGACAAAGTATACCCTATTTTTCTTTTCTTGAAATTTCCACTCTCACACCTTGAATACTCTTGATGCATACAATGGGCGGGTAGCTTCAACAATATAATCCATGTCAAACTGGATCAGGAAGGATCCGAGTGGGTGCAGCTTATATAACATGAAACTTGTTGCACCTTTAACTCAAACCCCAGTATGCTCTGTCACACAACTCTTGATAAACCAAAAATTAGAACCTAAGTCGTATAATTTGTTCACTTCCGATGCCTCCTAAGCCTATATTAGCATTCATGACCAACAAGAAAATACGGTATGCATGCACAAGACCTAGAGCCAAAGAGACACACACTTCAAAATTAGATGGAAATGGAGATGACAAAAGAAATGGAATTTAGAATCATAGGCGAGTCGAGCAAGCTTTATATTGGATGAAAAACAGTGACATAGTTATCCTGAGGAATCCTAAAAAAAAGATTCTTTGACACGTGGTCCCTCACAGATAGGAACTGTGTCCTCACAAAGAAAAAGATAGAAATTGTATTCTGCCATCTGTGCATCCAAATAAATACTCCCTCCAAGAAATATAAACATTTATGGACGGTTTAGATATCATGTTTGACCATTCGTTTTATTCAAAATATTTTTAGAAATATTAGTTATTTTATTATGACTTGTTTTATCAGTACAAGTATTTTAAGTATGAATTATGCACCTGCTAAAGCGTTTTTTTTTTAAGAAAACCTGCTAAAGCGTTCAAGTATGTGTCGATCATTATTAAGTAATCTACACACAGCGATATATGGCACGTCACTACGGGGAGCGTGCACTAGGATCGTTTGCAGTCGGCGGGTGCGAATGTTACGGTGCGTGCGTCGAGGTCGTAGCCGATGTCTTGCAGACTTTAAAGTCATACTTCCATCGTGAATAATGACAATTCAGACTTTCTATACTCGGCTTATATAAAGGACACATGACTCTTCTAGCTCCCTGTGTTCTCATTCTTATAGTAGCCTTGCTCAAGTTCATCCACAATTTAGTTTTGCATATACACAGGGCACATGCACAAAACCTTGGCGCAGGTATGTAATATATTGGATGAACTTGAGCAAATTTGTTCCTCGGTAGTACATGGTAACAGAACTAGGATTGGAAGGTATTGGGAAATTCCAAATCAGCAAGTTCAGAAGTTTCAGACCTTCAGTAGAATATTGTTGCTGATGCAACACTGCTCAAGGTAGGCGTATCATTAGGGATGAAAACGGTACGGTGTTGTTTTTCACTTTGTTTTGATCATTTCCGTTTCATTAAAAAAATTTCGGCAAATGAGTGGAATTCGGGGTGACAATATGGAATTGATTCAAAATTGGCTTGGGCGTTTTTCGTTTGTTTTGTCATATTACCATATTTACTAGAAATTACGACCGGGATTTCCGTATTTACCTGATAATAATCGTGCATACAGGCCTGAGACTTATTAGAAGCATTCCATTCGAGTACATGCGTGATTTAAGGTTTTAAGAATTCTATTTAAGTATTTGGCCATTTCATACTTTCGTTAAAGTTCTCGACGAGAGTGAACTTCTCAAGTTTGCTCCACCTTAAGCTTTCCGTCCTTCTTGTTATTATCCATGCATGCAAATCGTGTATGTGTATGTGTATGTAACAACCGACTAGAGCATCACTGCATGCAAATGTAAAGGGAGAAAACTTTTACGATAGGCTAGAACGGATGCACACCATTCATTCCCTTCATCTGACGGTTTAGATCTTAATCATTCCTTGTGACCCACTAGTGTTTAAACATCTTGGTGAGGTATTATGGGTATCATAAATGTTTCTTATTAGAAAAAAAAAACAGAATAGACACGACAGGCAGATGGTTTGCGGCGTGGATGGAGAATGATCTTGTCGAGGATCCGAACAGCAGGGTAGGGTGTGTGGCAGGGGGAGGGAAGGAGAACGGCGCCGGGAAGGATTCATAACTCTTCAGGTGCCGGCGTTGACGTGAATAATGTTGGCGCTTGGCATCTTCCAAGAACGAGGGGGCGGCACCGATCCTTCACGAGTTTCACTTATGTTACCGACTGGTTTTTACTGGACATAGTTAACCCTAAGAGTATACATGTTTAATTACTTACACTACAGACTTAGTAGTTACCATATTGTCTATCGAAATGGACGGTTAGATTATATGCGTGATACTTTTTATCTAACGGTGTCATGATCTACCGTAAAAGTCCGAGAGCGTGCGCTGAAGCCTACAGAGCACAAGCTGATCAGCCGAGCATATGCATGTGCACTCGTGAACCCATGGCTGTCAGATATCAAGGAACAGAAACTCATTCGCTACAAGCAGAGTCCAGGCTGAATAAAAATTTGGATAAGCATAACGATTATGCAAATGTAAGTTGGCCTAATGTTTCACCCAAAATCTAGTGATTCACTGAGAAGCAGGCTTCACTCTACTGTTAATAGCTGGAATTTCAAGATAATGATTTGAAACGGCAAGGAACTGGTATCCGTTCCGATTGCAGTACATCGATAGAGTGCTGCATTTGTTCAAAGCGCAAATCGTGATACAGTTTGGCGCCTGACGACACAACAACCGTGCCCATAATAACAGGTCCAAAAGCATCAGGATCTACAACGTTATCGGAGGATCCTGATGGAGGTCCTCTGCGTGCTGCTCGCGCCATGCATGGTGAACTAGACCCTTCAAGCTTGTTGCGCCGCATCAAGTGACCTCCACTGTGGGCGAAATCGTGTATCGGACCTCCGGCCCCACGATGCTTGTGAACCACGTGTGCCAGCAATCGCCGTGCATCACATCGTCACCTCGACGGTCATAGCCCCTGCTCGCGTAGCGTCGGGTTGATGATTACGTCGGCGGCATAGTTCAGCCACATCAAGCAGATGGAAAACTACCGCCGCCAGTGATGAGGTTGATGATTACGTCGACGATGTAGCTCACACTACAAGAGAAACACCCCTTTTACAACGCATATATACGTTGCTAAAAGTACGTATAAGTGTTGGTAACATCTATACCAACGCATTCAATATGCGTTGCAAGAGCTGGCGTTGCAAGGTTTGTTGCAACAGATACATATGCGTTGGTAACAGGTGCAAATAAACGTTGCATGCCCGCAACGGATGCTTCTAGTTCTCACCAACACTTGTATACGTTGCAAGATGTGATTAAGCAATAACCACTGTTGCTACATGTCGCTGCTGCTTCCACCTGATTCGCATCTAGCAAATTAATTATGGGAAAAAATCTGAAACATTTATGTTTAGGAAACAAACAAAATCGGGTCAAATAAGAACTGCCACAGAGAAGACTTTTCATTAATTTTTGTATTGTTGCGGTACATACACACGTTTGCTGATACTATCCATCACATAGCTTACAATTACATTGTTGTAAAATCAAAAGATAACATTTGATCAGCTACACTATACAATCAGCATACATGTTTCACTAGTCAAATCTGATGAAATCCGGCAATATCTCTCCGTCCAACGAGCTTTAATTGAATTTTCCATCTAATTACCTGCAAAAGAGATGTGCTTCACTTTTCAGTAAGATATTCCAGAACAATTCTACTTAGTATCTTACACAAGATAGGAGTCCGCTTTTGCACCCAAAAAGAAAAACTGTCACTACCTTGAGTTCCACAAATTTTACACAGTTGGGATCTTAAAGCATAATGGAACTAGCAGTAGTTCAAAGTGTTCTGCTATCAAAAGTTTATAATGCACACCCTTCGTAATCTGAATATCTTACTAACCCAGAGTGTATTCTTAATCAAAAGTTGAACTTACTAAGTTTACTTCAGGCAATAGGTCACACAAAACAAATAACAGAATCCTTACCCCAAGAAAAAAGAAGAGTGAAACAATGATACTGACGAGTCTTGCATTAAAAAAAGTGATAAGCTTTATTATGTTACCAACAGAATAAAATTAGAACACTGAAGAAACAGGCATAGGATTTCAGTCCTCAATTAGCTGCTATTGATCTCCATCTTTAGACTACTTGGTACAGAGTCACAACTGAATAAAGCCGTTACTAATGTCGAACAAAAGGTCCTTTTTAATTTAAGGAATACCTGAAGAAAAGTCCATCAATTGTTAATCACATCTTCAATTTAGATTCAACAGCTCCAGTTCAGTCTGTGCAGGCATCCTGCAAGATAAGTAGAGCATGACATTTCCTTTTTTTTTTTCCTTCTCTTGACCTCAGACAGCACAATCTAAGCATGACCCTGCAGATTGTAGTTCTTCTTAGGAGAGGACTAAAGCAGTTTACAAATTCATAGATATAATTCTCAACACTGCATAATTATGCATACATGTTGATTGATCCACTACATACGAGTATGCAAAAAAGGATAATTCATTCATATAACAAGGTGAGATGACAAGATGCCCAATATGTATTGCATAAGTATATTGATAATCCATAATTATTGAACAGTTAGAGGAAACATGACCATTGTATGGAACAATATTAAATTACCTCTAGCCAATACAGCATGGTGTCAGTTGTTGCACATTCAGAACAAACACAGGATTGAGTTTACTTGTAACAATTCCAGTCTTCGTAACCTGCATATGTTGCACATATATTGGACACTCAGAAAACAATAATGGCTATTTCCTTATGAATTACATGATTAAATGATATAAAAAATTGTTAATCCTATGAACTCAATCCAATCTAATCCAATACTTGGTAAGATATATAGGTTGCTCATATGGGCACTCACGGAGTTCAATTTTGTCTAGAACAAAGCCAGCAAATATTTTCCCATTACAGTTTGCTATCAGAGATAAGAAAGTAATAGCCACAAGATCTATAAGTATATTTTGCATTGCTTCGAATTGCTGCATCTTCGGTTATGGTGCCTTAAAGATTTCGCTAATTTTCATACAAATCGAACAGACTGTACAGAAAACAAAAAATAGACCTAGAAAAGAAAAGAAGTCTGGATCCCAAATGTAGATCAGAGAGGATCGAATCCATGGTATTCAAGAAAGAAACGAAATGCATACAGTTAATCCAGGAGAACTAAGCGATTGTGGTTTGAGGGGGAGAGGAAATTGACTCACCAGCACCATCCGCCACCAGAAAAGATTGAGGAACTGCCGCTGTCGCTGCCGTGCATCTGAGAGTCGCCTCCTCATCCTCCGGCACGCCGCCGCGCATCCGGAAACAGCCGCCGCCGCCGCTACAACACAACCTGCAGCTGACCGCTCCCCGTGCCATGATCCACGGATGCCTGATAAGTTCAATCGAAACGAATAATGAAGCCGAGGCAAGGAGTTGGATCAGTATGGAAGAAAGTAGTGGTGATAGTTGTACCCGAAAGATCGGCGATCGAGGGGCAGCGCATCCATCTAACCCTAGGAAGAAGATTGATGCGGCAGCTCTACCCTTAGGAAATCTCATCCGGGGAGGAGGTTGTTTCTCTTAATAACCGGGGTGTGTGCGGTGAGGTGGGCCATTTTACAAGCGTTGCCAACAAACGGGCCTGCAACGCTAGCTATTTCCGTTGCAACCCATCCGATGCTAAAGGGGGGTTTGTGTTGTAGTGTCAGCCAGATCAAGCAGATGCCCGAGAGCCTTGCAATGCGCGGCGCGCTGCCCATCGCCAATGACGAGGAAAACGTACGGCGCCGTTCTTGAACCCCTTGCTCCGTGGAGACCGGAGAGCATATTTCTTGATTGCCTCCTATGCCTATTAAAATCATTCTAAAAATTTGGTAGGCATGCACAAGACATAGAACGAGCCTAAAGAGTATTATAATCATTCTCCAACTGAACTGAGAATCCAGCAGGCTTTATATTGGACAAAAAATAGTGCCGGCGGATGTCTATAAAGGGGAGGTAACCTGATTGGCGCAACAGGCGCCCATGCACATGTGAAACAATGACTGCCAGTTAAGGAACTAGTACAAACTTCACCATGAGCAGAGTTCAAACTCGAAAAATTTATCAGCTAACGAATAATGCATAAGTAAATTAGCCTCAAAATTCACCCAAAATTGATAATGATGCACATCCAAACATTTTTAATTGTTTAGTGTAGTGATTTGAAAGTTTGCGTCTGGACGCCCATACAGGTCATGATCTTGGGACAGAGACATCGCAGTAGCTCTTGTCTCCACTTGTTACCTGGTGATGCCCACAAACCACGTGCTAACGACCCCCTATGCCCAACACCATCGCCTCAATGGCCCCCTGCGCCGGCCTGCAGAGTTGCGTTTATGAACAACTTATAGAAGTGGGGGCGCTCGGCCAGACGAATTAAGCAGCACAAGGACAAACGCATTACGCACGAGCACCTTGTACCGCGTGGCCCGTGGCTTGTCGCCAGGGATTATCGAGGAAGGCGGCGCCGTTGATGAACACTGCTCTTGGAGACCACCCTTCTTACTCGCCTCTACCATCACCAGTGCTCAAGTTTCCTTCACTAGTCTAAATTCCATGCAGGAGGGAAGCAACTCTTGTGTGGCTTTTTAAAAAAAAAAAAAAAGAGAGAAAAGGTAAAGAAAACTGTTCATCATGTGTAGGTGCGTCCTAAATAAGAAACTAGCTGCTGGTGGGGTTGCAGAATAGCTAAATCAAATGGCAAGACCATCAAATCTAGCTAGCTGATGGAAGCTAAAAAAAGGCAAGACTACACATTTTCTTTGCCGAAGGAAAGGAAAACAATATTCAATGTTTTATTTCAAAAATCAACTAGTAAGGAGGCCCGCGCATTTGCGCGGCTAGATGCAGTATAATTCATTTTTAAAAATATTTTTATATTATAAAAACTAAGTCATGGTATTGTTTCATGATGGATAAACTTTTTAAAAAAGTTATGTTCTTTTTATAAATAAAGCGCACACCTTAAGCTAATATAATCAATATATTCTAAATTATTGTTAAAGAGGAAAATGTCTAAAATAGAATGATCAGATAATGAAATGCAATATAATAGTAAAAATATCATGTAGTATCTTACTTTCATAGTTAGCTTTGCTCCTGTTATGTATAGATGCATATGCGATATTCTAGCATCTGACCTTGGGTTTCATCGAGAACCACTTGCCACTGTCATCTTATTTGTATTTGATTCACAGTCAAAGAGAACTTGCCCTGGTTTACTTGCGAGCCTTGCGCTGGCTATCATCAGATCTGTTTTCTTCATGAGGGCAAGCAAAGGACTTGCTGAGAATTAATGTCAAGTATTTGGTCATATAAAAACCAAAATTTCATTAGTAGTGAACCAAAATCTTTCTATCCTTTCCTTGGAGGCCATTTTATTCCTTATTGAATGAATCTAATGCTTTTGATGCTCCATTGCCGATAGCCCATGGCGAAATTATCCCCATATATGACATGATATCAAGAGCACTTTTTTTATGTAATTTCATCGAGTCCATTGAGAAGCTCTGCAGTTTTGATCAATGAGGGAGGTAGGGCTATCATCATCAGTAGTACACAAATAAGAACGAACAAACGGAGAAGGGACCAACCCGCCGATTTGATCTGATCATCAATTCACTGTCCTCATCATCGCAGATAAAACACCATGCCCGCAGCTATCAGGTGATGCAGATGAACCCATCCTTGTTGCCGCACTCCCGATGCTCGTCTCCCCTAACCATTGCGTCTGCTTTCATAGCAGACTTGTGAGCGCCTGCAAGGCTGTTCAGTCCACCGCTAAGCCACGGCTGCACGGCAGAAAATTTCTCCTCTCGTGTTTCCTGTCAAGATTCAAGGCGTCCCACTGCAACTCCACTTCGATTCATCCCTGTCAATTGATGACCTGCATGTTTATGTCGCCAGTCAGGACGTGGTTAATGAAGATTGGCTGGACTCTTCTTGTGATGTTCCAGAAGCCAAATAAAATGCATCGCTAACATATGGAAGCTCGAGTAGCCTAATTATTTTACGTTTGTATCTAAGTTTTCCAGACCTGGTCTCTCATAGCCTGTCACTTAATATAATTTTGTCCCACGGAATAGTAGTGGTAATTTAGACTAAATTTTCGCTGAACATATGGAGGGCATTTTAGACTAAAATTTTCATAATGGCAGTGGTGGCTGCACGTGCAATTGCGCGGCTAGACATACTATACTATTTAAAATATTTTTATATTATTGTAGAAGTTTAACATAGTTTATTGTTATTACCTATTTTATAATCTATATTTATAAAATGGTAGAAAATAGATTGTAGAATTTCTCACCGTCCCTCAATTTGAGTGAGAGATGAGTTATCATTTATCTAACAATATATTTAATTTTATTTTAGAAGAGAGGTTAGTACAAACGTGGCATGCTAAACAACTAACATATCTCATGGTAGAAAAAAAGAATATGTCGTGCTACGAATAAATCTTTCGAAGGATATGTGTCATGCTAAAAATAAAATAATGTGCCATTCTAGCTAGACATATATCACAGTGTATTTTATAACGGTGTATTTAGAAATCAGGATTAAGTGTTTATTGGATATTTTTATTATTCCAAAATTTAGCTATTTGCTCATAATGGTATGGTTGGTAAATTAAAAATAAGAATTAGGGATATTTTTAGCTCTTTTTATAATCCAAATTTAGTTTTTTTTTGGACTTGTAAGGGCATGGAGGGTAAGTTAGAAATAGGTGTGAAGGATATTTTTTGTTATTTTTTATTATTCCGAATTTATCTATTTTTTTAACTCAAAATGGAATGGTGGGTAATTCAGAAATAGGTGTGAGGGGTATTTTTGGCTATTTTTATTATTTCGAATTTAGCTATTTTATAAATATTTTTAGGGGGTTTTCTGACTGATTGTTTCATAATGGCAGTGGTGGGTAATTTTCTCTTCTTATTTTCTCGGATTAACGTGGAAATTTCTAGCATTTTAGAATTAACGTGGTAATTTCTAAGCCTTGAGAGCGAACGTGAAGGCTTCTTTTGTTGGTCAATTATATATATAATAGATACCCAATCCCAACATTGTACATTCATGTGTCAAACGTTTGGCGTCGTGGATACTCTTTTTTTAAGACGGGCCAGGTTAGTTACTGGTGCTAGCTCGTCCGTACCTGATCTCGATATTCTGTTTTCTCAGGCGAAAAATCAGGCCCTGTTTGGGTGTAAGAGTTCGCGTAGAACTTTACTAGTTTTTTGTGGCCACAATTTTTTATCCACGTCCACGTTGCCCTTAGCCGCTAGTATGGCAGGCATCCTCTTATCCTACTACGTGCACTTTCCTTTAAACATGTAGCCCATGGAGAGACATCGTCGAGAGTCCGAACCCCAAAATACCCGCTATTAAAGCTGTGGTGAATTAATTAAGCATTGGCTGAAATGAGCATATCAATTGCAGTCGAATTGCAAAATAGTTAAACTCGACAAGTATACTCTAATTTTTCTTTTCTTGAAATTTCCACGCTCACACCTTGAACAGTCCAGATGCATACAATGGGCGGGTAGATTCAACAATATAATCCATGTCAAGCTGGACCAGGAAGGATCCGAGCGGGTGCAGCTTATATAACATGAAACTTGTTGCACCTTTAACTCAAACCCCAGTATGCTCTGTCGCACAACTCTTGATAAACCTAACATTAGAACCTAAGTCTTATAATTTGTTCACTTCCGATGCCTCCTAAGCCTATATATATTAGCATTCATGACCAACAAGAAAATAGGGTATGCATGCACAACACATAGAGCCAAAGAGACACACACTTCAAAATTCAATGGAAATGGAGATGGACAAAAGGAATGGAATTTAGAACCATAGGCGAGTCGAGCAAGCTTTATATTGGATGGAAAACAGTGACAATAGTTATCCTGAGGAGTCCTAAAAAAAAGATTCTTTGACACGTGATGCCCGACAGATAGTAACTGTGTCCTCATAAAGAAAAAGATAGAAAGTGATAATCTGCATTCTGGCATCTGTGCATCAAAATAAATACTCCCTTCATCAAGAAATATAAACATTTATGGACTTTTAGATATTATGTTTGACCACTCGTCTTATTCAAAATATTTTTTAAAATGTTACTTATTTTATTATGACTTGTTTTATCAGTACATATATTTTAAGTATGAATTATGCACCTGCTAAAGCGTTTTTTTTTTGAAGAAAACCTGCTAAAGCGTTCAAGTATGTGTCGATCATTATTAAGTAATCTACACAGCGATTTATGGCACGTCACGAGATGGCGACGATCGTGTGCAGACGGCGGGTGCGAATGTTGCGGTGCGTGCGTCGAGGTCGTAGCCGATGTGCAGGTTCTGCTGCGCCACGTTGCCGAGGATCGAAATGGGCTGCTTCTCCAACGTAGGCACCACCGCCAGGCACAGCGTCCCCTCCTGCACCACCGCGAACGTGTTCTCCGGCCGCAGCGTCACCGCCGCGCCTCCGCGGAATTTCAGCGTCACGTCCGGGACGCCCCAGTCCTGCTGGCCGCGCCCTTTCACGTCGTAGCACAGCTGCAGCACCGGGTCCGGCGCCTGCGCCCTCGGCAGCGTGATCCGGCGCTGCAGCTCGGCCACCAGCGGTTGCAGCAGCGCCGGGTCGAGGAACGTCAGCGTCGTGCCGGAGTCCACGACAACAGCGGAGGCCCGGGCCTGCAGGGCCGCCACCGGCTGCCCGGCGACGGCGACGGCCTCGAGCGCCACGATGTAGAACATGGGCGTCTTCGCGCGCAGCATCGGCGTGGTCGCCGCGACGGGCTCCGACACGACGGCGCTGGCGCCGAACTTGAGCGCCGACGACGCGTTAGTCGAGTGGCTCGGGACCAGGCAGTAGGAGAACATGCGCCCCCCGAAGTTGGTCTTCGCTCCGAGCTGCGTGACGAGGAGAGGGCTCTGTCGCCGAGCCCCACCACCCCGTAGGCGAGGAACGAGCCCAAGCTGAACGTCGAGCAGCCGAACCGGACGTTGTTCACGCGGAACAGCACCGCGTCGTCGTCGCTGGTGCCGAAGCTGAACGTCTCGGTGGAGAGGAGCCCCATCGTCTCGGAGCCGTCGCCGTAGTGGTAAACGTACTGGCAAGAATTATTAGAGCCGCCGTTGGCGGGGGCGGCGCAGGTGGTTGCCTGGCGTAACGCCTTGCGCGCGTCGGAGCTGCAGCCCAGGACGGCGTAAGATTTGGACCGCGATGGGTCGAGCTCGACGCGCGGCGAAGGCGACGGCGACGGCGGGTCGCTGCTGCTGCTGTTGGTGTTCCGGCAATTGACCCACACGAGGTCGCTGCCGGTGTCGGCGATGGCCAGCATGTGCATCGGCGGCGTGCCCACGTTCACGGACATCAAGTACTCGAACGACCTGGCCACGATCCGCGACACGGCGCCGCCTCTGCCGCCAGCGCTGGAAGCGAGCGAGCGGCGCGCGGCCGCGAGCGTGCGCTCGTGCGGGGAGAGCGTCGGGGTCGTGGAACAGCGACCTGGGAGAGTCGCGGTGGATGGGCTCCACGCTGAACCCGCCCGCGCGGCTGTGTTGTCCCGCGAGAAGGAGGAGGGCAGAGAGGAGAAGCGTGGTCGCTTCCATGGCGATGCCGACGTCCTAGCTGCTACACGTACGTAAACTGGAACACGGTAATTAACTCGCCGGTAATTCGAAAATGACCAAATCCGTGTTCCAGTAATAACATATAGGAGCATCGTCGTAACCTATCAGGTAAATGGTAATTGCCGGGAGACGAATGCGTCACTGGGATGTGTATGTATGGACTGTCTTTCTGCACGCATAATTACATGCTAATATGCTATAAAATACTTGATATGTCTACAGGATTTGATTGGAGAAGAGATCTTCCTAATACAAACTTACTATGAATTTCAAGGCCGCAGTAATGCAGTGAGGTTTAATTTTGGACAGGAGAAGAGATCTTCGGGATAGTAATTACTTCTTCAATCAATCCTATACAAGTAGTAAACACAACAAAGCCAAAATTTCTCCTTTGTTGAAATTCCTGGTTACAGGATCTGCAGCTCTGATGCCCGTCGCTACAGTACGTTTTTATTGTAATGAGTGGCAGTGAGCTCGTCCGCCATCCGCATCCTTTGCGACAAACAGAGCTCGTCAGCCATCCGCAGTCGTCTTCCTCACCGTGAACAAGCAAGATCACCTCTTTGTTCCTCGCATGGCGCGAGTAGAAGACTGCGAGTTAGCTCCGGAACTTATGCTGTTGCTTATTTGGAATTTTCCAACACCTTCCGTTCCTACTTCCAGCACTGTGACCCACTAAGTTTTTTTTTAGCGCAAATATTTTTTGAGCGCACACTCTAAGTTTCCATGTGTCCTGTGTACATACAAACTAAATAAGATAAGAACTTGGTTGGGTTACTCCGAGAATGAGAACAGAGGGAGAAGAGTCATGCCTCCTTTATATAAGCCCAAGTATAGTGAGTGACTACACAACCTAAATAACCAGTATCCGCAATGCAAATAGTATGACTTAATTAATGAGGCAAACATTAAATTTGTGCTCCTAAATGTTTAAAATATCACTGTTGCAAAAAATTTGTTGGCTTCTTTTTGCAAAGAAAATGTGTTGGCTTAATTAAGGAGTTTTTGTTATTCACTTAGAATATATGTTCATGCATTATCCTCGATATTTAAAATTCTGTTGGTTCTACATGATTCTTTCATGGGAAGTTGTCCTTAATTAATGGTCATGTCAAGTGGTGCCATTCTTTTGACACGTGCATAGCGTACGTGCATTAGTACTAGTATGACTTAAGTTTAACGAGTTTTTTGTTGCGCACTTTAGGAATTATGGTTGAGTTATATGGGATGGTTTTTATAATCATTACAACTATGTCCTTGGTTAAGAATCACTTGGTAACTATCGATGTAGCAATGTATCAGCGTTCCGATAAAGAAATGCGGAAAATTTCAGTGCAAAAGCAAATTCGGTGCAACCAGTTAGATCGGGGGCAAACACGCACGCGGTTAGATCGCAATCCAGTGATCAACGACGTCTGTTTGCACTGTTGCACCTTGTATCCAAGTTGCTAGAGGAAATACGAAAGTTGCTACTTGTTGTTTTCCATGAGTTGTTACCTGTTGATGTAGTCACGATCTTTTTACTTGTTGTGCCCCAGTTTGCTACGGATGAAATTCATGATGATTTAGTAGCAACTGGTCATTGTTTAATGTGTCTTGGTTGTTCTTTCATTCATGTATAATATGTTGCTATTCGGTTCCAATTTTCTACTGACCTAGTTTTGATCTTTCCTTTTTTATATCCAGCAGCTATGGCTCCCGGGAGGGTGTTTGACCTATATGCTGACCCTATCAATTTCGTCAAAGAAGATTCCTATGCTATGAATAGCATTGTATTTGACAGTCTCCAAGTTGATCATGTTTGCAACTAATCAGCAACCCGGGCTCGAGGAGCCCGCTGATAGCTTGGAGCATGATGGAGAGTCCGGTGGTATCACGGTTCCCACAGCCACAATGATGTTGATGCTGAGCAAGGTGTGGAGGTGGTATCTACAATCAACAACCCAGATATTGGCATGACTATTGACATGTGTCGTGATTTGGAGAAAACTCTGGAAGCTCACTCACTTCTTTCTCTTCTCTGGTACATATATAATACATGCTGGGCCTTTAAGCCCATGGGCTATATACCCAACACTCCCCCTCAAGATGGGCGATAGATATCTATCATGCCCATCTTGTTACATGCTAACTCACATCGATTTAGACACAAACCTTTTGTCAGGCAATCAGCCAGCTGCTGCCCTGAAGTTACATAACTCAACTCTATTATGCCATCATCTAGCTTTTCCTTGATAAAGAAACGATCAATCTCCACATGCTTAGTCTTGTCATGTTGGACTGGATTATTAGCAATATTGATAGCTGATTTATTGTCACACCAAAGTTTTGAAGAGCCTTTTCTTAGAACATTTAACTCTGATAGGAGATTCCTTACCCATAGTATTTCACAAACCGCAAGTGCCATGGCTCTATACTCTGCTTCAGCACTTGAACGAGACACAACCGATTGTTTCTTGCTTCTCCATGATACTAGATTTCCTCCAACAAATACAGAGTAGCCTGAAGTCGACCTCCTATCATCAAGACAATTAGCCCAATCGGCATCACAATAACCTTCCACGTTAAGATGGCCATGACTCTTAAACATGAGTCCTTTTCCAGGACTACTTTTCAAATAACGTAGGATCCGATAAACAGCATCCAGATGTCCACTTCTGGGATCATGCATATACCTGCTGACAACGCTCACTGCATAAGAATATCAGGTCTTGTATGACATAAATAGATGAGTCGTCCAACAAGCCTTTGGTAGCTCTCCCTATTCACCGGGTCCCCTGACTCAGCACATAACTTGTGATTTGGATCAATGGGTGTTGACACAGGTCGGCATCCAAGCATACCTGTCTCACTAAGTAAGTCCAGAACATATTTCCTTTGTGAGAGGACAATACCTTTTGGAGATCGAGCAATTTCAATGCCAAGGAAGTACTTAAGATGACCGAGGTCCTTAACCTCAAACTCCTTGCTTAGATTCTCCTTGAGATGTTTGATCTCTGGCTCATCATCACCTGTGATGATAATGTCATCCACATATACAGCTAGAATTGTGATTCGACGCCCAGAGTGTCGATAGAATACAGTGTGATCACCATTGCATTGTTTGTATCCCATACCACATAGTGCACGTTTAAATCTATCGAACCATGCCCGCGGAGACTGCTTAAGGCCATACAAAGATTTCTTCAATCTGCATACCTTGCCAGTTGTGTGTGGCTTAGAAAAACCTGGCGGAATCTCCATATACACTTCTTCTTGAAGATCACCGTGCAAGAAAGCATTCTTGACGTCCAGTTGATGCAAAGGCCAACCAAAATTTGCAGCACATGAGATTAGGGTTCTCACAGTACTCATCTTAGCCACTGGTGCAAATGTCTCATCGTAGTCTATGCCATATGTTTGACTATATCCTCTTGCAACAAGTCTTGCTTTGTACCTTTCCACCTTTCCGTCTGGATTTTGCTTCACTGTGAAAACCCACTTGCAGCTAACAGCTTTCTTTCCCGATGGCAATTGTACAAGATCCCAAGTTTTATTCTTCTCAAGAGCTCTCAGCTCCTCCAACATAGCTTCTCGCCATTTAAGATCATGCATTGCTTCTTTCCAGTCTTTGGGAACAACAACAGATTGTAACGATGCAACAAAACCTCTGTATGAAGGAGACAAGGATGCATAAGAGACATAGTTACTAACGCTATCCTCATATCCATACCTCGGTGGAGGGACTCCAGCCTTGAGTCGTGCATCCTTTCGCAATGCAATAGGCAAATCAGCTGAAGAGGTGCCTTCAATCTCAATCTCAGAAGTTGATGAGACGTCAACAATTTCTCGGCCATCGTTAGGCATTAAAGGTGAAGGGCATTGTTCAGTGCTTGGTACTGGAACCACCTCTGGGGCATCATTAGACATTAAAGGTGACGACAATTGTTCAGTGGTTGGTACTGGAACCACCTCTTCAGCTTGTGTTTGAGATCTAAACCTTTTCCTAGTATATACTTTGTCTTTCCACCTCTCATGCCTCGAGTTATCTGTCTGAGAAGATGTGGAACTTGTCACTGCCTCCACTCTATTTGGTTGGGGAACAGAACCACTAATCACCATGTCCATCTTCTTAGGTTGTTGCTCACTTGAACTACCTTGCGAATCATTGTTCTCCCCCTCTTCCTCATCCCCATCCATGCTAGGTACATCAAGATTAGGGAACAAAGAACTTAAATCTGTCTTCTCTCCATAAAAAGGATCAGACTCCCTAAATGTAACATCCATACTAACAAATAGACGTCTTTCATTTGGGCACCAACACTTATAGCCTTTTTGACTTGATGAGTATCCCACAAATATGCATTTGACTGCTCGAGGATCCAACTTACCCACCAAAGGCCTATGGTCCCTGACAAAACAAGTGCACCCAAATACCTTGGGTGGAACAACAAACTCATTCACTCCTCTTAACACCTCATATGGAGTTTTCCACCCAAGCAATCTTGATGGGGTGCGGTTGATCAAATAAACAGCTGTCATCACTGCTTCACTCCATAAAAACTTCGGCACATTCATAGTATACATAAGTGAGCGTGCAATCTCCAAGATATAACGATTTTTCCTTTCCGCTACTCCATTTTGTGGAGGTGTATCAGGACATGTTGTTTGATGCAATATTCCTTGAGCGGACAAATAACTTTCAAACTCATTATTCACATACTCCGTTCCATTGTCTGTTCTTAAAACTTTAACTCGGGCATCATATTGATTCCCAATAAGTGAGCAGAAATCTCTAAAACATTTCAGAGCCTCATTCTTATGCTTCATAAGATATATCCAAGTCACCCGAGAATAGCAATCAATAAATGTTATAAAATACTTCATTCCACTTATCGAGATAACTGGGCATGTCCAGACATCAGAGTGAATAAGCATAAAAGGAGATATGCTCCTAAGCCCCCTGCTTACATACACTGATCTTGTGTGCTTTCCGTACTCACATGCATCACAAATAAGCTTTCTTTTGTCCACCTTAATCATGATCTCAGGAAACACCTTGGCCATAGTATCAAATGACAAATGTCCTAGTCGACAATGCTCAAGTATTACCTTAGCCTCATTTTCACCCATAGCAACTGTCAGAGCAGTGCATGAGATATCTTCTCTTCTATCCAAGAACCATAGGCCATTACGCCTTATGCCACTTCCGAGCATTCTTCCGGTCCTCCTATCCTCAATTAAGCAATTCTCTCGATCGAGAGTGACACAATCCATATGATCCACCAAAGCAATCAAGGATACTAGATTAACAGGAAAGGAGGGAACATATAAAACCGATGATAATGTAATTAATGGAGTGCATTGGACTGTGCCCACACCCTTAATAGGTTGGGCGGTTCCGTCGGCGGTTTGAATAGTTTCTTTTTGCATAGGAGAAAAAGAATTATACGATGCAAATTCGCTTAATGTACCCGTAACATGCTTAGATGCGCCCGAATCTAGTATCCAATTTGCAAGAGATGTACCTTTGTTAGGATGAACAAGGTTGATAAGATTGCCGAGGATTGTCTTGGTCTCCTGTGATTCTCTTGTGTTTGACATTAGTTCTGAACCTTTTGCCAAACATAATCTTCCCACCTTCTCAAGTTGGTTCGCTGTTAGGATTTCAGCCAACTTTTCAAATACTTTCTCAATTTCTATGCTCTCTCCCATTTTCTTCTCTTTCTGTTCACAATAGAAATGTTCACACAAGCAGCAAGCAGCTCACACCTAGCAGCCTTCTTTTTCTTCTCTTTTTCCTGCAGCTCCTGTCGCAGAGTACAGCCCAGCACCACCTTCCTAATTGCAACAGCAATTTGTTTCTTTGACCAACCAGCAAATATTGCAGGCAGTAGCAAAACAGACACACAGGCACACAACTCCCCTGCTGCCTTCTCCTTTGTTCGGCTCCTTCTCCAATCAGCTGCTGGCCACCACTTCCAGGCTGCCCCTCACGCACAGGACAATAGCAATTCCTCTCTCCTTCTCCCAAAATCAGTAGCTCCCTTCTCAATCTGAAGCAAAAGCACCAAATCCACGCTCAAATACTTCACCACAAGGCTCTTAACAGCAGCTCGTTCTCCACGTGAGCGCTGCTCTTCCTGCCGCCTCAGCAGTACCCGCTCCTTGCAGCTGCGCCTGCTCCCTGCTCTTCCTTCTGCCACTTCACGCAGCACCAGCACCTTGTAGCTGAGCTCCCCCTCAACACCTTCAGCTCCTCCAGCCACACGATTCTGCAGTTCCGCCTGCACACGACTCTGCAGAGCAAGCAGCGAGCCCCCACAGCACCTGCAACTACCCAGCCGCCACAGCACCTACACGAGTGTCTCCGGCACAGATTCCTCACCTCACCGCCACCAGCCGCCGCCTGAACACCGACGATGTGCTACGGCGCCGGCAGCCTGCTCGCTCCCCGCCTGAGCAGCCCTTCACAAGCTCCTCCTCCTGCAGTGCTTCCGCACCCTGCTCGCACGCCGCCACCGGCCCACCGTCCGCGCGAGTGGACGCGCTCGCGAGATGTCGCTGGTCACGGCAGCGCCGCCTCCGCCGAGAACCTGGCTCTGTATACCATGTCGTGATTTGGAGAAAACTCTGGAAGCTCACTCACTTCTTTCTCTTCTCTGGTACATATATAATACATGCTGGGCCTTTAAGCCCATGGGCTATATACCCAACAACATGTATAACGCTGCCAAAGTTTTCTACAACAGACATGCGACGTACAAGGGTTCTCAACAAGGATAAACATATCAAAATGACACGAAGAAGAGGCTGACGAGAAATCAAAGTTCATACGACGCAGTGACCCTCATGGATGACTGTGAGGCTGACAATCCCGGAGCTGCAGCTGTGAGGTTATAGCTTTCGTTGAAGAGCACAACCATGAGTTTGTGAAAAGGTTCGCACACTCATAATGTACTTGAGATCCCACAGGCACGTACCGTTCTATAGGAAGAGCAAACTCATCTGTCCGCTGCATAGCTGCATAATCATAACTACCCGAGCTTATCAGATTATGTGCGAGTCGTATGATGGTGCTGAGAATGTTCCCTACCCTCACTTCTTCTATGGTTACTCGCTTCATGATATCAGCCAAGTGGAGCATCTGTTTTAGGCAGGAGGAGAAGCAACAAGGATGATTGCATATCGTTTGACGCAACCTACTACACAAACAATGTCATGTGCTACATATAATCTGTCAAATTCCGATGCCTCCCAAGCCTATTATTTTCATTCACCACCAACAAGAAAAATCCGACATGCATGCACAACACATCAAAGCAAAAAGACCAAGAAGTGGATATGGACAAGTGAAATGGAACAAAAAGAGAGTCAGGATTTATATATTGGGCCTTATGAGCCTAACCTGATTAGCGCATGCGCACATGTTAAACCATGGTTGCCTTTCACCATCGGCAGAGATCATACGAGTGGATCATTTAACAAATAAATGCATGCTAAAAGGGCGTGTAGCCTAGTGTTAACAAGAGGCTTAGTAGCACCTCAGGTCCTGAGTTCGTCAATCTCGAGGATTTGCCAGCTCAGTCTTCGAAGATGCTCAAAAAGGTAGAGTTTGCGTATGTGTGTTCATAGGGGTGAGTGTGCGTGCGTTGTAGGTGTCTGAGTTGTACTGTGTAATCGCAAAAAAAAACGAATAAATGCATAAGTACATTAACCTCATATCTCCCAAAATTAACATTGATTCACATCAAGCAACTTTGATTGTTTACAAATATATAGTGATCGAAAAGATTATTTCGCGAGAGTAATTGCAGTAGCTTTCGTTGATCATACACATGCGAAGGGGAACGTGCTCGTTGTGGTTTTTGGTGGCGACGTGATTCGCATTGTCGCATTGCGTATTCCTGGAAAGAACCCGACCTCCCCCCAGACCCCTCTCTAATTAAGTTGGCACTGCACGCCAGCGTCGGGGACGGTGGCTTGCCAGCTATTCGCAGAAAGTCTGAGTTGGTGCAGGGCGTGCCCATGGTACAGCTACCGCCATGCTCTAAGTGTGCATGATCGATCGACGTCGAACCGCCGCATGCTGTTCTCTTCCTCCTACTGCGCCCCGGTACCACGTGCCCGTCGCCGGCTTCACGTGGAATGCATGACAAGATGTAAGTGCAAATCCGGCATTTCGTTAGCTAGCAACTAATCCTGTAAAATTTATGGAACTATGGTTTAGTTACATAGTGCATGCAACGCAAGTATGACATTTCTCATATCATCCTAAAAAAAAAGTATGACATTTCAGAGAACTTTAGATACAGCTCTGTTCAATGACGTATACATGAATAGAGCTCATGCAACGCAAGTATGACATTTCTCATATCATCCTAAAAAAAAGTATGACATTTCAGAGAACTTTAGATACAGCTATATTCAATGACGTATACATGAATAGAGCTTTAGACACTCTATGAGGAGTTTTACTGTCCAAAATAATGGCAATTAATTTTTCCAAACTAATGGCCATTAGTTAGATCTGATGGTCCAGATTTAATATAAAAAATCCTTTACTAATGACCATTAGTAAGGATAATATAGGAAAGAATAGTTAGATTATAATAAGTAATTTCGTTTCATAAATGAAATCAGATTAGTTATCTAATAAATTTCTGTGTTCATTTATTCAGTACCAATTTGATCATTATTATTGGATCAATAGCGTCAGCCACTCGTTAGGGTTCGTAGTCTATTTCATCTCGCCGCCGCCGCCGCCGCCGCCACCGCCAATCATTGTTTCACATGCACGGAGGCACTGGCCCTAAGGTCCAGTGGTCGAATCTCGTTGCGGGGTAGGTGGCCGAGACCAGGCTAGCCGTCATCAATTGAGCTGCCGCCGGAGCGTCGCTTCGCGTGTTCTTTCTGCCGGCACTCCCCGCTATGGCTGCCATACACAGAAATTGCGTCACTTTCCTTTTCGTCTCGGAACGGAAAAAAAAAATCCACTGTACGTTGAGGTGCCGTCATACATGGCCGAAGCAATTGATTGAACGAGCAAGGCTTGATAGAAGCCATCGATTGAAGGCCCCAACCTCTTCTCTATCAATTTCTACTCTGAGACTAATTTCACTCGTGCTTGTTCGTCCTAGCCACTTGTTGCTCTATTGGCGTGATTTGCAATGGGAAAGGCCAAGTGTGGTGCAAATTGGGCTCTACACTACAAGATCTGTAATTTTTGTCAACAGGAAAATTACTATCGCCCACCTTTCCCTGCTATCGGAAATAACGGTGGCCGACAGTGTACTGTCGGGAATCTCCTGTCGCAGATGACCTTGTCGGGGTTAGTGAAGTGACCGACAGTTTTGAGGTAACCTGTCGGCAATGTTAATCCCGACAGTAGATTACCGACAATGCACCTGTGAGGAAACTGCTCAACGCCGTTAGGTCAAAAGATGACGTCGTCACAATTTCCCAACAGAAGCAATGAATCCCCGACAGTACCACTACTTTCGGCCATTGCTGTTCTATCTAGGATAATAATAAAAAATTAATTTAATTTAGCTTGTCCAGACTCCATAGCACTCGTATTTGATATCCAGATCAGTTACAAGGATCATACTCCAATGGATTCCCACCAATGAATTAAAAGTTTCAAATTGAGGTAACAGGACATACAAAAGAGCTAAAATAACTTCATGTATCACATTCATATATACTCCTGAACAATGTATCAATCCTAAGATTAAATCACCAGAGACAGGGTAAGTAAATGTGCTAATTCTCACACCTACATTCTCATCTAACAAATGCCACTTCATAGTCAAGCATTTTAACAGGGAGTGCACTAAAAAGAATCAAGGAGTGATTTGATCATCATCAATGAGCCCATCAGAACTTGACGCTCTTGTCCCAACAATCGCCTTCGAAGCACCGAACATTGAAGTTGAGGTGGACTGCTACCTTTAGAATAAAGCAAAAGCATATGTTTGAGTCAGGTGACAAATATAGCAGCAAAAAAAGGTGTCGTAACTAGTTCACACTCCATAGGGTTTTTAGAAGAACCAACTAAATATTACCCGAACCTTTTGCTTCAGGTGACATAATGTAAAGGGTGTGTGACTTGCTTTTCTAAAGAACAATTAAAATCAAGGCACATACATGAATAGAGCAAGATTGTCCCGAGAATTGATTCATATTTTGACTGAGTTCAATTTCAGTAAGTATCATTAATTAATTAAAGCTATCTAACAGTTACAATATTGAGGATGCAACAAGGCACTTAAATCCACTAGTACGATTTCAGCAATTGCCTGTGACCATGCTCTATAAATAAGACTTTTTTTCTTGAAGAAACATTATAGAAATAACAAAGGTCCAAAAAGCACCTGTAGGTAACACCATCATATTAGACTCATCGAAGTCCAAGTTAGCATTCTCAGCTAAAATGCCTACAAATTGTGAACATTTGCAGTTAGCAAGAGTACAAAAGCAGTCTCAGATAACAAACATGCAAAACACGCTTGATTCTAGCATGCCTAGCTGGGTCAAAACCTCTGCGGCGTAGACTATGCTTTCTGTACAAAAATCAAATTGAAACTTTCAGAAGTCACCTACAAGCAGGTTGGGCATCATAAGTCTGAAATGATATAGTAGAAGATTTATGTGAAATGGCGTCATCACAAGCCTGTTAGTCCTAGCAGCAATGGCACTTCAGAGATGTTGGAAATGTGCATTGCAGTTTGATCTATTGTTCCAGCACGCCAATATGGGTCGACAACATATCTTACTTTCTGCAAATTATAGTAACAAACATTAGAACATGATTCCTGTAATTCTTTTGGGGGGAATACACCAGAGAAAAGAAAGGGTATTACATGGAACTGTCAAGTATGAGCCAAGCGAGAAGAATAATTACTAGTACCCTCCAATACTTTGCAAATAGCAGTCATCTTATTATTGTAGTTTAGTTACAATAGTATATCAGGGATGTTTGGCTGATCATCTTTTCACTCATATGCAAGTCATATAGCAGTCATCTTGTAGCGACCCGTGTTTTGGCCGTAGTCAAAAATCACTAAAAATTTGAACTTTTTAAAATTTTCAATTAAAATCAATTTGCTTAGTTAGATCTAGGGCTGAAAATAAAATTTTTGGGATTTAAATCATGCACAAAATTCATCATATGCATTTTTGGAATCTTATTGGCTTTATTTTGAGTGTTTGTTCGATTTGTGTTTTTGTTCGAATTTGAAATCCATTCAAATTCAAACTCTGGAATTGTTTGAACCATTTCTCTCTTATCGGGCCGCCCTTTCTCTTTTTCTTCCGGCCGGCCCAATCTCTCCTCTTCCCTTTTCTCTTTTCTCTCTCCCTCCTGGGCCGCAGCCGTCCCGGCCTGCCAGGCCAGCCCGCTCTCTTTCTCCCTCAGTCGCTGACGCGTGGGCCCCACCCCGGCCCGTCGTCAACCTCGCGACCGGCGCGATTTGCGCCGGCGCCCATCCCGCGCTGCCTCCCTTGCCGCCCTCGTCACTTCCAAGCACTAGGAGAACCCCGCGTGGAGCACGTGCGCGCCGCAACTCTCCCCGCCTCGTCCCATCGCACAGCGCCGCTCACCTTTTACTCCGGCGAGCTCCACTCCGCGTTCGTCAGCCACAGCGCCTTTCCTCTCGCTCTGTCTCGTCTCTGGCCCTGCAGCCATGCCCGCCGCGCGTCACCACCGTCCTCCGTGGCTCGCGAACCGCCTCTGGGCGTCATGTCAAGCTCCAGTCCGGCGAGATATTTCTCGCCGGCAAACCGACCTTGCGCCTTCGCCCGAACCGCCTTTGGCGGCAATATAGCAGCTCGAGCTCCTCTCCTTCCCTCCTCTGTTCTCATTCGCCACCTCCACTCCATCCCGAGCACATCACGAGCATCTTTCCCTTTCTTTCTCCATTCTGGCGAGAACTCCGGTGAGCTTTTCCTTTACCATCAGTGAGTCCCGACGTCAACTTCTCCCTCTTCTAGCTTCTCCTTTCCGCGCTCGATCTCACTGTGCTCATCTCGTCCGCAGCCGTGGTTTGAGAAGCGAGATCGACGCCGTAACCCTAGCCGCTGTCTTCTCCGTCGCCGGCCGCTCTCCTTCCTCCTCTCTTCCGTCCGAGCCCACGGTAAGCTTCGCCGTGCTCCCCTCTCTCTCATGCGCCCTCTCTCTCTCTCTCTCGCACTCCCTCACCACCCGCGCACCGAGCGCCGGCTCCACCGCCGTCTTTCCCTCTCGCCGCCGGCCGCCGTGAGCTCCCTCCGACCCGGCCGAACCCTTCGCGCGACTCACCATCCTCGCGCGCGCGCCCCGACCGCTCACACTCGACCGCGACGCACTCCCTCACCTTTTCCCCTGGCTCGCCGCCGCGCCGCTCACCTCCGGCGATGTCGCGTCGTCGCTCCCGTCGACCTCGTCGACGACATCACCCACCGCCACCTTCGCCGTCCCTCGTAGAGCCTCGTCGTCTACTCCGCGTCCCCTTTAGACCTCTGTAGCCGCCGCCGGCGAGGTTTCTGGCGAGACCCCGTGGCGCGCCGTCGTTCCCCGCCGCGCGCCGACCCAGCCGCGCCGGCATCCGACGTGGCACGCCACGTCGGCGTGTGGGCCCGCGCGACCCGGTCGCCGCCCACACGTGGCACACCTGGTCCATCGTGGACCAGCCACACATGTCCCTCCGGTTCACAACACACGTGGACCGAGTCCACAGCACAGTGCACGCACAGCGCATCGGCCCCGCTGACCCCACTCGTCAGCCTCTCAGTCGCGCTAGAAATTGCTACGGTCACATCGAAAGTACACCCAGAATCTTATTTCGACCATTTTCTAATATTAGAAAATTCCCTGAAAATTCCTAAAAATACTTTAATCCCTTCTAATCATTTTACAAACCTTGGTTACTCCAAATAAATTAGGATTAGAGCTATACCTAATTACTTAGCTTAATCCTGATCAATTTCCTTTCCTAAACCTTGTTTATTCCATATCTTCTCCGTTTCAACTCCGATTCCAGTGATTCTTTCACCTAAATTCATCTAAAATCACCATCTATTCAATCATACCAGATCCATAAATTATTGGAGTTTATTTGGATTTTATTTTATCTAATGTTTGTTTAATTGATTGTTAAGCGGTAGATTTACCTTTTTGTTAAATCGTTAGATAATCAAGAAGAGGAAGCAGAGGACCCTGATTACGAGGATTTAGAGGAGGAAGAGCTTGGTGAAGGCAAGTCTAACTCCCTTTGATCATATTGATCCCATGTTTATGAAATTATCCTAACTAGAGCTGTTTACAAATAAACTGCATGGTATTTAAATGAATTTAAATGCTAGAATGGTCCTACGCAATATTTGATTGCCTGCCTTGGCTTGATTATATCCTGTATCCTTGTTAACCCTAGGAATCAACATCATTAATTTAATTAATGAATTGTTGATATGCTCACTGCTTAGGACTTTCACCATGTGTTTAATTAATACTGCTCACATGATTTTCGTGTTAAATGCGTGTGTTTTGGTGGTGTGTGTGTAAATATGAAATTAGGTGGCTTAATAATAAGTGCAACCCTAGTGAGGGATGTTTTTGGGCGGGATCAGGCGAGGTAATCCTCAGTAGGGAGGCTATCTCTGGGACGCCTTTCCACGTGTGGATTGGCTATTGAAGATGCCTGGTTCGGTCGTATAAGGACCGGTTCTTGTGCCGTCTTTGCCTAGCGCCTCTCGCGCAGCCACAAGCCGTGAATGGGCACGGGATTGGAACCACACCCTACTAGTACTCACCCGGTACCCCCCGGAGGCAGGAGATTGCAACGGAGTCTCAGGAGAAGACTCGTTCGTTGGTGGGTGTTCGAGATCCGGCATTTATGACTGGCCATGTTATTATAACTGTGAAGCCCCGGGTGATGTCCGTGGGGGATGCCGTGGTGGTACGAAGTAGGTACGGAACCTTTAGTGGGACAGTCCAAACTATGACGATAGGGAGGACTGGACCACCTTGTGGGGAAATTTGTACACCCTTGGCCAAGGTTAGGAAACTTTCCGGGAAGCCGTGTTCCATAGTATTAGACAACGCGAAAGCATCGGCCACACTATGATTAGTTTTTCTCGCGTGAGTTCTCCTTGGTGTGTTTTTGGAAAAACGCCGGTTTAAAGCCGTGTGCTGGTTGTCGGCCAGTGATAAAATTGAGGAACTGGCGGGATGGATTGCATCTCCTCCAGGGCCGCCCAACCCCACTAATCTCTACTGATATTTGATTAGAATTGCGAAAAGCTTTGTTTTCAAAACAACTCTGCATAAACTTGGCTTTCTCGCCTTGTCGATAAAACTCAGCCTATCCTTGAAAATCCCTTGCATAATCTTACCCCTTGTGTTAGGCTTGCTGAGTACCTTAAGTACTCACCCTTGCTTAAACCATTCAGAAGATGAGCCCGACTATGACTTTCAAGCTGATGGTGATGAAGAGTAAAGTTTGGCCTTCACTTAAGTGGTGCCTGTAGAAGTAGAGCCCGGTCGTCTTCCGCTAGAATTAGTGTTAGCCTGGCTGCTGCGTCAGCTTTTGAGCGTGATGCCTGTGAGTGTTGAGGCTGCTCGCCTCTTCTGTATCAAGACCTTTATGTAATAAGAAGGCTTGTAATGACGTTCGGTAATATAAATAAAGTATTTGCTGTGAAGCATTCTGTGAAAGTGTCGTATCAGCAACTGATCCAGGGACCGATACGATAAAACACTAAGTACTTCAGAAATGGAGTACTGACACATCTTTTCAGTAATATGCAACTACACACTACTATATGTGAAGCCTAAAAGCAGAGTACTATAGTAGAGAAACAATGTCTTGACAAAAAGGAGCTAGCTACTTGCAGTAATGAAAGGAGCTAGCTACATGATTTTGATTGCACAGACAACCTGGTGAGGTGTTGGATTCAAACATGTAAGATGCAAAACATGTTGTGCCGAGTGGCTAGTTCCTGGTGAGGTCATATCTCAGCGCGGCTCTTTGTTTCAAATCACACAAGTCCTTTATCCCTATGCTTCTATCAGCAGCACGACAGCACTTTTGCACTCAGAACCAACATGCTAGGCTAGCAGAAATCTCAGAAAATTGTCAGAAATTGGAATGGACCATCAACCAGGCTAGCAGAAAACATCTAGGCTATACAACAAAAGGGGCCTGGATGCAAACTGCTATCATTTTGAGAGACAATTAGGGTCAAACTAGTTTGATTCATCATTTTGCGCTATAATCTCAAATTGGTTTGATTCAGATCGACTGGAAGGTCAAACTAGTTTGAATCAGACTGGGAAGGTCGAATCTAATAACAGAATAAGTCAAAATCAATTTGAGAGACAATTAAGGTTACCGGTAAGGGGAAGCATCCAGAGAGCGGGGGAGGTGGAGATTCTAACCGGAGACGTCGGAGGATGCGGCATGTCTGATGCGACGGCCGGAGGCCAAGTGGATCTGAGGAGACCTGCGGCAGCTGGAGGCGGAGATGAACCGACGTGGAGGTGGGTGAGGGGATCCACGGGGCGATGGTCAAATGAGATCCACGGTGCGGCGGCGGTTGATGCGGCGCCCGGAGGAGACCCGCAGCGGCCGGAGGCGGAGAAGAACCGACGCGCAGGTGGGTGAAGAGATCCGTGTGACAACCGGCAGCCGGCGGATGCGGCGGCACGAGGAGATCCGCACGCGGCGGCTGCAGCAGGAGGAGGAGACCTGCGCCCGGCGGATGCGGCGGCCTAGGGAGACCGGCGCGCGGAGGCACGAGGAGATCCGCACGCGGCGGCTGCAGCAGCAGGAGGAGACCTGCGCCCGGCGGATGCGGCGGCCTGGGGAGACCGGCGCGCGGTGGATGTGGCGGCAGGAGGAGACCCGTGCGCGGCGGCTGCGTCGGCCGGAGAAGATCCACGCGCAATGAAGACCCGTGCGCGACTGTGGCTGGAGGTGTTGTGAGCGGTGTTTTTTTATTGGGTATATCGGTTCGCCTGCTGCCTCCGTTTGCTGCCGTTAGCTTGGACGGGGTGAGTAACGGAAACCAGTATACTGTCGGGGATTAGCCTTCATACTGTCGCCCACTTGAGCAATGACCCACAGTTATTTGCACACTGTGGCAAATATGAATTACTGTTGGCAAATAACATAATTAGCAACAGGGACAGAGAACTGTCGGTCACTTCTTAACAACTGTTGGCAAAAATTGTATTTCTTGTAGTGCTAATTCATCAGGGGGCCGGTGATGTAGCCATGCGTGCGAAACTTCGCCCATCTGAATAGAGTATCTGGAGAGTGGACAACAACTGGCTGTTCAATGGACAATATCCTACAGTAGAGCTGTCTAAAGCTCGATTTATCCAAGAAGGCATGAGTTCAAACTTTTACTCGATACGAACAAAGTATTTCCTAGACATAAAAGCATGGCTTTTCAACCTCTGTTTAGTTGTTTTTTCTTGTGTATTTCCTAGACATACACCAAATTTCTCAGTTCTTGAAATTTCTAGTGTAACCCTGTGAAATTTTCCCCCTTATATACAACGGGTGGCTACCTTCAACAATGTATAGCATGAGACTTGCAACAGTTTCAATTCAAACCCCGGTAAACTCAAGGGAAATTCGCACCATTGTAGACGTGCAATTATTAGAAAAATAAAGTAGTGGCAACTGTGGAAGATCAACTATGCCAGTTTCCCTACCGAATTACATAACTCTCGATAAACCAATCACGAGAACCGAACTCTTTTAATTTATCAAACTCCGATGCCTCCTAAGCCTATTATTTTCATTCATTACGAAGAAGAAGAAAAATCGGTTGGCCTGCACAGCACTTAAAAGCAAAGAGACCAAGAAGTGGATGTGGACAAATGAAATGGGAACTAAGAGTCATGGGAGACTCTAACATGCTTTATATTGGGCGATATCCTGTGCTCATGGTTAATCTGAAGAGTACTGATATGGCTATAAAGAGGGAGGTTCTCTGAGCCTTACGAGTTTCGCGTAAAAAAAAAAAGGCTTATGAGTTGTTTGGCACGAGCGCAACATTTTAAACCATGCCTGCCAGTTAAAGAACTAAAACCCATTCACCCCAAGCACAGATGAGGAGAGTAAACGTGCATAAGTAAATGAACCTCAAAATTCCCAAAATTGGTATTGATCAAAAGAAAGGCTACTTCACGATAATTATTGCAGTAGCTCTCGTTGCCTGAGAACACCGGCGTTCTCCGCGATGCACAGGAACATGTGCTCGTACTCCGCGGGCCTGCGGTCAACTTGGTCGCCGTGAATACGATTGCGGCATGCGTCCTTGCCGTCTTGCCGTTGACCCTTGATCCTTAGCAGTGAGCACTACGTGCCCGTCGCGCCACATCTGGTACAGCATGCAGTTCTGTCACCGCCCAGTCACGCCGTGAACATTTCGTGGACGCGGCCATCTCGGATCATATAAACGCGACGGAACACGTATCCGTTATGGTCTCTGGTGGCGACGTGGTGTGCTTAGTCCCAACGTGGGCTCTTCAGTCACCTTGCCAACTAGTAGGGCACAGTGCCGGGGCCGGCGGCTCGCCAGCCATCGATCCACAGAGCGTCCTGCGCAGCGTCTGAGTTGATACGCAGGCCGCGACGAGGTTGGCCACTCCGCGCGCGGCCATGGTTCAACGCCACGCTCTCAGGGTGCACGACTTCGAACTGCTGCACACTGCTCTGCGGCCTCGATTTTTGGTGAATTTTTTAGGCCAATTTACTTAGACTTATGCATTTTCGGTTAGCTAATCCAACTTTACAAGTCTGAACTCTGGTTATGGTGAAGCGTACTAGCCATTTAACTAGCAGCCATGGTTTCAATATTGTGCACGTGCACGCATCAATTGGTTGCCGATCAAGTTAGACTTGAAAGGCCTGAAAAGGATACCTTATCTTTATAGCTATCTCAAATACTCTTCAGAAAATAACTACTGCCACTGTTTTTCATCCAATATAAAGCTCGCCCGCTCGACTCGCCCATGATTCTTAGTTTCATTTCATGTCCATCTCCACTCCATCTAATTTTGATGCATACGTCTCTCTTTGCCTTTATGTGTTGTATAAGCCTACCGGATTTTCCTTGTTGATCATGAATGATAATAATAGGCTTAGGAAGCATCGGAATTTAACAAATTGTAAGGCTTAGGTTCTAGAGTTTGGTTTGTGAAGAGTTGTGTACCTTGTGATCTTCCTCTTGAAAGAAAAACAGTGGAACAACCTCGATATGCTGACTCCTGCCGGCGACCAAGAAATCAGCGATGTGGCGTCCACAACGGTGGAGCGGAGTCATCAATGCAAGGTCGGGATTGGGGAGGGAGTTGATGTGAAATTATCCACACGTGTCATGTATTCATATTGGTGTGAGGCCGGGTCTCATAGAATTTATCTTGTCGTTCTAACCATAACTAGTAGTTCCGCTCCTTCAATGTTTTTTTTTCCTGGGAATCCCCTCCTGCAAACGTTGAGCGTATCCATCATATCAAATGGTTGATTCATGAATAATGCAGAACATCAGGATTTGTTACTGATTCAAGTTACAATTTTTTGGACCACTTGAGCTAGGTGGTACTCAAATATGGTAAAACTCACAAAATGTAAGGCTTAGGTTCTACTGTTTGGTTTTTTGGGTAGTGGGTCACTGGGACTGGGCCGACGCATCCAAACCTGCATCCTGAGTCGTGGGGCTCGGCGACGGCGCCCCCTCTCTCCCTCGTTGCGAAGCTCGGCGCGGCGACCAACTTTGGGCGCAGGTTCTCCTGACTACCTGGTCCCGATCCACTCCCCCACCAACGCGTCGTCGCCGCTCAACTTCAGCGCCAGCGCCGTCGTGTCGGATATAGGCGCTTGGACCACGCCGCTGGTGCGCGCTGAGGTGCCCATGTTCTACCTACGTCGATAATATAGGAGCATCGCCGTAACGTAGATGGTAATTGCCGGAGACGAATGCGTCAGTGCCAGTGGGATGTGTACGTATGTCTTTCTGCACGCATAATTACATGCTAGTATAAAATACTTGGTATGGCTACAGGATTTGATTGGAGAAGAGATCTTCCCAACACAAACTTACTATGAATTTGGAGGCCGCAGTAACGCAGTGAGTTTTATTTTACTGGGAAAGAGATCTTCGGGATAGTAATTGCTTCGTTCAATCAATCCTAGACAAGTAGTAAACTCGACAAAATAAACCTAAATCTCTTTTGTTAAAATTCCTAGATACAGGATCTGCGGCTCTGGCACCCATCGCTACAGTACTTTTTAATGCGAGACACAGAACTGGTGGTGCTCCTAGTTACAGGATCCTTCGCATTCTTCGCGACAAACAGAGCTCATACGACATCCGTGGTCGTCTTCCTCACCGTGAACAAGCAGGATCGCCTCTTTGTTCCTCGCATGGTACGAGCACAACACGAGCTAGCTCCTAACCTTCTGCTGTGCCTAATTTGGAATTTCCTAATACCTTCCAATCCTAGCTCCGTCACCATAGACTACAGTGAAATTTTGCATTTTCCATCCTTTGCCAAAAACACTTTGGGGCCAACCTGTACATATGCCCACACCAAGTTTCCATGTGTCATGTGTTTACATACAAACTAAATAAGAAAAAAAAGGGACCTTGAGTGGGGGGCTACTACGATCTGATCATGATCTACGAGAATGAGAAGAGAGAGAAGAGCCATGCCTCTTTTATATAAGCCGAAGTACAGTGCGACCACACAATGCCTCCTTCCACCTCGGTCTCTCAGTCTCTTCGTTCTTTCCTCCAGAAACACAATCGGAGAGGATTGCCATCCAGGCGGCGCGAACGGGCAAGGCGAATGAGGAAGGCGGTCATGGAGAGGATAAAAGATCTCGTCGGTATAGAGGAGTGCACCTGCCGCTGCAATCTCCGGTGCTTTTAATAGCTGGTGAACGAATGTTTCGACGTGCGTCCAAGACTCCCGTCCGTCAATCTCAGCATCAATTTCAATTGATGGAGGCCAAGCCATCTGCGCCAATCTCATCCGCGGCCGCACCATCTCTATCAAGGTTCCCAACAACTATATTCCAGCCTCGGGCGGTGCTAATCAGCGTGCTTCATCAGTTCCGACAACGTCGCGCCAACAGCTTGCTTCTTCCTCCGGCTCCTGTTTTCCCCGCCCTTCCTCTCTCTTCGCTTTCGTTCCCGGTGAGACGCCTCCGCCGCAGGCCACCTCCCCCGTCTCCGGCGGCTACCGCCACTGGATCTGCCGCCTATGACCACCGCCGACACTAAATTCTACGAAGTCCGCTCCTCCGCCGCCGACCACCGCCGACGCTAACTCCAACTACGACGCCCCGTCGCCTACCCTGCTCATTGCTCTCCTACCTACCCGCGGCCGGCGGCGCCATCGCCGCCGCCGCCACCCACCGCCACGTGCATATTTAAGAATACAACTCAATGCTCTTCAGATTTTAGCTCAACATGCTCGCATGTGCATATTTAAGAATATAACTCATTCACCATCGGCAGAGATCAGACGAGTAAAAGTGGGTCCGCTAACAAATAATGCATGAGTACATCAACCTCAGATTTCCTGCGAAAAAAATAAAAAGAAAAAATATCAACCTCAGATCCACCCAAAACTAATTACCATTGATTAACAACTAATAAATTTTGCTGTTTAGGTATATAGTGATCGGAAACATTATTTCACTAAGAGTGATTGCAGTAGCACTTGTACGCAGAGCCCTGCCATGCCGCGATGAGGTTGGCCACTCCGCGCGCGGCCATGGTTCCATCAACGCCACGCTCAGCGTGCACGACTTCGAACTGCTGCACACTGCTCTGCGGCCTCGTACTGCGCCCAGGCCAGCGTCACGTGGAAGGACAACAAGCAGAAGGTGATGTCTCCGGCCCACGGGCGTACGCGGAGTCGGCGGTGTCGGCGCGCCAGCCGCGCGCAGCGAAGATCTGGAGACGAACAGACAGACAAAGCTAGCTCAAGATGTAGCTCCAGATCGAGACGCGTATGTGCATACATACACAGCACTCTGTTTTGATTAACGGGTGCCGGAATGCAGATTATCAGTTCCTCCCTGTTAGCAAGAGACGACTTGTCAGACAGTCAGAGGAATCGTTTTTGTGAATTAGTCTTTCCAATCACTAATGGCGAACAATGATAAAAAAAAATCACTAATGGCGAACAAACAGTGTTGCTTGGATGTGAATCATCATCGATTTTTGGTGAATTTTCAGGCCAATTTACTTATGCATGTTCGGTTAGCTAATTCAATTTTACTAAAAAAATTAAATATATTCTTTTTTCCAAAAAAAATAATTTTACTAGTCTGAACTCTGGTTATTCAGAAGTATACTACTCCTTTAACTAGCAGCCATGGTTTCAAATGTGCACATGCACGCATGCTTGGCCGATCAAGTTAGACTTATAAGGCCTGAGGATACCTTCTCTTTATAGCTATATAAAATACTCTTCAGAATAACTACTGCCACTGTTTTTCATCCAATATAAAAGCCTGCTTGACTCGTCCATGATTCGCCCATGATTCTTAATTCAATTTCATATGTCCATCTCCACTCCATCCAATTTGATGCATACGTCTCACTTTGCCTTTATGTGTTGTACAAGCCTACCGGATTTTTCTTGTTGGTCATGAATGATAATAATAGGCTTAGGAGGCATCGGAATTTAACAAAATGTAAGGCTTAGGTTCTACTGTTTGGTTTGTGAAGGGTTGTGACTTGAAGGAGCTTTTGTTGAGAAAATATAGGGCAACATGCATTGTACCTGTTGCGGCACTCAATCTTGCTCCCTCGGAGGGCAACCACCAATGCGACGATGAGGAGAGGTAAAACACTGTTCACAGTAGGCAATGGTGTATTTGTCTCTCAAAACTGGCTCTCCTTGTTAGAGTCAGTCTCATCACGAGGAAGAGCCTAAACTTGAGATAATAATGAGTGTCAACCAGGGCTTCCCCTTTAATGCATCCTGCATGTGCAATGGGTTGCACCCACTCTGGCAAGTTTTTCTTCTAGATAATGAGAGAGAGAGGAAAAAAAACAGTTCCGGCTTTGTGGACCTCCTAGGAGGCTCTTTACTTCAAATTGCAGCACTTCCTACCCTGAGGGAAATTACAAATTCAGATAAAGGAGACACCAATATAGTTTTATAAAAATTATTAAAAAACAATCCTATTGCTAAAGCGCTCTCTATGATTGGCAAATGCTGCATAACCGTCGTCTCTAAAGATCGACATGCAATCTTTCATAAAGTTGGTGTCGTCCTCGTACTTTTGTAGCTGCGCCATGTCCGCAACCAGTGTCTTTGCTGCCTAGTCCTTGACCCTTTCCTGAGCAGTGTGCACGTGCCAGTCGCGCCACGTCAAACATGACGCAGAACCCGGCCTCCTCAACCACCTGCTGCGCAGCGTCTGAGTTGATGGTTCTTGGCAAGGATAGACACGTCATGGAACACGAAGAAGGTTGCTGGAAATCAAAGTACATTTATGTTTATCAAAAAAGCCGGCGTCGACAGGAAGACAAAAATTGCTTCTGATGGTCCAATAACAGAGAAAAAGGTTAAGAACAAAAGACGGAGGGATCATGTGTTGATATAGGACGTGGTGCCCCGCACAGATGATTGTGACTTTGCGGGGCTGATAGCCCTGAGCTGCTGGGAGAGGTTGTAGCTTTTTTTAATTTTTTGTGATGAGGGTTTTTTTTTTTTTTTTTTTGCGATGAGGTTGTAGCTTTTGTTGAAGAACACAACCATGAGCTTGTGAAAAAACTTCTCTCTCACAAAGTACTCGAGATCCCAGTGGCACTTACTACTAGAGGAGGAGCAATTCATCAGGACGCTGCATATAGCTGCACCATGAAACCTGCCCGAGCTTATCAGATTATGCGGGAGCTATGGTGCTTAGGACATCTCTTACACAGTCTGTGATTGTAATAACTTGTGGAGGACTTACGGAGCTCAAAATGAAGGCCACGACATCAAGTCAACCTTCCAGTTCTTGAAGCACCGAAAATAGGAAAACCCTCACTTCTATGATTACACAGATGATGATTTCGGCTAAGTGGAGCGCCTATTCTGGGTAGGTACGTGGAGAAGCAAAAAAAGATGTTTTCTCTATATGGTGATAGCATAACGTTTGACATAACCTACTGTGCAAACAAAAATAACATGCTATGTGCTCCATATAATTTTTAAAATTCCGATGCCTCCAAAGCCTATTATTTTCATCCGCTACCAACAAGAAAAAATGGGTATAGGCATGCACAACACGTATAAGAGCGAAGAGACCAACAAGTAGGTATATGGACCAATGAAACGGAACACTAATGAGTCATGGGAGAATCAGAACAGGCTTTATATTGGGCGATAGCCTGTAGCCCTAGTTAATCTAAAGAGCATTGATAATTGATATGGCTATAAAGAGGGAGGTTCTCTAAGGCCTTAGAGCGTCCCCAATGGTAGAGTTAGCTAAGAGGTAGTAGCCATATCTTAGAGAGAATAAATAAGGGATAGGTCCATGTTTCATTCTCTCATTTTACTTAGAGACTAGCTCTTGAAAAAGAGTTAGCAATATTCTCTCTCTTCTTTTTCTCTAATAAACAATTCTAAGGGGCAGCTAAGAGTTAGACGCTCTTATTATTCTAACCTCTAATCGGTGCCAGCGCAACATGCGCATCTGCGCTCATTCACCACCGGCAGAGATCAGACGAGTAAACTGGATCCGCTAACCAATAGTGCATAAGGACATTAACCTCATATCCTCCCAAACATAACATTGATTCAAATCAAGTAACTTTAATTGTTTACGAACATAGTGATTGGAAAGATTTTTTTTTTTTTTGCGAGATTGATTACAGACTACAGCACCTCTCGATGCCCGAGAACACCGTAGCCGACTTGCTCGCCATGAACTGGCTTGCGGCAAGCGTCCTTGCCACGTCGCCCTTGACCCTGCTTGTTCCTATGCTGTGAGCACTACGTGCACGTCATCGCGATACATCCGGTAGACTGGTAGAGCAGCCCCGTCATCGCGCCATGAACATGCAAATATCGCTATCCGGCGCTCTGCAAATTGGATTATCTCTCATGGTTGTCCTGGCTAGCTTCGGAATATCAGCGCGTTGGACCTTATTGTGTGGCCGGAGATCGCGTGCGGGACGGAGCATGCAACTGTACCCAGATGTGGTGCGATGGGCCACACCGTGCTAATGAGGAACAAGGGCGAGGCGGTAATGGTGCAGGCCGAGTTCACGGCGAGCAAGATTGCTGCCACGTACGTAGAGTGGTTGTTCTTGTGCGTCGCAGGAGACGCCGGTGTTCTCGCCGGCGACGAGAGAGCTGTCTCCAGATCGTGAAGCGAATGTGCATACAGATGCAGCACTCTGCTTCGATGCACGGGTGTCGGAATGCAGAATATGAATATCAGTTCCTCCCTGTAAGCTAGAGGCAACGTGTTAGAGGAATCGTTCTCGTGTGAATTGTCGTTCCAATCACTAATATGGCGAACAAAAACAGTTGCTTGGATGTGAATCATCATTGATTTTTTGGTGAATCTTGAGGCCAATTTACATATGCATTTTCGGTTAGCTAATCCAATTTTACTAGTCTGAACTCTGGTTATGGTGAAGTACGTACTTGTTACTACCAGATTTCTAATCTTTTCCAACCTTTTTCTTGGTGGCCAACATTTTATGGTTCTTTTGTTACATATCTTCTAAAACTGTGAGGAATGTGTTTGTTGGGAAAGATACAATTTATATTAGGAAAACTGTCAGCTGTTCAAGGAAAATACTCTAGAATGTTAGAACTGTCGGCCACTTTAAAGAAAACTGTGAGGAAAGATTGGAAATCTTGTAGTCCTTTAACTAGTAGCAGCTGGCATGGTTTCAAATGTGCACGTGCACGCGTGAATTGATTGGCCGATCAAGTTAGACTTAAAGGCCTGCGGATATCTTCTCTTTATATATAGCTATCTCAAAAATACTCTTCAGAAAATAACTACTGCCACTATTTTCCATCCAATATAAAGCTCGCCCGCTCGACCCGCCCACTGTGTTTCTTAATTCCATTACATATGTCCATCTCCACTTCCATCTAATTTTGATGTATGCGTCTCTCTTGCCTTTATGTGTTGTACATGCCTACCGGAATTTTCTTGTTGGTCATGAATGATAATAATAGGCTTAGGAGGCATCGGAATTTAACAAAATGTCAGGCTTAGGTTCTAGCTAGTGCTTAGTTTGTGAAGAGTTGTGTACTGCAAGGGCTTTTCCGCGAGAAATGGCAGTGGAACAAGCTCGTTCTGCTGACTCCTGCCGGCGACCAGAGAGTCAACCAAGCGGCCACGTCTAGAGGGGAGGAGCGTAATCGTCCACGAGTAGTTCCCCTCCTGCAACGTTGAGGTCGCAACTCGCCATGGCGCGAGCGGCATCCAGGAGACGCCGGCGTTCATGATGGTGGAGGCCATCAAGAAAGGGGTCTTCGAGAGCAATTCTGTCATGAGGTGAACAGCCTTCTCCGATCATCACCGGCGAAAGGCCGTAGGCCACGCCGTACAAAAGCGTTCGTGCGTAATGCATTAGTCCTTGAGCTGCATCGTCTGGCCGAGCGCTCCCACCTCTACAACGGCATTGGCATTGCCGTGTTCATCAACGCAACTCTGCGCGACCATTGAGGCGATGGTGTTGGGCATGAGGGATGGCTGCACGTGGTTCGTAACCATCACCGGGTAACGAGTGGGGAGGAGATCTACTGCGACGTTGATGAATGGATATCAGAATGAGGGTATCAGTTCCTCCCTTTTAGGGCTCTCGTGTTAGAGGAATCCTTCTCGTGGAACAACCTTTCAAACCAAAGTAAGAGCCTTGCTATGGTGCTTGAAAGGAACTAACGGTTCCTCCCCCATCGATTATTAGCAGCCGTTGATTTATAAAAAAAATTTAGACTCTAATTCATTCTAAACAGGGGTACTTTGGTAACTGTTCCTTGATTAATCTTCTACCTTCGGTTTCTCTCTGATGGTTACAAACGCTGCCGTAGCTCTCTGGTCCGCCGTCGGTGCACTTGCCTCCGCCCTGAGAAGGCACCGACGTCGCCTCATCTAGACAGCCTGTGCGCCGGTACGCCATGGGCAAGCATTACTCATTCTTGAAGCACTGAATCAATGCCGGTGCCACGCGTCTGACGTGATTTCCTCCTACCGATCCCCCAATCTCCGGCCACCGCTAGCAACCAGCGCTTCCTTGATGAGAAAAAAATGAGCACCGAGATCCAGTTGACACTTGACATCGATCTGCAAGGGCGATTAAACCTGCCATCAATATATTTAGATCCTGCAGGCTATCGTTCTCCAAAATCCTGCGGCCTCTTCAATGATTGCTGAACACAAAACAGGTCAGGGAGGAATGAGCCTAATCATCAGTAATGAGGACTTAGCGCCCGTCACCAATTCCTGGCTAATCAACAACGGCTCCATCTCACTGGTCGAAGTCGGCGGGAGGCTACCAATTTGGAGGCCGTCGCGGCGGTGCTAGCTTCTGGGAGGCAGCAGCGGAGGCACGCAAGAGGAATGCGGTGGCCGCAACAGGGGCAGCGGCGGAGGAGCGAAGCCGCTGCCGTCCTTGTCCTTGTAGGCGCCTCGTTGTAACACCCTGTGTTTGCCCATTTGCAAAAATCACTAAAAATTTGAAATTTTTCGAAGTTCAAACAAATTCTAGTAATTTAGGAAGCAAATGCATGCCAAATCCAATTTTCCGAATTTTTCTTTGTGCATAAAACCTCACCATGAGCATATTTGGGTTTTTATTGTTTTATTTAAGTGTTAATTTGATTTTGAGCTCTTACCAAATTTGAAACCTATTCAAATTTGGAGTTCATTTAAACCCTGGAAAAGTTCAAACCTTTCTTTTCCCTCCCGGGCTGCTTTCTTCCTTTTCTTTTCTCTGGCCCAGCCCATTTCCTTTTTCTCTCCTTCTCCCGCAGCCCACCGCGGCCCATCCGCGTCGGCCCAGCTCGGCCGGCCCGCGAAGCGCCGTCCCGCGGACGTCTTCGTCCACCGCGCGACGCGTCGCCGCCGGCGCACCTCCCGACGCTCCGTCGCCGACGCCGTCCCGGTTCGCACCCCTCGCCTCGAGCCGCAATATGGTGGACGCGTGGAGGTGGATGTGCGGAGCCAGCGCCCCTCGCCTCGAGCCGCAACTCCCGTTCCGTCGCGTCGAGTTTTAACTTCATCGACGACGGCCGACGATCGACGACAAATTTCCACCGCCGGCCTTATCTCCTCCCCTCCTCTTAAGTCGAAAACGTCCGCATTCCTTCCCTCTCTCTTATCCGCACTCGCATTCGCCTCGCCTCGCAGCCACTCGCCCTGCATTTCACTTTTCCCCAACCTCTCCTTCTTCTCCGGCGAGCACCCGTCCGACCTCTCCGTCGCGAAGCGTGAGCTTCTCTTCTCTTCTCCTCCCTTCAAATGGCTCCGCCGTGCCGTGATTGACCCTGCGCGATGTCTTGTTTGTGCAGACAAACTCGGCGTGATGGTTTTCAAGGGCGGCTAGGGTTCCGGCCACCGTGACCACGCCGGCGACCCGTCTCCGGCCTCTCTTCTCCTCCGTCGAGCCCGCCGTGAGCACCGCAACCTTCTTCTCTCTCTCTTGCGCTAGTCCTTCTTCTCCTTTTCCGTGCGCACGAGCTCTCGCACCGAGCACCTTCACCCGCCGCCGCGCGACCTCGTCGCCGGCGAGTTTTCCAGCCACGCCCGACCGAGCCGAAGCACGCGCAAGCTTCCCCGCACTCACGCGCACCCGCACGGTAGCACAAACTCGAGCCTAACCGCACGCGCACGTGTTCTTCTTCACACATCGACGCGCCGCCCAAGTCCGGCGAGCTCGCGTCGTCTCCCCGGCCGCCGTTCACGTCGACGCGCACCACTGGACGTTTCGCTGTCGCACGCCGAGCCCTCACAACCGCACGGTTTCGAGCATGAGCACGCACACGTGCGTTTTCACCTCGCGCACCGCCGCGCCGCCGAACTCCGGCGAGCGCGCGCCGCCGCTCTTCTCGCCGCCGACGTCGATGTGCTACCCCGCTAGACTCGCCGTCGCGCGTAGATCACTTAGGGCTACTCCCCGTGCTCTTCCGACCGCTGCAGCCGCCGCCGGCTTGATTTCCGGCGACGCGCCGCCGCGTCCCCTGTTTCCGGCCGCCGCGCGCTGACGCACCGCGCCGTCGTCCGACGTGGCGAGCCACGTCGGCACGCGGGCCCACACGACCAAGTCGTCCCGCTGAGTCAGCAGCCACGTGGTACACCCGGACCACGGTGGACCACGCGCACAAATCACCTCGGTCCACAGCTCTGTGGACCGAGTCCACAGCACAGTAAGCGACAGTGTACCGGGCCCCCTGACCCCACCTGTCAGTCTCTCAAACACACAAATTTTGCTATGACACCCGGCTAGTGTACACAGAAACCTATTTCCACACTTTCCCAATAACAGAAAAATCCCAGAAAATTCCTAAAAATACCTTTATTCTTTCTAATCACTGTCCAATCCTTGGTTACTCCAAATAAATTAGGATTTGAGCTATACTTAATTACTTAGCTTAATCCTGATCAATTTCCTTTCTCAATCTTGTTTTATTCATATCTTCTACGTTTTAATTCCGATTCCAGCGATTCTTCCACCCAAATTCATCAAAATTCATGATCTACCCAATGCCACTAATGACTTCTTCATTTGATCTTTATTTGGCTTTTATTTAATTTAATGATTATTAATTTTGTGTTGAACGGTAGATTTATTCCATCGTTATCTCTTTTTGTTATAGACGATCAAGTTCTCGAGGAAGGATCCGACCCGGATTACGAGGACATAGAGGAGGAAGACTTTGGCGAAGGCAAGTCCTAATCCCTTTTGATCATGTTGATCCTATGATTGTAAATTTATCCTAATTAGAGCCTGCTTTACAAATAATCATGCATGTTGATTTAAATGCTTAGTATGTCCTAAATACTTGTTAATAGCCATACCTTGCTATTGATTATCCTGTTTCCGTTGTTAAACCTAGGACCCAACGTCATTACTCTTTTAATGATATGTTGGAGTGAAATGCCGCTTAGGACCTGTTCACACTGTGTACTTAATTAATCTTGCTATACATACTTTTTAGTGTTAAAATGCGTGAGTACTTGGTGGAGTGAGTGTGAATACGAAAAGTGGGTGGGTTTAGTGACAATTGTGCAACTGCTAGTGGGGATGCCTTGGCGGAAACAGGCGAGGTAGTCATCAGCGGGGAGGGCTATCTCTAGGATGCGACTCCTCTGTGAGGATAGCTATTGAAGATGCCTGTTTCGGTCGTATAAGGACCGGTTCCTGTGCCGCCTGGCCTAGCACCTACGTACAGCCACAAGTCTTGTATGGGAAAGATTTGGAACCACACCCTACTATAGTGTTTCCACGGTACCCACCGGGAGGCAGGAGTTGCACATGGAAGCCAGGAGAAGATTCGCCGACAGTGGGACGCGGATCCGGCATATGGTGATATTTCAGGCCTTATTATATGATGATTGAAGCCCCTGGTCGCAGATTTTCCGTGGGTGGTGCCGTGGCGACACCAAGTAGGTACGGGACCTCAGTATGCCTGTCCAAACTTCGACGGGAGGGAGGACAGGTGTACCTTGTGGGGAATCGTGTACAACCTCTGCAGAGTTATGAATCTATCCGGATAGCCGTGTTCCACGGCAATGGACGACGCGAAAGCTTTGGCCACACAAGATTAGTATAACGGTGTGAGTTTATCCTTGGCGTGTTTTTTTTTTGGAATACACCGGTGTGGAGCCGTGCGCTGGTTGTCGGCCAGCATTAAAAGTGGGAACTGGCGGGATGGATTACATCTCCCCCAGGGCCAACCAACCCCACTAATTCAAAGATAATATTTGATGGTAGTTGCAAATTGCTTTGTTTTCACAGAAACCCCTGCATAAAGATTGCTTTTTCGCTGTTGTGATAAACCTCAGCCTTTACCTTGTTTTGTCCATGCATATAACTACCCTTGTGTTAGGACTTGCTGAGTACCTTATGTACTCACCCTTGCTTTAAAATCACTCAGATGAAGAGCCCGAGTACGAGTATCAGGATGATGGAGATGAAGAGTAGGGTTCCTTCTGCACTCAAGTCGCCTGTAGTAGTGGCTTTGTTTACGTCTTCCGCTGTAGCAGTATCTAGTAGTAGTTTGTAGATGTGGAGCTTGCTGTAAGTTTAAGGCCAGAGGCCTTTGTTGAAAGACCCTTTATGTAAGAAGTGGCTTGTATGAGACTCGGTAATAATGTAAGTGATGACTCTGTGATGACATTCTGTGTAAGTGTGCGTATCAGCGTCTGATCTAGGGACTGATACGGGTAAACACTAGTGCTCCAGAAATGGGGTACGACAGAGTGGTATCAGAGCCATGCTTGACCGTAGGATGGACCCTAGCTTGGTTCGAGTGTGAGTGAGTGATATTTTATATATATAAACTATATTACAAAATTCTACTACTTGTTCTACTTTCATTTTGTAAAATTTTGTTACTACTTCTCTCACCCATCTTCAACTTCTGTTGAACAGATGGAGATCCAGGTGGTAGACGACGAGTGGACCCTCAGCTACCAGAAGGGCGTCGCTGGTTTTCCCACAGTCCTTTGGGAGACCCTGCAGCGTTTTGGCTACACCGACCACCCGGAGTACCGCACCCGTCGCCTCGTCGAGCACGGCACCCAGAAGTACGAGGTTCGCGTGACGATCCTCCAGTCACCCGAGCGCACTGAGTGGGGGCCGTTGACAGCCACGACCTTCGGCGCTTCACGTGACGACGCTCACCAGGCAGGGGCCCGCAAGGCTCTGCTCCTCTTCTGCGAGCGACACGAGCAGCACGTCCGAGGTACACCGTCCCGCTACTTCCCGCTCTACGCCTACCCACGCCCAGTGTGGCGTAGTAGGTGGAGTGCACTCGAGGGTTTGAGCCAGACTGAGGACAGCCCCGCCTTGGTTGCTACTGTTCGGTACCTTCTCGCCCTGGATGACCTGTACGAGCTACGCCAGCGAGAGTTTTCGAGATGCATCACCAGAGCTGAGGAGGCCGAGACCAGGGAGAGAGCCCTCAGAGAGCAGCTTGAGCAGACCCAGTCACAGCTTGCAGAGAGACAGACCCAGCTCGCTCAGGCTCAGGCAGACCACGCAGAGACGCAGTCCACTCTAGGGATCACTACGAGGCTTTGGAGGGAGGATGCACTGTACCTGATCAAGAAGCTGAACCGCACTTACGAGAGTTGTCGCAGAGCTCACGGAGGACCCCGTCACAGGTTCACCCCGAGGGTTGGACTACCCAGCCGTCACTTACACTACGCCTGTCCGACAGACTCAGACGACGACCCAGACACTACAGACTCGGAGTCGACTGGAGACTCTCTGGGTTCTGACTCACCTGGAGGCTCAGGACCGTTAGGAGCAGCACAGCCGACAGCACCAGCCCCTACGGAGGTGGTTCCAGCCCCAGGCCGTGCAGCAGTTACTCCAGTTCCAGCTTCAGCAGAGGATGCTCTAGTTCCAGTTTCCCCAGAGGTTGATCCAGCTCCGGTTCCTACAGAGGATGCCCCAGTTCCAGCACCTACCGAGGTTGTCCCAGCTCCGACCACCTTGTGGGTCACGCTAGTCCCAGGCAATGACCCAGAGTTCGGATCCGACGACCAGATGGACACTGACAGCTCCGACGACGATGACGACTTCTCAGCTCGCGAGGACTCAATAAGGACTGACGAGGAGCCCACAGAGGACACTGAGATGGCAGTTGACAGCTCCGAGTCAGAGGAGTCAGAGGCACCAGAGGACCACCCTCAGGATGAGGATCCCCCTGAGGATGAGCAGTCAGAGAACATCCCGCACCTCGAGTTGTCTTACGAGAGTGACGGAGCAGAGCAGTCAGTGGAGTCCGGGGACCAGTTTCCAGTGTACGGAGGTCCCGAGGCTCCGGTTGAGGACGACCAGTCGGAGGAGTCGGAGGACTCCATGGCAGACCAGATCATCGACCTCACAGGCGACGATGATCTGATGGACGGAGACTACCCTGCTGTTGAGGACCCACCAGTTCAGCCTCAGCCAGCACCTGTTGTGCCACCTGTTCAGGAGCCCCCAGTCGGTGTTGTACCACCAGCACACTTCTATCCAGCAGTTGCTCCTGTTCAGTACCTGCCAGCAGTCGTTGCACCACCAGCACCGTACCAGCCAGTGTTTGCTGCACCTTCAGCCCAGTACTTTCCTCCAGTTCTGCAGCAGGCCCCTGGACCCCAGTTACTCAGCGGCGCAGACTTCCTCGAGTACCACCAGCAGCTCCTTGCACACAGTCAGTGGAGCGAGCCCTTCGACCTGTACCTTGAGTGGCGCAGGGCCCGCGGTTTCGAGCAGTGAGCAGCAGTTGTCCGAGGAGATAGCTACCAGTAGTGCTTGTACTAGTGTGTGCTTGTAGTCAGAGTAGTGGTAGTAGTCAGCAGTTGTGTGTCGTTGTACCATAGGGTCACCATGTTGTCGGTCTGTTTAATAGTTGTATCCGTTGCATGTATGATCGAACCTTTGTTATAATGAATAATGTATGCTGTAATGATGTAATGATGTTGGATCTTCTTGTTTGTGTGTAGTTAGTGCATATAGTTACGCTGTTTTCTCGTTAAAGTTCGCACGCATAATCTCGACTTGATCTCACCTTCGGCTATCGTTAATCAAATGAACAGATGCCTCCTAAAAGATCCGCCAGAATCCAGCAGCGTCAACAGCGTGAAGACCGTGATGACCAAGACCACCAAGAGGAGGAAGCAAGCCAGAATCAACAGGAAGATGAAGAGGAGGTTGCTGACAACCAGAATCGACGTGGAGGTCAACAGAACCGTGGTAGAGGTGGAAGAGGCGGTGGTAGAGGTGGAAGAGGTGGTGGTAGAGGTGGAAGAATACCTCAAGCACCTGTCACCAACCTGGTGGCCGTGATGGACAACCAGACCCGCCTGATGGAGATTATAGCCCAAGGACTTCTGGACCGTACACCTGGTTCCCAGTCCAAGATGTCTGAATTCATGAGGCTCAGACCACCGACTTTTGAAGGTTCTGAGGAAGACCCCCTGGCAGCAGATGATTGGCTGAGAGGCATTGTCAAAAAGCTGCAAGCAGTCAATGCCAATGATGAAGAGAAAGTTCTCCTGGCATCTCACCAACTTATTGGAGCAGCAAGTGAATGGTGGGATAACTACCGTGAGGCAGCGGAAAATGCAGATGCTATCACTTGGGAAGAATTCCAGGAGGAGTTCAGGAGGTATCACATCCCTGAAGGTATCATGGAAATGAAGGCTGATGAGTTTCGCTCTCTGAAGCAAGGTGCCATGACCGTGAACCAGTATATCAGGAAGTTTATGAAGCTGGCACGTTATGCACCTGAGGATGTGAACACTGACAAGAAGAAGCAGGACCGCTTCAGGAAAGGACTTGTTCCCAGTCTGAAGATGCAGCTGATCACTCACATCTATCCAGACTTCAACACTTTAATAAACCGTGCCATTCTGTTGGAAGATGCTCGTTCTCACCTAGAGACTGACCGCAAGCGCAAGTTCAGTGCGCAGAAGTTCAGGCAGCAAGAGAGGAACCAGAGGCCAAGGTATAATCCATATCAGAAGCCTAAACCAACTATGCAATACAGAACCTCAGCACCCAGTCAGCAGCAATCAGCACCTTCTTATCGCAACCCAGGTTCAAGCAGTCAGCAGAAGAGCAGCTCTAGTGTTGCCCAGCCAGCTCAATCTGACAAGAGGACATGCTTTCACTGCCGCGAACCAGGTCATATGATTGCTAAGTGCCCCTATCTGAATCGGAATCAGACTCCAGCTCAGACCCATCAGGCAAGTAACACCAGAACTGCAGCGTCAGGAGTGGGACGTGGTGGACAGCAACCCTCAGGACAGCAGCGAAGGAACAGTCAGACCTATGGTCGAGGCAGAGTCAACCACATTGACACTCAGGAAGCTGAGGAAGCACCAGACGTTGTACTTGGTGAGTATCTTGTCAATTCAACTCTTGCAACAGTTTTGTTTGATTCTGGAGCTTCGCATTCTTTCATATCTTCAAGATTTGTTGCTGCACATGGTTTTCCAACTGTTTCGCTCAAACAACCCTTGATTACCCAATCCCCTGGGGCAAAAATCAAATGTTTGTTGGGGTGTCCCCGGGTAAAACTTCTTTTAAGTGGGGTAGTGTTCCTAGCGGATCTAGTAGTTCTCGAATCTGCAGGAATAGATGTTATACTTGGAATGGATTGGTTAAGCAAACATCAAGGTAATATAGCCTGTGATACCCGAAAGGTATCTTTGGTAAACCATAAAGGAGTCAAGGTAGAGTGTGAACCAAGAAGAGTAAAAGTCACACCTATGGTATGCAATCTAGAAGCCAAATCCCTGGAGGAAGTACCAGTGGTCTGTGAATATCCAGATGTCTTCCCAGATGAGTTACCAGGAATGCCGCCTGACCGAGACATAGAGTTTATCATAGAGCTGATTCCAGGAACATCTCCCATAGCCAAGAGACCCTATCGGATGGCAGCCAATGAGCTAGCAGAATTGAAGACACAAATAACAGAATTACAAGAGAAGGGTTATATCAGACCAAGCTCTTCTCCTTGGGGATCACCTGTTCTCTTTGTAAAGAAGAAAGATGGTAGTCTCAGAATGTGCATTGACTATCGTTCGCTCAATGAAGTCACTATCAAGAACAAGTACCCACTGCCCAGAATCGAGATTTGTTCGACCAATTGAAGGGAGCCAAGTTCTTCTCTAAGATTGACCTAAGATCTGGCTATTATCAACTCAAGATTCGAGAAGGAGATGTACTGAAGACAGCTTTTGTCACCAGATATGGACAGTATGAGTTCACAGTAATGCCTTTTGGTCTTACCAATGCACCGGCATACTTCATGAATTTAATGAACAAGGTTTTTATGGAAGAATTGGATCAGTTTGTCGTGGTCTTTATTGACGACATCCTGATTTATTCCAAGAGTGCTGAAGAGCATGAAGAGCATTTGAGAGTTGTACTTGAAAAATTGAGAGCACACGAGCTCTATGCCAAGTTCAGTAAGTGTGAATTCTGGTTAAAAGAAGTAGCCTTTCTTGGTCATGTTCTGACAGAAGAAGGAATTGCAGTAGACCCAGCCAAGGTTGAAGCAGTTACCAACTGGAAGCAACCGACCAATGTGACCGAAATCAGGAGTTTTCTTGGATTGGCAGGTTACTACCGCAGATTCATAGAAGGATTCTCCAAGTTAGCCAGACCCATGACCACATTGACACAAAAAGGACAAGAATTCAAATGGACAGAAGCCTGTGAGAAGAGTTTTCAGGAATTAAAAAGAAGACTGACGACAGCCCCAGTATTAATTTTGCCAGATATCCATCGAGATTTTGTCGTATTTTGCGACGCATCTCGTCAAGGCTTGGGTTGTGTCCTTATGCAAGATGGATGAGTAGTGGCTTATGCATCAAGATAGCTGAAAGTTCATGAGCAGAATTACCCGACACATGATCTAGAATTAGCAGCAGTCGTGCATGCACTCAAGATCTGGAGACACTATCTTATTGGAAATAAGTGTGAAATCTATACAGATCATAAAAGCTTGAAATACATTTTCACCCAATCAGATCTAAATCTCAGACAAAGAAGATGGTTAGAATTGATCAAGGATTATAACCTCGAATTACACTATCACCCTGGAAAGGCCAATGTGGTGGCAGATGCTTTGAGTCGCAAGGTTCACTGTAATAGCATTGAGATGCATGAACGAAGACCTGAATTACTGGCAGAGTGTGAGCAGTTGAATCTCCACTTCACAGATGCAGGCCAGTTAAACACCTTGTGTGTTGAGCCAACTCTGGAAAGTAAAATCCAAGTAGCTCAGAAGACGGATGAAGAAATACAGGAAATAAAGGGTAAAACAGGAGTGGATAAAGCACCAGGATTTAGAGTGGATGATCAAGGCACCTTATGGTACAAAGATCGGATATGTGTACCTAAGAATGGTGGATATCAACAGCTTATCATGGATGAAGCCCACAATTCGGCATACTCCATCCATCCAGGATGTACCAAGATGTACATGGACCTGAAACAGAAATACTGGTGGACAGGAATGAAAAGGGATATCGCAGAGTTCGTTGCCCGATGTGATATTTGCCGAAGGGTTAAAGCAGAACACAAGAGACCTGCAGGATTATTGCAGCCACTTCATATTCCAGTCTGGAAATGGGATGAGATCAGTATGGACTTCATTGTGGGATTACCCCGCACTCAGAAAGGAAATGACTCGATATGGGTCATAGTAGATCGTCTGACCAAAGTGGCACACTTTATTGCTGTAACGACGGCCTACCGAGGAGATAGGTATGCTCAGTTGTATGTGGATAACATACTCGAACTACATGGAGTGCCGAGCAGAATAGTCTCAGATCGAGGTACTCAGTTCACCTCAAAATTTTGGAAAAGTTTACACGGACTGTTGAAAACAAAGCTGGATTACAGTTCCGCCTATCACCCCCAGACGGATGGACAGACTGAAAGAGTCAATCAAATTCTGGAGGACATGTTGAGAGCATGTGTTTCAGCCTATGGGAAAGATTGGGAGAAAAGTCTCTCTTTTGCAGAGTTCTCCTACAATAACAGTTATCAAACTAGTCTACAGATGTCACCCTTTGAAGCTTTATATGGCAGAAAGTGCAGAACCCCTCTGATGTGGTCAGAAGTGGGAGAACGGTCTTTCTTTGGACCTGCTGTTATTCGAGACGCTGAAGAGAAAGTAGCCTTGATAAGAGAAAACCTAAAAGTAGCCCAAAGCAGGCAGAAAAGCTACGCCGACACAAGACGCAGGGATTTGAGTTTTGAAGTAGGAGACTATGTATATCTCAAGGTATCACCGATACGAGGTACCCGAAGGTTCAGAGTTCGAGGAAAGTTGGCACCAAGATATATCGGACCCTTCAAAGTACTTGCGAAGATAGGAGCCGTGGCATACCGCCTCGAACTTCCTGAAGAAATGTCAGATGTACATAATGTTTTCCATGTTTCTCAAATAAAGAAATGTCTCAGAGTTCCAGAAGAGATTGTTCCACCGGAAGTTATGGATCTTCAACCGGATCTCAGATATCAGGAGAGACCAATCAAGATTTTGGATATTGCAACAAGGTTAACAAGAAGGAATTCAGTACGGTTTTGCCGAGTACAATGGAGTAATCATACGGAAGCAGAAGCTACATGGGAACGAGAGGATGATCTGAAGAAAGAGTTTCCCTATCTGTTCGAAGAAGAGTCTGAATCTCGAGGACGAGATTCACCTTAAGTGGGGTAGCTTTGTAACACCCTGTGTTTGCCCATTTGCAAAAATCACTAAAAATTTGAAATTTTTCGAAGTTCAAACAAATTCTAGTAATTGAGGAAGCAAATGCATGCCAAATCCAATTTTCCGAATTTTTCTTTGTGCATAAAACCTCACCATGAGCATATTTGGGTTTTTATTGTTTTATTTAAGTGTTAATTTGATTTTGAGCTCTTACCAAATTTGAAACCTATTCAAATTTGGAGTTCATTTAAACCCTGGAAAAGTTCAAACCTTTCTTTTCCCTTCCGGGCTGCTTTCTTCCTTTTCTTTTCTCCGGCCCAGCCCATTTCCTTTTTCTCTCCTTCTCCCGCAGCCCACCGCGGCCCATCCGCGTCGGCCCAGCTCGGCCGGCCCGCGAAGCGCCGTCCCGCGGACGTCTTCGTCCACCGCGCGACGCGTCGCCGCCGGCGCACCTCCCGACGCTCCGTCGCCGACGCCGTCCCGGTTCGCACCCCTCGCCTCGAGCCGCAATATGGTGGACGCGTGGAGGTGGATGTGCGGAGCCAGCGCCCCTCGCCTCGAGCCGCAACTCCCGTTCCGTCGCGTCGAGTTTTAACTTCATCGACGACGGCCGACGATCGACGACAAATTTCCACCGCCGGCCTTATCTCCTCCCCTCCTCTTAAGTCGAAAACGTCCGCATTCCTTCCCTCTCTCTTATCCGCACTCGCATTCGCCTCGCCTCGCAGCCACTCGCCCTGCATTTCACTTTTCCCCAACCTCTCCTTCTTCTCCGGCGAGCACCCGTCCGACCTCTCCGTCGCGAAGCGTGAGCTTCTCTTCTCTTCTCCTCCCTTCAAATGGCTCCGCCGTGCCGTGATTGACCCTGCGCGATGTCTTGTTTGTGCAGACAAACTCGGCGTGATGGTTTTCAAGGGCGGCTAGGGTTCCGGCCACCGTGACCACGCCGGCGACCCGTCTCCGGCCTCTCTTCTCCTCCGTCGAGCCCGCCGTGAGCACCGCAACCTTCTTCTCTCTCTCTTGCGCTAGTCCTTCTTCTCCTTTTCCGTGCGCACGAGCTCTCGCACCGAGCACCTTCACCCGCCGCCGCGCGACCTCGTCGCCGGCGAGTTTTCCAGCCACGCCCGACCGAGCCGAAGCACGCGCAAGCTTCCCCGCACTCACGCGCACCCGCACGGTAGCACAAACTCGAGCCTAACCGCACGCGCACGTGTTCTTCTTCACACATCGACGCGCCGCCCAAGTCCGGCGAGCTCGCGTCGTCTCCCCGGCCGCCGTTCACGTCGACGCGCACCACTGGACGTTTCGCTGTCGCACGCCGAGCCCTCACAACCGCACGGTTTCGAGCATGAGCACGCACACGTGCGTTTTCACCTCGCGCACCGCCGCGCCGCCGAACTCCGGCGAGCGCGCGCCGCCGCTCTTCTCGCCGCCGACGTCGATGTGCTACCCCGCTAGACTCGCCGTCGCGCGTAGATCACTTAGGGCTACTCCCCGTGCTCTTCCGACCGCTGCAGCCGCCGCCGGCTTGATTTCCGGCGACGCGCCGCCGCGTCCCCTGTTTCCGGCCGCCGCGCGCTGACGCACCGCGCCGTCGTCCGACGTGGCGAGCCACGTCGGCACGCGGGCCCACACGACCAAGTCGTCCCGCTGAGTCAGCAGCCACGTGGTACACCCGGACCACGGTGGACCACGCGCACAAATCACCTCGGTCCACAGCTCTGTGGACCGAGTCCACAGCACAGTAAGCGACAGTGTACCGGGCCCCCTGACCCCACCTGTCAGTCTCTCAAACACACAAATTTTGCTATGACACCCGGCTAGTGTACACAGAAACCTATTTCCACACTTTCCCAATAACAGAAAAATCCCAGAAAATTCCTAAAAATACCTTTATTCTTTCTAATCACTGTCCAATCCTTGGTTACTCCAAATAAATTAGGATTTGAGCTATACTTAATTACTTAGCTTAATCCTGATCAATTTCCTTTCTCAATCTTGTTTTATTCATATCTTCTACGTTTTAATTCCGATTCCAGCGATTCTTCCACCCAAATTCATCAAAATTCATGATCTACCCAATGCCACTAATGACTTCTTCATTTGATCTTTATTTGGCTTTTATTTAATTTAATGATTATTAATTTTGTGTTGAACGGTAGATTTATTCCATCGTTATCTCTTTTTGTTATAGACGATCAAGTTCTCGAGGAAGGATCCGACCCGGATTACGAGGACATAGAGGAGGAAGACTTTGGCGAAGGCAAGTCCTAATCCCTTTTGATCATGTTGATCCTATGATTGTAAATTTATCCTAATTAGAGCCTGCTTTACAAATAATCATGCATGTTGATTTAAATGCTTAGTATGTCCTAAATACTTGTTAATAGCCATACCTTGCTGTTGATTATCCTGTTTCCGTTGTTAAACCTAGGACCCAACGTCATTACTCTTTTAATGATATGTTGGAGTGAAATGCCGCTTAGGACCTGTTCACACTGTGTACTTAATTAATCTTGCTATACATACTTTTAGTGTTAAAATGCGTGAGTACTTGGTGGAGTGAGTGTGAATATGAAAAGTGGGTGGGTTTAGTGACAATTGTGCAACTGCTAGTGGGGATGCTTTGGCGGAAACAGGCGAGGTAGTCCTCAGTGGGGAGGGCTATCTCTGGGATGCGACTCCTCTGTGAGGATAGCTATTGAAGATGCCTGTTTCGGTCGTATAAGGACCGGTTCCTGTGCCGCCTGGCCTAGCACCTACGTACAGCCACAAGTCTTGTATGGGAAAGATTTGGAACCACACCCTACTATAGTGTTTCCACGGTACCCACCGGGAGGCAGGAGTTGCACATGGAAGCCAGGAGAAGATTCGCCGACAGTGGGACGCGGATCCGGCATATGGTGATATTTCAGGCCTTATTATATGATGATTGAAGCCCCTGGTCGCAGATTTTCCGTGGGTGGTGCCGTGGCGACACCAAGTAGGTACGGGACCTCAGTATGCCTGTCCAAACTTCGACGGGAGGGAGGACAGGTGTACCCTGTGGGGAATCGTGTACAACCTCTGCAGAGTTATGAATCTATCCGGATAGCCGTGTTCCACGGCAATGGACGACGCGAAAGCTTTGGCCACACAAGATTAGTATAACGGTGTGAGTTTATCCTTGGCGTGTTTTTTTTTTTTTGGAATACACCGGTGTGGAGCCGTGCGCTGGTTGTCGGCCAGCATTAAAAGTGGGAACTGGCGGGATGGATTACATCTCCCCCAGGGCCAACCAACCCCACTAATTCAAAGATAATATTTGATGGTAGTTGCAAATTGCTTTGTTTTCACAGAAACCCCTGCATAAAGATTGCTTTTTCGCTGTTGTGATAAACCTCAGCCTTTACCTTGTTTTGTCCATGCATATAACTACCCTTGTGTTAGGACTTGCTGAGTACCTTATGTACTCACCCTTGCTTTAAAATCACTCAGATGAAGAGCCCGAGTACGAGTATCAGGATGATGGAGATGAAGAGTAGGGTTCCTTCTGCACTCAAGTCGCCTGTAGTAGTGGCTTTGTTTACGTCTTCCGCTGTAGCAGTATCTAGTAGTAGTTTGTAGATGTGGAGCTTGCTGTAAGTTAAAGGCCAGAGGCCTTTGTTGAAAGACCCTTTATGTAAGAAGTGGCTTGTATGAGACTCGGTAATAATGTAAGTGATGACTCTGTGATGACATTCTGTGTAAGTGTGCGTATCAGCGTCTGATCCAGGGACTGATACGGGTAAACACTAGTGCTCCAGAAATGGGGTACGACACTCGTCCGTCGTCGTCGATGGACGACCGCTGGCTCGCTGCCGTCCTTTCAGCTAGGCACCTCGCCCGTCGTCGTCGAGGGACGATCGCTGCCTAAGACATGAACTAAAAAAAATACTAAATTACCCTTTATGAATTTAAAGAAAAGAGAAAAGTAGTTAGTACCGGGCCCATATTATTTGGTACCGTTCCGCAACTTAAAGTTTCTTTCCTTAGGTACCTCCCTATTTTCAACTGTTAGATCTGACCAAATGAACGGTTACTAACTCCAAGCACCATTGAATTTCTCCAATTAAAAATGTTTGGATATATGCATCGTTATCGATTTTGGGTGAATTTTGAGGCCAATTTACTTCTGCATTGTTCGTTAGCTGATCAATTTTTCTAGTCTCAACTCTGCTCATGGTGAAGTTTGTACTAGTTCTTTAACCAGCAGCCGTGGTTTAAGATGTGCTGATCATGGGCGCATGTTGCGCCAGGCCGGTTAGGCTAGTGTAGCCTCAGGGAACCTCCTCTTTATAGACATCTCTAATTCTCTATACTCTACAAATTAACCGCCGCCACTATTTTTCGTCCAATATAAAGCCTGCTGGTTCTCAGTTCTTCGAGAATGATTCTCAGTTCACTTCGAGAATGATTATAATAGCTCGTTTTATGTCTTGTGCATGACTACCGAATTTCTAGAATGATTATAATAGGCTTAGGAGGCAATCAAGAAAGATGCTCTCCACAGAGCAAGGAGTATAGAAACGGCGCCGTACGTTTTCCTCGTCACTGGTGATGGGCCGCGGGCCCCGCGTTACAAGACGCTTCAGCATAAGACGGCAGTTCCCAAACTTCTTGCTCTGTGGAGACCTATTTGCCGAGTGCTCGATGAAAAGCACTAGGCAAACAGCCTAGCTCTCGGCAAACGAGCGGTTTCCCGTAGTGAGTTCATCTCATTGAACTGGCTGAGCTACACCGTCGACTCATCAACGCGACGCTACGCGAGCAGGGGCCAAGACCATCAAGGAGATAATGTGATGCACGATCGTTGCTGGAACGCGTGGTTCGAGAGTATCGTGAGGCCGGAGGTCGGATTACACGATTTCACCCATGATGGAGGTCACTGGATGCGCTGCGACAGGTGTGCAGTGCCAAGGTCACCATGGCGCACACAGAACTTCCACCAGTAGGGGTGGACTCTGGCTGTTGGTTGAAAATCCTAAGGTAAAATTACAAAGTTTAAAATTTAAAGATAAAACCATAATTAGAGTTCAGAGTGAGAGTAATAACATGATTGTTTTTTGTTATTATCAGCACCATTGTTTGTTGTGTGGTCTTGTGCCAAACATGTATCACGATTTGTGCTTTGACCAAATGCATCACTCTATCAATGTACTGCAATCGGAATGGATATCAGTTCCTCGCCGTTCGAATCATTATCGTGAAATTCCAGTGATTAACAAAGTCTATCCTTCATGAGTAACCAGAAGAAAATTGTGTTTGAGCTGACAACATGACTTCCATAACCATTTGATTGTTGTTGTACCCAGCATTCGCTTGTAAATTTCACTGATGAGAATATGGAGTTTCCCCATATGGCCATATGTATATATCCCCATGTGTCTGGATTTTCAGTCAAATCCACTTCATTTAGTTTTTTTTTTGAGTAAAGTGTATCCCAGGTCCTTCAACTATTCAAAGATTCTCATCTGGGTCCACAAACTTTTAAAATAAAGAATTAGGTCCCTAAACTATTTTAGAGTTCTCATCTAGGTCTATGAACTCTCAAAATAAAGATTTAAGTCTCTAATTTTGTTTAACGCCTAAATAACTATTCAAAATGAGGCTTGCGCCCGAATAATGATGATATGGAATGTCAACTTGGTCACTACGCAGGTTTGGCCAAAGTTTTGACCTTACCATGAACATTGTCCATGTTATGTACCGTTCTAGTAGCAGTAGCAACCAGAGCGTCACAAAAAAAAAGCAACAGCTCGTACCGATTCAAATTTCGACTAACACCGGCCGCTCCATTGAGTTTGGTCAGGAATACTTGAAGACACAAACCTTGATGAGCACAACATCAATATCCTTTTCCAAGCACTCGATGTTGCGATTAGATGAAGAATGCGGCCTGGTGGCAATGTTGACCAGGTAGCAGTAGACGATGATGACAATTCGATTTGAGGGCTATAGGTGAAGAAGCATCTTGGCGGCGGCGGTGGCCGGAGATGGCGGCAATGACGTAGAGCAGAAGCTAAAAATATTCGTTTTGAGAGTTTATAGATCCAGATGAGAACCCCGAAATTGTTTAAGGACCCAAATCTTTCTTTTGAGAGTTTATGAATCTAAATGAAGCCCTCGCAATAGTTTAGGGACTTAAAGCTTCGTTTTGAGAGTTTATGAACCCAAATAAGAATCCTGAAATAGTTCAGAGATCTGGGATTCACTTGACTCTTTTTGTTTTTCTTTTTTTTGCGATGAGTACACTTCATTTAGGTGCTCGGCTAACTGGTTGAATTGGTCATGGGCACATTCTGATAGAGCAGATTAAATAACAGATATTTTTTCTGACAGTTTACTATCTTTTTTTTATTATTATCCTTAGCAAATGAACAAAGCTCAGACTATACTGTACTGATGAGATTGCCATTACAAATGTCATAATTAACCCAGGCCAGAATGATACTTCCATCACCCACAGTAGCAGAGGCAATACCTTTCTAATTCTCCAGCAATTCAAGGATGCTTTCCCATCAGAGATCCCTTCTTAGGTCCACCTGGCAGCTTACAATTCCCATAGTCAGTAGTTGTTCCGTACGAGTTTGACCCATGCCGCAAGCCTGTTCATGACGAGCAAAGCAACTGCGGTGTACGAGCGCACACTACAATAATTATGACTTTCTATGACATTTCAATTTAGTCACAGAAGGTCTGAAATTTGTCACAACTGACCTTCCATGACTCAACGGTGACTAAAATCACCTAGTTATAGAAGGTGTGTAGCTAAATACCTTCTGTGACATTTTCGCTATTTTTGTCATAATTTTATGACTATTTGCAGAAATGTCATAACTGTTTATGACACTTCAAGAATTGTCACATTCTGTTTATGACACTCATAAATATGTCATAGAATTACATGACAATTGCGATTTTTGTCATCAACTATTGGACCGGACCTGTCTGGTTTTTGGCCCATTACTTTTGCGGGCCTTTGAACTTTCGGCCCATTAATTTCGCGAGCCTTTTAACTTTCGGCCATTAATTTCGGTGGCCTTTTTACTTTCGGCCCATTAATTTCGCGGGCCTTTTTACTTTCGGCCCTCTAATTTCGCAGGCCCTTTTAACTTTCTGCTCATTAATTTCACGGGCCGTTTAACTTTCGGCCCATTAATTTTGGGGCCGTTTAACTTTCGACCTGCTTAATTCAAACTTTTGGCCATATTTTTGGGCTATAAATTTTGTGATACTTTTTTTCGCATCACAAAAAACCAAGCAAACAATATTGTGGGCCGACCAGATTTACAGCGAGAGACATTCAACATACAGTCTACTATATTTCATCACACAGCCATCAGTCAATCATTACATTAACATAGAGCAAATCACCAGTTCCTAAGTGCTAATGAGATCTCACTCTTGTTAATCCTTGAGAGTAGGCATAGTCAGATATAAGCATCAGCCCTTTGTTCTCGATGTTCACTCCCTCCATCCCTTCTTTCTTCCTTTTCTCTTTCCGCTTACTTCCTGGCATCATCACAACAAAAAATCAGAGGTCGTCAATAGAAAGCAATTCAAAGCTTAAGTCAAATTAAACAAGCAATTATAGCACCGTGCAAAACAACCAAAAGTGAGAAAAGAAATCAATTTATAGGGCATAGTAGTCTGGTAGCAAATTAACCACCAAAATAACTCTGAACAAATCTGAACAAGACAATACTTCTGAATAACTCTGAGCCAAAAGGGAGAAAAAAACAGTCCAAATATCTGATTGTGTGAGGCACTACAATTCATAAAAAAACTAATTAGTCCAAACCCCTACTGCAAGTTAACTTCTAAAAACTACTGGGAGGCACTATTAGAGCTCCTGAACTGAAATTGTAGTTATCAAGCATTCCCTTTGCTTATTTTTTGCAAGAAACTGTCACTTATCACAAGTTCATTCTCATGCACTGGATGCCAACATAAATGAAATTATGACCTTTTGGCTGTCTACTTCTCATCTTAACATCTCATGCGCTGCTGCCACATGCACACTCACCAAAATGCACACATGAACACTCCCCAAACAGTTAGTGAGCGAGATTACCCTTGTTGAGCGCAAGAAGCTGATGGAGAAGAGCTTGAATATCCTGTGATGTTTTCTTCAAGTTCTCCATCTCTTCAAGCTGCTTCAGCCTTGCTGCTTCGCTGTCCTCCATTTGTCTTGCTTCCGAGTCCTCCATCTGCTTCACCATGCCCATTTGCCTGTAAGCAAGCACATATGCCTGTAAAAACAAACGACATTAAAATCGAAGGGCTAGATTAAGAATTGGAAGCAATGTAAATAAATGAAGACATCACAAACTGTGTGTCTGGTTTCAACTTGCGAGGCAGGTAGGTAGCTGCTTATCCTAGCAGGTTCTGCAGGAAAAAAAATCACAAGATCAATTTCGTACCTGAAAGATGGCTTGGATGTTGCGCCTCGCTCCGGGGACGGGGGTCTCGCTCCAGGGACGGGGTCGCTCGCCCCGCACCGAGGAAGGAAGCCGCCTGAAGGGGAGGCCGCGTGAACGCCTTTGCCGCAGATCTTGTCGTCGGGGAAGGGGAGGGAGGCGGAGTCAACGCGGAGGTGGGCTTGGCGTGGAAGAGCAAGTCGTCGTGCCGTGGGAGGAGGGCGCCGGATCTTGCGCCGTGCTTGTGGCTCGTTGAGAAGGGCGGCGGATCTGAAGGGGAGAGGAGGATGTTGGGAGAGGCGGCTGTGGCTGGGAGAGAAGTGAAGGAGAGGAGTAGGGTTTGGCGAGGGCGGCCGCCTCTTTTTATCGGGCCAGTTTCTTTGGGTTTCTTTGCGGTGGGTGGCTGACACGTGGGGAGAAGAAAGACAAGGGACCACCGGTCATTAGACATGAGTAAACTTCAGATCTGTGTAGATTGATCAAAAAATAGTATTTTAAAAAGATCCATATAAAAATGATTTTCAAAAATTCCACCAAAATTAGTGTTTATTTGGATCGACCAGATACACATTTTTACCAAATTTCACCCGAAGTTGCAACAAACTTCGTGAGATATAAAAAAGAAAAGACATGAGTACATTTTCCAATTGTTTTGTCAAATTTTATCTCGCGAAATATAATGAATTTTGAGCTGATTTTTGATTTGTGGCTGTTCCATGTCAACCTAAACCTATAGGATTTTTTGTTTTTTTGAAAAAAAATCCACCAAAGTGTGTTCAAAGTGGACAACTCTAAACACATCTCATGAAACTATCACCCAAGTTCAACCATAAGTGAACAATATCCTCAACAAAAGCTTCAACAAAATGGTAACATAATTCTCTTGTGTAGAGGTGCTTCACTTCTCCATCTCCACAAAATTTCATGTCCACAAATATTTTCCATCGAGATTTACAAAAATAACAAAATTTTGATAAAAATGGCCAGCAGTTATTTTGGAATACGGCACAGCTATATCATATAAAACAGTTCCATATATTCTATAAATGGGTAGATAATATTTTTATCAACGCGGAGGAAAAAAATAAGGTCATTTGGACTTCGTATGCAAAATATATACGACTTCTAAAATTCAGCAATGAATCAAATTGAGAAAAAAAAAACTAAGGGCCAAGAACTTGAGAAGAATAGGTGGGGCCCACATGTTGGTGGCATGGTGAGAGGAGAGTGTTGGTCGTATCTACGCACCCACTTATATACCGCAAGAGCACGGTGTACAGTTGTAGTCTTTTTCCCCTAGAAGAGTATTCCAAGGTTTAATCGAACCACAAGGACCAATGGGAATTAAGCAAAATCATCAGTAAAAGAGTTAGCCAAGCTTTCTAGTGAGCGTGAGCGTGGGTTTCAGGAAAACGGGGTGTTGTGCCGATCGGCACAGGGGATGTGCCGGTCGGCACGAAGGCGAAGTTGTCCGCAGTGTTGTCCGAAAAGCTTAGGAACAGATTAGATCATGGGGTAAGTTAGCCAAGTCTGCTAGTTGAGATCGTAACCGAGAAGCTTAATCAAATAGCATCATAAACGGGATTACTCAATTATTGATAACCGAAGATCGATAGGTCAAGACCCCTTTCCGACGAGCCCTGTCACGACCAATCGCCTTAGTCGGTAGCCTCTTCCTACTCTACACATCATCTCAAGGATCATCGCGTATGCATTAGCGGCTGTGGAGGTACAGAGACAACGTGCAATTATGGCGCATTACAAGATCCCAATGCTACCTTAACCACGATGGAGATAGTGAGAGAACGAATCTTGTCACTTCTTTATGCCACCACAATCAAGATAACATCTAATACTTAGTCGTCACTAAGCGTAGGAACAAGTGCATGTAAAGACCATAAAATCCAGGCAATCAATAATCAAAACCATTCATCCACATATTCAACCATACTTCGATAATACATAGTGCAAGATACATCACCATCTAGTAGGCCTACCTTGATGGATCACCTCTTTAGCACCAATGGTTCTTGATCAACAACTAGAGAACATGAAGAACGGGGCAAAGCCCCGGTGGCTCTAAACTTACTAGCTGTGTTGTCCCTCTGGCGGCGGATCCCGAAACCCTAGGGCTTTTGCAAGTTTATATAGGGCTGTACATCAGGAAGGAAAGGATTCTCGGGAAAAGAGTCCCTGTGCCGATCGGCACGGGGTTGTGCCGATCGGCACACCTCGTGTCCAGCTCGGTTTCCTCCCTAAGTCGGTTCCGAAGTCCTAGGTAGCTTCCCTGTGGGCCTTCCAGTCAGTTTTCTTCGAGATCAAGTCTTATATTGCTCTTTCAAATCTTCGAGTATCTTTTATCTCTTCGTGATGAATATCTCTCGAGATTGGCTCGGATAACATCCTTCTAGAATAAACTGAATGGTGGGCCAGCTTCGGTGGCCTTGGGGTCCCATGTGCCGGTCGGCACATGTCTGTGCCGATCGGCACAGTGGGCCTTTTCTGCTGGTTCTCTTCTCTTCAGGTCCAGATCAGCCACAATGTCCAGAATGTCGTCCTCTTCATCTGTTTCTGTAATAAAGCTCCAGAACGACATATATACAAATATGGTGCTATTATCAAGGGTTAATGGCCTATAATGATAACATTTATGCTCTAAATAAGGCGCAGTTGGCATATAAAATGGTATGCTAGAAATCGCCAACAGCTCCCCCACACTTAAACCTTTACTCGTCCCGAGGAAAGTCAAGAATGAAAATCAACTTGCATATAGTCACATCAATCATAGAAGTATTTCAAATCTTCACGAGCTGAGCATTTAGTCATTGTGAGATTAAATCAATTTAGTATTCAGCAAACATGTTCACAATATGGGTATTAAACATGAAAGAGTACTTCCCAAAGCAAACCTTGAAAATATTCAACTTGATGCGCATGACTTTTCCACTTATGTGAATCACCAAAAAGGTATTGTGAGCAAAAGAACTATCCTTCTCAAACGATCAAGTCAACAACTCAACTTCAATCACTCACCTAAATCACCTACTTTATCGATATATGTATGTGTAAGGCCATATGAGTAGCTTGGTGAGGAAATTCAAGGAAAATAGACATAGATCAACAACATATTGCAAAGCTAAGAAATAACTCTAATTGGTTTTACTGAGACTTGTCAAAAGGCCATTAGAAATTGAATTGAGAAAGAAACTCACACCTTTAGAATAGTGGACATATAATTGTATGAATGAACAATCACAAGTAGAGAATGTAATCTTTTTAAACAGGTGACAAAGCTGTCCTTTCTTCTTTGCATATCTATCAGAAACTTCCTGGCATTTTAGAAGGATATCGAATGCAAAGTGGACATGATCGGAAAAAGAAATTCTTGGCTACTAATCAATGATAAGAATTCAAGGGAATTCACTCTTCCCCCCACACTCAAATTTTTGCTAGTCCCGAGCAAAACAGCACAAGGTACAGACTTTATTTTCCTTCTTTTTTTTCTCTTTTTCTTCTTTTTTTTTTTCTTCTTTTTTTTTTTTTTTTTTTTGATCTGTGTGCCGGTCGGCACAAACTTGTGCCGGTCGGCACACTGTCTGTACCTGCCAATTTCGCCCGGAGTTTTCGTTGGAACTGCTGTGTCAGATGTATAGCCAAGAATACAGTAGGATGTGGTCAAGGATTGATGTTCGAATCAAAGAATTTGGTTCTCAAGTATCGGATACTCGGCGAATTATGCATAATTCCAATGCGGTAATTTGCATAGCTCGAGTTAGAATAGGCTAGAAAATCAACACGATACGCGAAAGATGTGGCCATTTTTCCAAGTCTCATACCCTAAGAATTAAATCTTAACCGAGCTCAATCATCAATCATAGTCTCTACTTAGCAAAGGCTTAAATTGAGTCACATAAATTTGGCATTGGTAGGCATAGCCGAATGATATGGAGTAATTCGAAAGCTCACAATAAGAACATTTGAATTTTATAAAGAAATAGGTACTAAGTCATGTCATCCAAAATTGATCTTTTTGTTAGACCTTGCATGGGAATTTTGAAATGCACTACGCCACATATGAAGTGTTTGCCGAATATACTTTAGTGAAAGTTCGAAATTTTATTTATGCTCAACATCGCTCGATTATCATGAACACTTCTCAAGATAGACATACATACTCGTATCATTTTTCAAATAAAACATAAAGATCATCATCATATTGGATTTGAAAGCACGGGCTACATGGTGATGCATCATTCGAAACAAACTACTAGCACACTTGCATAAATAAAACTAAACTACTAGCACACATGCATGAATAAAAGCACACAAACAAACTAAACACACCCGATACATGGTTTCCCAACCCGCTCACACACACATAAGGAAATAAATAAAAAGAGAATGCGAAAGGGAAAGGAAAACGCAAACCGGGAAACCGATACAAGTTGTGCCATACACAACACTCTACCCATCAAATGGAGGTGGCTGATTGTAGTCGAAGCCGTAGTACGCCGCCTCCAATCTCCCGAACTCGTCAATCATCGCCTCGGTGTTGCTCCGCATCGCGCCCGCCAAGTTGTCGATGCGTTCAACGTATTGCACGTTGTTGTCGATGTACCGATGCATAGGGGCAAAGTTCGCCCCCGGAGGACCTGCAGGAGCATAGTAGGGTGCCCCCTGGAAGTGCTGAGGGTAGACAGGGGGCATACCGAAGTACCTGGGGTTGGTGCCGGTCGGCACCTGTCCTGTGCCGGTCGGCACAAAGCCCGTGCCGATCGGCACGGGTGCCTGCTGCGCTGGTTGAGGCTGCGCGGCTGCTGCCGCGTCCCAGCTGTCCCACTCTGCTGCTGCGCTCGCCGAAGACTGGCCGACGACTTCCTTTCTCCCGCGCTTGGTCTTTGTTACCTTGTGTCGCTCGCGGAGGTCGGCCTCAAGCCAATTCCCTCCGTTGATCTTGTTTGGGAGGAAGAGGGCGAGCTCGGGGCAGGGAAGCTTGATGCCGGTGCCGCACACGTAGTAGCCGAGCTTGGCGCTGCCCGTGATGGTCTTCCCGCGCACCATGGACTCGTCGATGAGCGCGGCTCTTATCCAACAATCTTCCTTCATCATGAGGTTACCTTCGGTGACTTGGAAGATGATTGTTTGGAGGTAGCCTCCAAAAGCTAGTCTCGCCCTAGGGTTGGCCCTTTGGGTAAACCAACTTGACACCATCGTCCCGATGGGATTGCACTTGCACGGACTCGCAATGGCGTTGTAGAGCCAATGCAAGTCCGGGTCGGAGATGTTGGTGGTGTCGAGGCGGCCGGTGGTGCGTGCGGCCATCCACCGGTGGAGGATTTGGATCGTGGGGTTCTTGATGTGCCCCCTCTTGCGCTCGTCCGCGTCGGCGATGCGGCGCCAAAATGTGTCGAGCATCTCCGTAGTCGCCGCGCCGTATACGGGGGCCTCCCTTTCAAAACCGAGAGCATCGGAGATGCCCTCGATCGTGATGGAGTAAGGCTCGTCCCGCACACGGAACTTGATCTTGTCGTCTCCTTGCTCGTCCACCTCGCGGCTCATGGTGGTGATGAACTCGGTGATGAGCTCGATGTCGAAGCTGCTTGCTTGATCGTGGAGGGTCTCCCATCCAAGGTTGAGGAGGCATTGTTGGAGGTCCGGCCATACCCCGACCTTGGCGAGGAACTCCTCATCCATGTCGATGTTGGGGAAGATGCGGCCGCGGATGTTGGTGTAGTAGAACTCCTCCTCGCGACTCGTGAGGGTGAACCCCTCCCGAACCGCGCGCGGCACATATGCCGGCTCGCTCGGCTCGGCCTCCATGGATGATCCGCTCGCCGCGGCGGCGGCGGCGGCGGCGGCGGTTGCGCTTCTTGTGCGTGGCCTCGGCCCTCGAGGGATGCCGATGTCGCGGTGGCCGATGAAGAAGTCATCCCGCCCTCGTGGCGGGGTCATCTCGACGGAGAGCTCGGGGCTGTCATAGCCCGCCGAGCTTGCCCTTCTCGTCGAGGTGAAGGAGCCGGTGTCGCTGCCGGAGTTGTTGTCGCCGGCTTGGTGCGACCCGCCGTAGTGGTGTGATCCACCGGCGTGATGCGATCCACCGGATTGGTGTGATCCACCGGAGTGGTGTGCCCCGCCGGAGCTGAACCCCCGGCGAATCTTCTTGCCGGCGCTCTTGAGCGTGGAACTAAACCCCTTCATTTCCTGCGAAAGAATGGAAACGGGTCGCGCAAATGGAGGAAGTGGAGGAGTGGAGAGGGTTACCAGTGAGTTGCGGCGAAAATGGAGGAGGTGGTGCCCCTTCTTATAGCTCTCCATGGCGTCCAAGGGAAGGAACCCACGCCGGTTCAAATTCCCCGCGCGTGCCGGTCGGCACAGCGCGTGCCGGTCGGCACGGTTCAAAATTTCGCGGATTCCGTCGTGCCTCGGCTGCCACGCCTTCTTTTCCTCTTCCCCATGACTTGTACAGTGTCGGATGTCGGGGAACAGGGGCGCACCTGCAAAAGATTAGCTTTCCCACGCTGTGCCGATTGGCACGGTATTCGTGCCGGTCGGCACTCTTTAAATTTGCACAGATTCGCACGTACCTCGGCTTCAGTAGCTTCTTTTCCTCTTCCCCATGCTTGATACAGTGTCGCATGTCGGGAGACAGGGGAGCACGTTCGAAATTCGAATTTTTCTGATGGTGCCGATCGCCACGGGGACCGCGCCGGTCGGCACCATTGCTCTATCCCGGCTCTGTGTGCTCGGTGTCCCCCCTGTGCTCGGCAGCTGCATGGGTGTCAGTGGTCTCTCCTACTTCCAATGTGCGCAGATTTTGATGACAGAATTTTGAATTCCTGGATGCTGTGCCGGTCGGCACAAGACTGTGCCGGTCGGCACCGTGAAGTTCACGCCCGTTTCAAACTTCGTTGCTTCGTGTTGCCCGAAATTTTGAATTTTCTTCGCGGATGTCAGACTTCCTGTAGCATCGATATTCTTGGAGGTGGCGTTTCCTAGCTGTGCCGATCGGCACGCCGCTGTGCCGGTCGGCAACTGTGCCCGATTTCCGCCAGTGCCTCCTTCCTTCGCAAGGCTCATCCACCATATTCCTGCGACACAGAAAAATACCAAAAGCACGGAAATATTCTCGGAACAATTGTTGCACTTACCTTTCCGAATTTTTCTTCATCAAATATTCCGCATATTTTCTCCACTTTACCCCTTATTAATTTTCATCTTCAGTTCAGGGTAACTTACAGAGCACGACTTGGCGTGCTTGTACCTGTGCCGATCGGCACCTACTGTGCCGGTCGGCACCTACTGTGCCGGTCGGCACCTTCCAGAATTTCCTCTTTTTGTTTCTTTTCTTCCTGCGCTGTTAGCCAACAAGCAAAATACAAAAACGAAAACTGCAGGAAGTAAACAGACAGCGCAGGTGTTCACACAAAAGTTAAAGCAAACACTTGGATTAACAAATTTTATTCCGGGAGCATTATTGTTGATTACAAGCAAACAATTTAAAGGCCGGGTTGCCCTCCCGGTTAGCACTAAATTTCTAATTCACGGGTTGCCCTCCCGAAAGCACTAACACACAAAGACTCACCCTATGACTCGCTCCCGAACTTTGGGTTGCCTCCCAAAAAGCGCTCTTAGTTTTAAAAAGGTCGTAGAGCTTGACCTCCCCGCATGAATCACTTCCTTAGCGTCGCTTTACGGGAAAAAGTTGCGACACTACAAGGTTCTCATGTCTCTTCTCCTTCAATGATAGGACATATCCTTCCTCCAATTACCCTCGATTGCTTTATGGTGCGGAGACTTGTATTTCTCAACCCACTTGGATGCCGCACGGCCTTCTTCTCCCTTGGGGCGAAAATTAAATGTGTAGGAGGCTCCACTTATGTCGAAACTTATCTTTCCACTCCCCACATCAATATTCGCCTTCGCTGTCCTCAAGAATGGCCGGCCCAAAATCAATGAAGTCCTTGTCCTTCTATCCATATCAAGCACAATGAAATCCACAGGAACTATATGATCACCAATTTGGACAGGCACATCTTCAGCAATTCCATCGGGATAGCGAACCGATTGATCGGCCAACTCCAAACACATAGCCGTAGGCTCCAACTCTGGCAAATTCAAACTTGTAAAGACATAGCGAGGCATGACACTTACACTTGCTCCAAGATCGCATAGAGCCCCTTCAAAGATTTGAGCTCCAATCAAACACCGGATACTAGGGGATCCGGGGTCGGGCTTCTTTTCTGGTGTAATGTCATTAATAGCTGCGGTGCACTCTCTTGTCATCTTCACTACTTCTTCCGATGCTAAGGACTTCTTGCTTTGCATAATATCCTTTATGTACTTCGCATATGTAGGCACTTGAAGAGCATCAAGGAACGGGACATTGATATATAACTTCTTCATGATATCGACAAACCTGGAGAATTGCTCATCATGATGTCGAATTCTTTCTGTCTTGGTCAACAGCTGCGTATCCAGAAAGGTAGCAGGACCATGTTCCTTGTTCTCAGTTCCCTTCTTCAGACCCGAGAGGTCAATTTCTTCACTGTGCCGATCGGCACCATCATCGTGCTGGTCGGCACCATCAACTGTAGCGTGCCGATCGGCACCTGAGTCGTGCCGGTCGGCACGAGGTCGTCTTGCCCCAGCTGCGAACTTTGGATCTTCAGTTTGCTTCCCAGACCTCGTCTCGATGGATTTCAGCTGTTCTGCAGAGCGGGTATTACCAGGAAGAGCTCCTTTCTCGCTTTTTACCGACTCCGCTAATTGGGCCATTTGTTTCTCCATCATCTTCATGAATTGGAGGATTTGCTGATTAGAACTCCCCACTTCGATGACCTTGTCATTGATTGTTTCAAGCACACGATCAACTTCCTTGAATTTAGCTTGAGTGTCCTTGTTAACTTTCTCTTGAGCTTGAAAGAACTCTTGGCATTGAATACGAAGAGGGATGGCATTTTGCATAGACGACGATGGGGTGAAGCTACTCCTTTGTTGCTGATATGGAGTCTTCCATCCTTGACTCTTGACATAATTGAGCATCTTCACATCCTCGGGGCAATCCTTGCTCACATGACCAAGTTCTCCACATTCTTCACATGTGGAACGGGCTTCCGCTAGCTTGACGGTCTCTTCCTTGGGAATATGATCAATCTTATCCAATCTCCTTTGTATGGTGTCAAGCTTGTCCATAAGCAATTCATCATAAGCTCTTTCCACCACACTCTTCATCTTTCCCGTGGAAGGTTGAAGGCTTCTACTTTCTCTCTCACCAACCCATGATTGGTTTTGCTCTATTTTCTTGATCAAGGCCGTGGCTTGAGCGGGTGTCTTGTCCAAAAACGATCCTCCAGCCGAAGCATCTAAGTGTTGTCGGGACAAAAGATTCAAACCCGTGTAGAACCTTTCCACTAGCTCCCATTCAGCAAGACCATTGTGCGGGCAAGCATCCTTGTACTCATTGAATCGATTCCATGCTTCTCCAACGCTCTCATCAGCAAGTTGAGTAAATCCAAGGATCTTGTTCTTCAAAGCTTGAGTCTTGCCAGGAGGGAAGTATTTTGCCAAAAATTCTGCAGAAAGTAGATCCCAACTAATCTTGGTCGCAGTAGGTAGCCCATGGTACCACTGCTTAGGACGCCCAATAAGAGATAGAGGGAACAATCGCACCTTGGCTTCATTGTCATTCATATGTTCCAATTGAAAGGTACCGCAGATTTCATGAAAATGTTGCAAATGCATATTAGGATCTTCAGAACCTGTGAAAGGTTGCTGACCAACCAAGGACATGTAGCGCTCCAGCCGAAAGGGTCGAGCTTGTGCAGTGAATTCAGTCTTGGTAACATTGTCCAAGGCAGGCTTGAGACGATTAGCAATTGGTGTTGCGTCTCCCATGTCTTCTACTTCAGGAACTTCTTCTTCCTTATCTTCTTCCAAAGCTGCAAACAATGCCTTCGGGCTGAGTGGCTCGCTGTTGTCTTCTATGTCTCCCACTGACTTGCTTCTCTTTTCCGCCTAACGCTTGCGAAAGAGAATCTCTGGATCATCGAGGTAATTAAAGGGTTTATTCGACTTAGCGCCGTCCATACCTGTCTGTTAAATGAAACAGGACATATATACTGGAAAAGACAGAGAAATCAAAGAAAGAAAGCTCTGTGCCGGTCGGCACACAGGTGTGCCGGTCGGCACAGCGACCAATTTCTCAAACTTCAAACAATGCCTAATTCGAACAAAGGTCCCCGGCAACGGCGCCAGAAAAAGACAGCTTGTTGGTCGTATCTACGCACCCACTTATATACCGCAAGAGCACGGTGTACAGTTGTAGTCTTTTTCCCCTAGAAGAGTATTCCAAGGTTTAATCGAACCACAAGGACCAATGGGAATTAAGCAAAATCATCAGTAAAAGAGTTAGCCAAGCTTTCTAGTGAGCGTGAGCGTGGGTTTCTGGAAAACGGGGTGTTGTGCCGATCGGCACAGGGGATGTGCCGGTCGGCACGAAGGCGAAGTTGTCCGCAGTGTTGTCCGAAAAGCTTAGGAACAGATTAGATCATGGGGTAAGTTAGCCAAGTCTGCTAGTTGAGATCGTAACCGAGAAGCTTAATCAAATAGCATCATAAACGGGATTACTCAATTATTGATAACCGAAGATCGATAGGTCAAGACCCCTTTCCGACGAGCCCTGTCACGACCAATCGCCTTAGTCGGTAGCCTCTTCCTACTCTACACATCATCTCAAGGATCATCGCGTATGCATTAGCGGCTGTGGAGGTACAGAGACAACGTGCAATTATGGCGCATTACAAGATCCCAATGCTACCTTAACCACGATGGAGATAGTGAGAGAACGAATCTTGTCACTTCTTTATGCCACCACAATCAAGATAACATCTAATACTTAGTCGTCACTAAGCGTAGGAACAAGTGCATGTAAAGACCATAAAATCCAGGCAATCAATAATCAAAACCATTCATCCACATATTCAACCATACTTCGATAATACATAGTGCAAGATACATCACCATCTAGTAGGCCTACCTTGATGGATCACCTCTTTAGCACCAATGGTTCTTGATCAACAACTAGAGAACATGAAGAACGGGGCAAAGCCCCGGTGGCTCTAAACTTACTAGCTGTGTTGTCCCTCTGGCGGCGGATCCCGAAACCCTAGGGCTTTTGCAAGTTTATATAGGGCTGTACATCAGGAAGGAAAGGATTCTCGGGAAAAGAGTCCCTGTGCCGATCGGCACGGGGTTGTGCCGATCGGCACACCTCGTGTCCAGCTCGGTTTCCTCCCTAAGTCGGTTCCGAAGTCCTAGGTAGCTTCCCTGTGGGCCTTCCAGTCAGTTTTCTTCGAGATCAAGTCTTATATTGCTCTTTCAAATCTTCGAGTATCTTTTATCTCTTCGTGATGAATATCTCTCGAGATTGGCTCGGATAACATCCTTCTAGAATAAACTGAATGGTGGGCCAGCTTCGGTGGCCTTGGGGTCCCATGTGCCGGTCGGCACATGTCTGTGCCGATCGGCACAGTGGGCCTTTTCTGCTGGTTCTCTTCTCTTCAGGTCCAGATCAGCCACAATGTCCAGAATGTCGTCCTCTTCATCTGTTTCTGTAATAAAGCTCCAGAACGACATATATACAAATATGGTGCTATTATCAAGGGTTAATGGCCTATAATGATAACATTTATGCTCTAAATAAGGCGCAGTTGGCATATAAAATGGTATGCTAGAAATCGCCAACAGAGAGCGGGCTGGACTGCTGCTGGGCCAGAGAGGAGTGGAGTTGGGCCCAAGGCTGGCGCAAGGGGGAAAAAAGGAAAGAAATGGGAGTGGGCCGGCAGGAAGAAAGAGAAGAAGGCCGTCCCAGTGGGAAAAGAAAAGAAGAAAAGAAAAAGAAAATATGGGAATGAGCCGAGGAGTAAGATTCAGCCCATGATCTGCCCGGGTTTTCTTTCTCCTTTTCTATTTCTCTTTCCTCTCCAATTTTCTACCTCAAAGGAAAATGTTTTCTAGCAAAATTTTAAATACATTTTCAACACAATAAAATCCCTACTACAAACTACTCCAACATGAATGCACCAATAATATTTATTATAATCTATATTATCGAATTTAACTTGGAAAATAACTCTTTTGTCTAACAAAAATGTTAACATCCTAAATGAATCAAAGAAATTTTCTTTGCTTTCGTTACATTTGGGTTCAATTTTTAGCACAAATTTTATTTGTTAAGCACAAATTACATTTTCTTATATATTTTTTTAAAAAACTAAAATAGGGGTCCCACCTCAAATTACATTTTACTTTTAGGGTTGTTGCTTTTTTAGTGCTCTTGTGCTTAATCTGTAGCATTACTTGTAATATTTTTATTTTTTTAAAACATGACATGTGGGTCCCACTTGACTGTGGGACCAAACCACAGGTGGGCCACTTAACATGATCTAAAAAAATTATTCAACAAAAACTCACATTTTATCAATTACATTTTGCTTTTATTTTTCGAATAAAAAATATATGTGGGTCCTGTGTTACAGGTATTTGACAAGTGTGTCACTTAATGACAATTCATATCTGTCATAAATTTTGGTGTAAAATAAAGAAAATTTGCTAATGACAATTCATGTTTGTCAACTGTTGTGACATTTATTTCTTGCCAATTATGACATTTTTGTTTGTCATATATAATGGCGTCTTGATTTATGACAATTTTGTGGTCAGATTTAATGACAGATCTTGGTTTTTGTCGTAAAACACCCTATTTTCTCAAAAATGTCATAAACCTAACAAGCTTTATGACATAACGGTATGTTGTCATCAGAAAAATGTCATAGAAAGTCACATTTGTTGTAGTGGCATGTTCCCATGTCATCGCAGAGGACGACAGTGTTCTCAGGCAACGAGAGTTACTACAATCACTCTCGCAAAATAATCGTTCCGATCACTATGTTTGTAAACAATTAAAGTTGCTTGATATGAATCAATGTTAAACTTGCGCATTATTCGTTAACTGATCCACTTTCATTTTTACTGGTCTGATTTCTGCGGATGGTGAATGAGTTTTGGTTAATTTAACCGGCAGCCATGGTTTAAAACGTGCACAAGGGCGCACGTGTGCTGCGCAGCGATCAGGTTAGAATCATATGGCCATAGGAACCTGAGCTACGGGCTATCGCTCACTATATATCCTGTTCTGACTCTCCCATGACTCGTAGTGTTTCGTCTCTGTGTTGTGCGTGTCTACCGGTTATTTTCTTGTTGGTAGTGGATGAAAATAATAGGATTAGGAGGCATCGGAATTTGACAAAGTACACGAAGGACATGACAGGTTATTTTTGATTGTGCAGTAGGTTGTGTCAAAGGATATCTACTCGCCAAAAAGAGCAAATATCCTTCTTGCTTCTCCACGTACCTACCCAAAATAGGTGCTCCGTCCATTTTGCCCACCGAGTAATCATAGAGGTGAGGGTCTTCCTGCATAAACAAGTAATCATAGAGGTGAGGGTCTTCCTGCATGAACAACGCCACCGCCGAGGACGAGCGTTAGCTCGACTGGTCAAGGCGCTAGAGTGGGAGCGCGACCACCCGGGTTCGATCCCTGGGATCGAACCTGGTTCCTCACCGGGGCTTGTCCCCATTTAATAATTTGCAGGTGCCTCTCCGTGCATGGTGACACAAAGGGAGTGCGACGTCCCTCGTCGCGCGCTAGAGCCTGGTGGTTTCTGGCGATCTTTCGAAGGATGCAATCTTCAAGGATGCTGAGTGTAGTTGTAGGTCTGGTCGTGTACGTGGGTGTGAGTTGGTGTGTGTTGAGGTGTGCGTGCGTGCGTACGTATATGAACAGATGCTACAGCTGTACCCAGTAGGAGAGGCTTCAAAAAAAAAAAAACAACGCCACCGCCTCCAATTACTGCCGGTACCACTACGTGGCCACGTTTATATGTCCAGTGCCAGCGCATGTGTCATGCGGTGTGATCACTCTAGGTACACCAGCCATGCGCTCCATGCGTGCGTAATTGCGCCCACACGCGCCCGTGAAACCACGAGAGTCGGCTCTGATACCACTGTAACGTCCCGCTCCCCGAGCCGGGTCCACTTACACCTGGTAGCTCTCTAGGATCTCAAGACTGCCCTCACAGACCAACGCCAATCTTTTCTGCACATTTTGTCCTCACTCGTGCGCATCCAGAAAGAACTTCCCAGTCAGTCACCCGTCCTGAAATTGCTCCAGACCAAGCACGCTTAACCCCGAAGTTCTTTCGAGATGAGCTTCTGAAAAAGAAGTTACAACTTGTTGATATGAGTATTCTATCAATCCTATTAAGCTCCGGGTCGAGATGTCACGTACTCACCCTTTAGAAGACCGATGGGTTTGACATGGCGTGGCTCCTCTCCATCGAGACGTTCGGTTTTGGCGGCAACGGCAGCGACGACGCGGCGCTGTTCAGGTTCGGCTGCTCGACGTTCGGCTTCGGCACGTTCAGCGCGGACGGGGTCGTGGGGCTCCGCGACGCCGCCCTCTCCCTCATCACGCAGCTGCTCGGGCCGGCAACGGCAGCGACCACGCCGACTGCACGCGCGCGTCGCCACAATGCTGTAACTAGCACTACCGCGACTTGTCTGCCCCGGTACGCTCAGATCACGTGCGTGCTATTGCAACAAAGTACAAATTTATTTTCTTTGTTAATATCAGAGCGTTCAAGGGATCACTTCGGCTGTGGCCGAGCACTCCTACCCTGCTCGTAGTACAACTACCTGGGGATAGACGTGAAAATCGGGTAATTAAAAGCATGACACTGACACTAAATTATGATAGATTGGCCAATTATTTGCCGCAAATTTTGTAGCATATTGCTTAAGAGCAACTCCTCCATATTTTGAAACGGAAGGAGTATGTTTCTGTAGGCACTGTTGAGATTATGGGCTTTTAGCCCATAATAATAATCAATTAGTCTAGGCCCATAATTAGTGCATTAATGGTTTAGTCCCACATGGGATTCCTACCATAATTAGACTCGACTTATTAGATGGATTTCCGGTTGTTCCCCTAGAGAAGTTGAGAGAGGCTAGTGGTGAACCACACGCGCGCGCGCGCGCCGCCGCCGCCGCCGCCGAGCCGAGCCGTGCCGTGGCGAGGCGTGGCTGGCTGGCTGGCTGGCTGGCTATATAGAAGCCTTCCGGGAACGATCAATATTCGATCATTCGTTCCGCTCACCACTCGCGCACGCATCGATCTTCTGCTCGCTGTTGTCAACGAAGAAGACATCTCCGTCCCGGACTTCTGCGCGCACAGAATCTGGGAGAGCAGGCCTCCGAAGCCCCGTTCCGCAAGAGACATCTGCCGGGTGTGCGGGCGATCAGGTTTTTGGGGAGCGACATCGCGACTGCTCGTTCGACTCCCTGATCGGCGTTCTGCACTGCTTCAACGTCGTCCTGCATCAACTTTGATCGACTACATCGAACAACTCAAGAACAATGGTTCTTGGGAATGGATCTTCCAGCGCCTCCAGCGCAGGATCTTCCGCTGGGTACGTTCTTGTCTTTCTGATCAATTTGTTCATCGTTTTTATCACCTTATTGAGGAATTTATGGATTAAATTAAGTAGGAAAATGCCTAATTTCTTAACAATCCAAAAACCTGATATTAGGCAATTTTCTGTTAGCGGTTTTGCTGCTGCACTGAAACCAAATGCTTTTGATGGGTCATCCTATAAGAGATGGCGTGCTCAGATGGTCCTGTGGCTTACAGCAATGAACTGCTATCACGCCGCGAACGGAAAGCCAGAACAGTTCACTCCAGAGGAGGAGGAACGGTTCAATATGGCTGATAATCTGTTCAGAGGCGCCGTGATTAGCGCTCTTGCTGATAAGTATAAGGATTCATATATCACGTGCACCTCTGCGAAAGAATTATGGGATGCTCTGGACGCTAAGTTCGGTGTTTCTGATGCCGGTAGTGAACTGTATATCATGGAGCAGCTTTTTGACTACAAGATGGTTGAGAACCGTTCTGTAGTTGAACAAGCTCATGAGATTCAGGCTCTGGCAAAAGAACTCGAACCGTTTCCATGTGTGTTGCCTGACAAGTTTGTGGCTGGCGGTATTATCGCTAAGTTGCCACCTACTTAGAGGGATTTTGCTACCCAACTGAAACATAAGAGACAGGAGTTTAGCGTGTCTGAACTCATTGGGACTCTTGATGTTGAGGAAAGGGCGAAAGCAAAAGACACACGTGGAAAGAGCGTAGGAGAACCTTCTAGTGCCAATATGGTGCGAAAGGTTACCTCATCAAAGAAGAAGAAGAAGGGGGCTGAGAAGCCTAAGCAAACAACCACTTTTAAGAAGAAAAAGAAAGACAGTGGCTGCTTTGTTTGCGGGAGCACTGAGCATTGGGCAAGTGCGTGCCCAGACCGCAGAGTTAAGCAGGAGAAGAAATCTGCAAACGTGGTCATTAGCGAGACTGGAGGGACTCCTGGGTACGGTAATCCAACACCCATTGTCCTTTCTGTCTGTCAAACACCTGAGTGGTGGATTGACACTGGGGCTAATGTACATGTGTGTGCTGATATCTCTTTGTTTTCTTCTTATCAGGCCGGAGTGACAGGAGACTTGTTGATGGGAAATGGGTCACATGCTCGTGTTCTTGGTGTTGGTACGGTCATTCTGAAGTTTACTTCGGGAAAGACGGTACTATTGAAGCACGTGCAGCATGTCCCCTCAATCAAAAGAAATCTTGTTAGTGGCTCTCAATTGTGTCGAGATGGTTATAAAATAGTTCTTGAGTCTAATAAATGTATACTTTCTAAGTATGGAACATTTGTTGGAAAAGGCTATGATTGCGGAGGCTTGTTCCGCTTTTCTTTACTTGACATTGGTTGTAATAAGGTTGTGAATAATATTCTTACTTCGAATGAGTCGAATGTTTGGCATTCACGACTTTGTCACATTAATTTTGGTTGTATGACGCGGCTAGCAAAACTGAATTTAATCCCGAAATTTGACATGGTCAAAAGTTCTAAGTGCCATGCTTGCGTGCAATCTAAGCAACCTCGCAAGCCTCACAAGGCTGCGGAGGCGAGGAACTTAGAGGCATTAGAACTTGTTCATTCCGATCTATGCGAGATGAATGGCGAATTGACTAGAGGTGATAAAAGATACTTCATGACTCTCATAGATGATTGTACTAGATATTGCTATGTGTATCTGCTGAAATCCAAAGATGAAGCTTTGCATTACTTTAAAATCTATAAAGCTGAAGTAGAAAACCAACTAGAGAGGAAGATTAAACGTTTAAGGTCTGACCGTGGTGGAGAATACTTTTCTAATGATTTTTCTGAATTCTGCGTGGAACATGGTATTATTCATGAGAGGACACCGCCTTACTCACCTCAATCCAATGGGATTGCTGAGAGAAAGAACCGAACTCTAACTGATTTGGTTAACGCCATGTTAGAGACAGCGGGCCTTTCTAAGGAATGGTGGGGTGAGGCGATCTTGACAGCATGTCATGTCCTGAAAGAGTTCCCACAAAGGATAAAGAAATTACACCATTCGAGGAATGGCATAAGAAAAGATTAAATCTCTCATATTTGCGTACTTGGGGTTGTTTGGCCATGGTGAATGTGCCAATCAATAAGAAACGCAAACTTGGACCTAAAACTGTTGATTGTATCTTCCTGGGTTATGCTATGAACAGCGTGGGCTATAGATTTTTAGTAGTAAAATCTGGAGTACCTGACATGGTGGTCGGTACAATTTTGGAGTCCAGAGATGCTACATTCTTTGAGAGTGAATTTCCTTTCAAAAATACACCTAGCACATCTAATCATGAGTTTACATTACCCCATGAGCATTTCATTCCGATAACACAAAATGAGGAACCCCCTGTGCAAATTCCTGAGGAGGATAACAATCTAGTCACCCGTAAGGGTAAGAGACAGAGGACTGCAAAGTCTTTTGGAAATGACTTTATTGTATACCTCGTGGATGACACTCCCAGAACCATTGAAGAGGCACTTTCATCTCCCGATGCTGACCTTTGGAAGGAAGCAATAAGGAGTGAAATGGATTCAATCATGTCTAATGGTACTTGGGAGTTGGTCGAGCGTCCTTACGGGTGCAAACCCATAGGATGCAAATGGGTGTTCAAGAAAAAGCTTAGGCCTGATGGTACGATTGAGAGGTACAAGGCAAGGCTTGTGGTAAAGGGATATTCACAAAAGGAGGGTGAAGATTATTTCGACACCTACTCACTTGTTGCTCGTTTGACCACGATTCGAGTATTACTTTCCCTGGCAGCCTCACATGGTCTTCTCGTCCATCAGATGGACGTTAAGACAGCTTTCCTTTATGGAGAGTTAGACGAGGAGATCTATATGGATCAGCCTGATGGGTTTGTGATAGAAGGTCAAAAGAGCTTAGTGTGTAAATTGTTGAAATCCCTGTATGGCCTCAAACAAGCTCCTAGGCAATGGCACGAGAAGTTCGAAAGGACTCTGATATCGGCTGGCTTTGTTGTGAACGAAGCCGACAAATGTGTATATTATCGGTATGATGGGGGTGAAGGAGTCATCCTGTGTCTATATGTCGATGACATACTGATCTTTGGGACCAATCTTAATGTGATTAAGGAGGTCAAGGACTTTCTGTCCAACAACTTTGAGATGAAGGATTTGGGAGTAGCAGATGTTATTCTTAACATCAAGCTACAAAGAGAAGGCAATGGTGGATTACTCTCTTGCAATCTCACTACGTGGAGAAGATCTTGAGTCGCTTTGGGTATAGCGATTGTCAATCTGCTCCCACGCCTTATGATCCTAGCGTGCTATTACGGAAGAACCAAAGAATAGCAAGGGATCAGTTGAGATATTCCCAAATCATTGGTTCGCTTATGTACCTTGCTAGTGCTACGAGGCCTGATATCTCATTTGCTGTGAGCAAGTTGAGCCGGTTTGTGTCGAAACCGGGAGATGATCACTGGCGAGCTCTTGAGAGAGTAATGCGCTATCTTAAAGGTACAATGAGCTATGGCATTCACTATTCTGGGTACCCTAAAGTACTTGAGGGATATTGTGATGCAAATTGGATATCTAATGTTGATGAGATGTACGCCACAAGTGGATATGTGTTCCTACTTGGAGGTGGCGCTGTTTCCTGGAAGTCTTGCAAGCAGACCATCTTAACGAGGTCAACTATGGAAGCAGAACTAACAGCATTGGATACAGCCGGCTTAGAGGCCGAGTGGCTTCGTGATTTCCTTATGGATTTACCGGTGGGTGACAAACCAATACCGTCTATCTCCATGAACTGTGACAATCAAACTGTGATAGTCAAAGTGAACAGTTCAAAGGATAACATGAAGGCCACAAGGCATGTGAAACGGCGAATAAAATCTGTCAGAAAACTGAGAAACTCCGGAGTTATTTCGTTGGACTATGTACATACGTCCAAGAATCTGGCAGATCAATTTACCAAGGACTATCACGTAATGTGATACATAGTGCATCGAGTGAGATGGGCTTGAGACCCACTTGATAAGCTGTCATAGTGGTAACCTGTTCTATGCGATCGGAGATCCCGTGAAGTAGAATGGTGCAACAAGCTAGTGACAACTTGAGAGGAAAGACCCTTGACTGGTCTATCTCAGATGTACTTCTTTCCTAGAAAACTGTATGGAAGGCTGGTTTATTAAACTTAATGTGTTCCGAGTGGCTTATGAGAAGCAAAGATATCGTCCTACAGGATATCTTTAAGGAATACACCTATATGAGTTTGACTGCTAGTCACAGTCTATGAGATGGTGGGGATCTCTAGATACTCATGAATGGGCCAGAAGTATGACTTATATGCTTCAAAACAGAGGGGATGCTTGTGGCAACCTAGTATCGGTAAAGGACTTAGGTGAAACCTCTTTCGCACAAAACTGACAATTCAAGGCTTAGTCCATTGCTCAGTTGTGAATAAGGCGTAACTTTTGTTCTAGATGGAAGTTCAACTTAACAGTCTCCATCGAAACACCGGTATATCAAACGAAAGGAAGATATTTTGTGTGCAGTCATTATGAGCTCTAGACTTGGTGGGGATTGTTGAGATTATGGGCTTTTAGCCCATAATAATAATCAATTAGTCTAGGCCCATAATTAGTGCATTAATGGTTTAGTCCCACATGGGATTCCTACCATAATTAGACTCGACTTATTAGATGGATTTCCGGTTGATCCCCTAGAGAAGTTGAGAGAGGCTAGTGGTGAACCACACGCGCGCGCGCGCGCCGCCGCCGCCGCCGCCGAGCCGAGCCGTGCCGTGGCGAGGCGTGGCGTGGCGTGGCTGGCTGGCTGGCTGGCTGGCTGGCGGGCGAGGCGTGGCGTGGCGGGCGGGCGCGGCGCGTCGCGTCCGTCCGTCCGTCTTGGACTTTTTGGTATATTGGAACGGCGCGTTCAGATGCACCGGCGCCTTTACGTTCGAATGGGTCGCGCCCGTTCGTACGGTGTGAAGGCGTCGCGTCTGTTCGTACGGTGTGAATGCGTCGCACCTGTTCGTAGACGGGCGTCCTTTCGCGAAGGAGTCGCGTCTGTTCCGTTCCTATATATAGAAGCCTTCCGGGAACGATCAATATTCGATCATTCGTTCCGCTCACCACTCGCGCACGCATCGATCTTCTGCTCGCTGTTGCCAACGAAGAAGACATCTCCGTCCCGGACTTCTGCGCGCACAGAATCTGGGAGAGCAGGCCTCCGAAGCCCCGTTCCGCAAGAGACATCTGCCGGGTGTGCGGGCGATCAGGTTTTTGGGGAGCGACATCGCGACTGCTCGTTCGACTCCCTGGTCGGCGTTCTGCACTGCTTCAACGTCGTCCTGCATCAACTTTGATCGACTACATCGAACAACTCAAGAACAATGGTTCTTGGGAATGGATCTTCCAGCGCCTCCAGCGCAGGATCTTCCGCTGGGTACGTTCTTGTCTTTCTGATCAATTTGTTCATCGTTTTTATCACCTTATTGAGGAATTTATGGATTAAATTAAGTAGAAAAATGCCTAATTTCTTAACAGGCACCGGTGTTCTCGCCGGGGACGAGATATACTGCGAGTGCTCTGTCAGCAGATCATGACGTGCATGTGCAAACAAATGCAACACTTCGTTTTGATGCACGGATGCCAGAATACAGATTATTCGTGCATTCTGCAGGACAAACCGATAATGCTACACATCCTATCAACTGTTATTGTTCACCATTAGAGATCGAAAAGACAAACTACGAGAATGATTTTGGGTTAATTTTGGGGCTAATTAATTAACTTATACATTTTTCGTTAGCTGATCAAGTTTACTCATCGGAACTCTGCTTACGGTAAAGTGTGTACTCCCTCCAAAGTCTAAAAAGAAAGTTGTTTTGGACAAGATTTCATTACTAGGGAAAGATTAATTTAGCTGTACATTTTCTTGCTCGCTCATATTAAATAGCGTTAAAAGACACCCCTTCTCAATAGTCTCACGCTGCTTTTTGTCTCTCCGTTCCTAGAGCACTGTAGTACTAGGGGTTAATCGGAAAAAGAAAAGCACTGTAGTGGTTTGTCCGTTTGTGGCCTGGTTTCGATTCTTGCTGGCCCCAAACATTTTATTTCTTCATTTTGCGAACGTTGTTTATTGGAGCTGGTAGGGGTGAAAACGGACTGATAATATCCGACCGACTGACGAATCCAAATAAAATCAATATGGACAAATACAGGATGCATAAATAATTACCCGACACTATCCGTGCCCGAATCCGAATCCGATAAATAATAACGGGATAGGATACGGAACGAGTGATATCCGTCCCGAATCCGAGTATCATGTGATCTAAGGAAGTATATAACAATTATAGACTAAATAATGTGGTGTAAAATCGTGAGATTAACATAAATAAGAGTCAAAATAATCTTAATCATGTATATCAATGATTAGTGTCCTTTCTTACTCTAATTGTTTCTCTATCTTTTGATTTTTCAATCTTGCAAACTATACGATAATATCTGTGTCCGACTCCGAATCCGAACAAAAAATAACGGACAGAGTATGGGATACAGAAATAATTATTCGATGGTATCCGCTCTAACTCCGAATCCGAGTGAGAAATTATGAATAGGATACAGGATGAGCACTATTCACCGGTATCCGATCCGTTTTCACTGGCGCCTCGGGACTGCGGGCAAGCTGTGAAGACAAAGGCGCGCGTTAAATGAGCCAAGCTTGATGTTGTTGTTGCATGCAGTCATGCAGGGGCGAGACCGTCCAAAATAGAGCTAAAACACCAGAACGACTTGCTTTAGGCCTTTTCCATTCCAACCTCCCAGCGACTTAGCTTTTGGACCCGGAGGAGTACTAATTTTTGAACTAGCAGCCATTGTTTAAAATGTGCACATGCACGCAAGTTGGCCAGTTGGGCGTCAGGGTACATTTTCATCCAATATAAAGCACGGGGACCTTGCCCTTAAAGTCGCCCATGATTCTCAGTTCCGTTTCATTTGTTCATCTGCAGTTCCATCCAGTCTTGATGTGTGTGTGTGCGCGCACCCGCGCGCCTACCGTATGTTTCTTGTCATGAATGCTAATAGTAGGCTTAGGAGGCATCGGAACTTAACAAATTATAAGACTTAGGTTCCGGCGTTTGGTTTATCTAGAGTAGTGTAGCTGTTCCGGCCTTGATTGGGCAAAGATTGTCAGCCATTGTACTTCTCGAGGAAATCAATCTGGTTTCCCCGGATGGCAGCCAGCTGCATTGTACGTGTCGAGGAAATCAATCTGGCTTGATGGTAGTGGAGCCGGAGGTCCGATACACGTTCTCGCCCGACGGTGGAGGAAGGGACAGGACTGCTTTACTTGACGTGGCGCGACGGACTTGCACTGCTGCGGAACAAGGGCAAGGTCGCCAGGGCGCGAGCAGCACGGGGAGGAAGCTAGCGTTCGGGCAGGTGCTTTGGAAGCTATTACATGCCGGTTGTGTCGTTGGTGGTCAACCTTTGTGACAATTTGTGCTTTGAAAAAATGCAGCACGCTCTTTTCAATGTATTGCAATCAGAACTGATATCAGTTTCTCTCCATTAGGGATTTAAGTCGAAGGAATCCTTGTCGTGAATTCCAGTGCACGGTAAATGTTGCTTCACTGTGAATTTTGGGCGAATCTGAGACTAATTTACTTGTGCATTATTCGTTATATGCTGATCCAGTTTTATTCCTTCTGGAGTCTGCTTGTGGTTAATGCGTTTTGTCCTTTGATAACTGACAGCCATGGTTTAAGGAGTGCACATGCATGCTAAGCTGATCAGGTTGAAATCAGAAGGCTTCAGCGCACACTCCCCTTTATAGCCATTTAAATTCAGTTCTTCACAATATGCACTGCCTCTGTTTTTGTTCGATAAGCCTACCGCCGGACACTCTCCAGTCCCCATGATTTTCAGTTCAGTTCCAACTTTTCATCTCCAATTTCGGGCCAGGTGTATTCCACGCCTTTGACTAGGATGAGGAGGCATCACGAGCTTGGGTTTCCCCTTTTTCTTTTGCGCAAGGTCTGTTATGAAACTACTAGGCTTGGGAGGTGTGTTGTATAGCTAAGCGCAGAGTAATGGATCAGCAAGAAGCGGAACCACTGCCGAAGCCTCAGATCGGCCAGGAGGAGCACCTGCGCTCCCTTGATGCAGCAAAAAGTACTTGGAGATCGGGTAATAGCCTAGTCCAATATGTCCCGGTACAAGCGAAGCTAATAGCCATGCGTGCTTATCGGATGGCCTTGTGTGCCATGTTCCAAGCACAGTCTCAGTTGAACACCTTAGGACACATGCGCAAAAACTTGGCGAATTTGAGAGGCTAATCACTGTGTTTGGTAAATGATGGAACGAGCAAATTTCTCTGCAGTAGTCTGTGGTGACAGAACAAGGATTGGAAGGCAAATCAGCAGGGACAAATGCGCTATAACTTGAGCGTAGCTTGTTGCTGACGGGCGCCACTACTATCACTGCACGCTACTATTTTGAAGCTATCCAGGAGCCCAGGACAACCTTTGGACATATACTCCCAAAGTCCGGGGAACAATAACTTGCCGAGCATCGTAGCTCGTAGGATCGCTAATTGTGGAGTAAGGCGGGTTCACATTCTCTCGTGAAAGAGCTGTTCGTTTGGTGCCACGCACATGTTTGTCCGCGGAAAAGATGGCCATGGCCGGCGTTCGAGCTCAGTCCCTGTTTTCCTTGTGGCGTAACACTCCGCAACGAGAACTACTGCATGTGAGTTCTCTGTCCCCAGATCACGGGAATGAATGCAACACGATGATTTTCGTTACTGATATTAGAGCGTCCTAGGGATCATTTCGGCTGTGGCTATATGTTATCCTGTCATAACAACATATATGTTATACATCTCTGATACATTTTTACATCAGTACTTGTGCTGTACTTCTAAACCAATACCACACAGTTTTATTGCTTAAAACAATTATCTCATCCTAGTCAACCATATTTCCTAAAGTGCAACATTCGTTAATGAAATGTCATCTTTGCATTGCGTGGACTAAGCTATGATGTCTCACAGGCATTAAAATCATACTATACTAATTTAGATTTTATAGACTCACTATATTTTGGCTCAAATATCCTCGCAAAAAAAAGAGTGAAATACACCCGAGGTACATAAACTATTTAGGGATGGTCATTTAGGTATATAAACTCCTAAAGTGACCATCTAGGTTCACAAACTATTTAGAGATGATCATCTAGGTACATAAACTCCTAAATCATCATTTAGGCCTAGAAACTAATTATGTTGTAGCTGCCCAGGTCTATAGCTGGCCTACGTGCTGTGTCAGGATGGTACGGCTGTGTCAGGATGGTACGGCACGAGCCTGTCCCTGGGCCGGGCCGTTTCTTTGAAGGGCCGTCACAGCCCTTACGGGTAACGGACTGGGCTGAGCTGGCATGACGGACCTGTGGCCAAGCTCAAGCACCACACAGCCAGTGTCGTTAGATGGGCCACGCCAGGCCGCTGGCCGAACGGGCTATGCCGTGCCTTGTCGAACCGTTCTACACGGGCCACCTGATGGGTCGACCGAGCTAACTGTCGGCACGATGTGTGAGGAAAATCGTGGCCATCAACCGCACGATCAACTCCGCTCAGTAGCAGGATCGAGGGTCCTTTGCCTTCTTGGCCAGATCGTCGCCTCTCTATCACCGCTTGACCTCTCGATTGCCAGGCAGGGTCTTATTTTTGTAAGTTTCCACCGCCAGAATTTTCTCACGCGCATAGCACGTGCCCCTCCATCCACACTGACATGTCCACGTAGGAAGTTTTTTCACGCACAAAGGGTTTTGGACTTAGACAGCTACAACATAATTAGTTTGTGGACCTAAATAGTCACTTAGAAGTTTATGTATCTAGATAACCATTTCTAAATATTTTGTAGACTTAGATGGTCACTTTAGGAGTTTATGTACCTAGATGGCCATCTCTAAATAGTTTATGTACCCTGCGTGTATTTCACTACAAAAAAAATATTTTGGCTCAAATAAAGCATGCCTTACTCTTCTCCCTGTGTTCTCATTCCCATAGTAGGGCTTCTCAAGTTCACTTCTTATTTAGTTTTTTTGTTTTTTACGAAGGATTTAGTCTTGTATATGCACAGTACACATGTACAAAACCCTAGAGCATGTATTTAATAGATTGGTCCTTGTACGGTGTGTTGGGCAAAGGAAAGATAAAATGTGGCAGAACTGTAGGACTGGAAGGTATCGGCAAATTCCAAATCAGTAACAGAAAACTCCTAGCTAGAGCGTAATCTTGTTGCTAATGGGCATCGTCTAGCAATAATGGTCAAGAAAAGGCGCATCACACTGATTCTTCAGTCATTGTAATAATGTGGGGTCAGTACACATGTTTGCTCTTACAAGGCAGCCGTGGTTTGAAGAGCATCACATGCGCATTGAACTCTTGGGGGCTCAAGGTGCATTCGTCTTCATAGCCGAATTCTCCTTCATTGTGCATGCTTGTGCTAGGCTTAGGATGCATCAGAAATTTATAGCTTACAGGTGCATTCTCAGAGAGCAGAGAATCCTGATACCAAAGCGCTCTGTCCAGCTCTTGGCGAATTGCCCGCGGACATGTCATAGACGAACTTCGCTGAGCCGTCTCATCCCACCAGAGTCGCCATCCCATACTGTGCAGGTCTGCTCGTCTGTTTTGATACCTGTGGGGTTGATCTGCAGGAGAATGAGAGGTTATGAAAAATGCTCGGGGGGGGGGGGGGGGGGGGGGGGGGGGTCGGGGCACGCCCCAGTTTAGCCGAGCTTAAGCTCCATCAGTGCTCCATGGTCCACATTGTACTCCGAGCTACAGTGAGTAGTTTTCCTCGTTTACTTGACACAGAACTCGGTCTATTGTCGAAGATTCAAATCTATTCTTCAAAAATTAAAAGTTCTTTCCCTTTCACACGCCAACGTTCTTCGTTTTTTTTTTTTTTACAAACTGGAGGGTGATATTGTTGGAAATAACATATTAGAAACAGTTCATGTGCTGAGAGGTGACATGAGATAGAGGGGGGGGGGGGGGGGGGGGGGGGGGGGGGGGGGGCGGGGGTTCGAGTTTAGTGTATCCGTCCTCTTGCATCCACGCAAGCTAGGACTCGTGGTTCACCAACGTCAATGTGAATGCAGAATAGTCGCAATACGTAACGGTAACATTTAATAAAGAGTAACACATGTGAATGCTGACATAATCCGCTCAGCATTCTCAATTCTAAAAGATGTAGCAACTTAATAAAGAGTAACACATGTGAACAACTTAATAAAGAGTAACACATGTGAATGCTGAGCGGATTATGTCAGCACAACTTCAAGAGTTCATGTGCATCAACGACCACCATCAACTCATGCACAGACCATCCAGTGTGCTCCCTCGGTTGATGCCGATATAAGTCCTCCCATATACATGTTCCACATCCTAATGTTCACGGTTTCCTTAGTTGTGGCCTAGTTCCATTTATTGAATCCCTTCAACAGCAAAGACACAACGTATAAATATCAGTCACTTAAGCATGTCTCTTATATGTACTGGTTACGATGCAATAGGATTAGGAGGTATTGGGAATGTTGGTTCGAGTTTTGGGATGACCTATAGATCAAAACATTGAAAATGTGTGACCATCCATAACAGCGACGGTGGCATCCTACGCCGACCTCGTGGATCAACATCAGGATGTACACTGAGGCCGTCCCTCAGGGTCAGTTTGTTCCCTGAGGCCGCCCCGAGCACCCGGTTACTCTGCAGTTTTGCTTGCCGTCTCCTTATCTATCATCTTCTAGCTACCTCTCCTTCCTATCTTACACTTGCCGCTCCCCACAACGTGCTAGTGCCATGAGCACCAAGACGAACACCTTCCTTTCTAACAACACCAGTGTCTCCCTCCTAACTATGCTATACGCCGTTTCTTTGAACTACCTTTGCTCATTCCACTCTGCCAGCTACCCTCAAGATCGTTGCCTTCGTCAACCGCTGGATATCGGGCGCCTGTAATGGCGTCCTCGACTACCAGGTCCACCACACCTTGCTATTGCCGAGCGCGGTCATCGCGTTCACGTCTTCACCAGGAGGATGATGAAGGATAACGGCCACCCAGAGGCTGATGGGTTTGATCGGTCCGTTGGAGATGGGTTGGTTTTTGGGTTGGCGGAGAAGGAAGGACCCAAGACCAATTTGGCCTTTTGGGTCCTTCCTTCCGTTGGAGACAGTCTAATCTGGTTCAGTTTAGGAGATAAACAATAAGCTTAGCAAAACCATCCTCTCTTCAAATGTGAGTACGTAGTACTCTGAGTATACACGAAGGGTTCACCCTTTTATTGGGACCCGTAAACATGAAGGGTAGACCCATGTATGTAGAATTTTAGGTTTGTTATTGATCTGATGAAATGAAATAGCGAATTGTCTTCCTTCTCTCGCCAAAGAAAATATACAGTCTGTCTTCTTTTTCTGATTCGATCAGAAAGTTAGGCTGTAACTTCGAACAAAGCTAGCCTGATCCAGCCATTCAGCAACTGAAGCTGCAGCTAGTTCGTTACATTAGGACGTAGCTACACATGATGAACAATTTTCTTCGTCTTATAAAAAAAAACTACAATAAAATTGCTGCGCTCCTGCATGGAATCCAGGATGAAGGGCCAGGAGCACGCCTAAGAGGAATGGAATCAATTGGGTTCTCAGTGTTGAGGCCCGGTGTATGGTCTGTACACCCAGCTTAAACACCAGGCTAGCTTAATTTGTTCATGAACGACGCCGCCTTCCTCCATCATGACTGGCGACGGGCCGTTGGCCGCGCCGTACAAAGTCATTGATATGCTTGCCTGGCCGAGAGCAAAGTCGATGTGTGTTCGTCAACCTGGCGCACGGGGTTGGACCTGATCGTGGGTCCAGAGGTCGGTCGGGTGTGGGACGGAGCAGCTGTACCGGATGTGGCGCCACGGGCACGCCATGCTAATATGGAACGACGGCGAGGCGGCAAGGGTGCGGGCCGAGCGCCTAATCACGGCGAGCAAGATGGCTGCGGCGTACGAGCTGCTGTTCATGTGCTTTGCAGATCGTGACGTGCATGTGCACTGTTTTGATGCTCGATTTGACGGTCCTCTGTTCCAGGAAGGCTGGTAAACAATGAAAGTTCTCCCATGCAGAGAAAAATTCTAGCTTTGTTCGAGGATGTCAAGCGTTATCTATTGTGGGTGATTATGAGGCCAATTTACTTATGCATATTATTATTTTGTTGATCCTGTCTAACTCGTCTGAACTATTATTGAGGCGAATAAGTGAGTTCTTTAACTTACATTACAGTCATGGTTTAAAAGTGCACACATGTGCGCATGTTGCGCTGGTCAAGTTAGACTCGTAAGGCCCCACATGTCGTACCCCATTTCTGAAGCACTAGCGCTTACCGTATCAGTCCCTGGATCAGACGCTGATACGACGCTTACACAGAATGACATGACAGTCTCATACCCTTTTTATAATATTATCAAGTCTCATACAAGCCCTTTTATTACACAAAAGGTCTTACATCAAAGGCCAGCGGCCTGACTACGAGAACAGACAACACACCGACTAGCTGCTTCAGCAGCAGTACTAGACTACTACTCCAGCGGAAGACGGAACGGCACCACTCCAACAGGCAGACTTGCGTGCAGGCTGAACCCTAATCTTCATCTTCAACAGCTTCAAACTCTGGCTCACCTTCTGAATGATTGAAGCAAGAGTGAGTACTTAAGGTACTCAGCAAGCCTAACACGAGGGGGGGTAAGTTATGCAAGGGAGTTCATCAAAGGATAGGCTTATGGTTTATACCAACGAGGCAAGAAAGCCAAGTTTATGCAAGGTTGTTTTGAAAACAAAGCAGTTCGCAATCTAAACAAGTATCTGTAGAGTTTAGTGGGGTTGGGCGGCCCTGGGGGAGTTACTGTCCATCCCGCCAGTGCCTCAAGTTTTATCACTGGCCGACAACCAGCACACGGCTCCAAACCGGTGTATTCCGAAAACACGCCAAGGATAACTCACACCGAAAGGTCTAATCGAGTGTGGTCTTTGCTTTCGTGTTGTCCAATACCGTGGAACACGGCTTTCCGGAAAGATTCATAACCTCGGCTGAGGGTGCACAAATTTCCCCACAAGGTAGATCAGTCCTCCACCGGTTTCCCGGCTTGAACTTTGCTACTAAAGGTCCCGCACCTGCCAGTATCTCCATGGCATCCACCCACAGGCCAAACCAGGGGTCCACGAAAGCATGGCTCCAAAAAGAGTCTCCGACCGGACCTCGAAACCGCACTGGCCCGAGTCTTCTCCTGGTCCCCGTATACTCCACAAACCGGGTGGGTACCGAGATCAACCGTAGGGTGTGGTTCCAATCCCCATCCCATACTGGGCTTGTGGCTGCGCGTATAGTGCTAGGCAAAGGCGGCACAAGAACCGGTCCTTATACGACCGAAGCAGGCACTCCAAAAGCTATCCTCCCTGAGGCATAGCGTCCCTGAGATATCCTCCCCACTGAGGACTACCTCGCCTGCTCCCGCCAAAACATTCCCCCACTATGGGTTGCACTTATCATTAATCCCACTATTTCACATTACACACACCACCAAGACTCACGCAATTTACACGAAAATCATGTGAGCAGGATTAATTAAACACATATGGTGAAAGTCCTAAGCGGCAAAGCAATCCAACATATCATTAAGGAGTTTAATGACGTTGGGACCTAGGGTTAACATGGAGTAGGGATAAGCAATATCAAGGTATGGCCACAATCAATACATGGGTCATACTAGCAGCATTTAAAACACATTTAAATATCATGCACATTTATTTGTAAATCAGGCTCTATGTAGGATATTTTGGAATCATAGGATCAATATGATCAAAAGGAGTTAGGACTTGCCTTCACAAAAGTCTTCTTCTTCTAAGTCCTCGTATTCCAAATCCTCGGGCTCTTCTTCAAAGACTTGATTATCTAGCGATAAAAGAAAATAAACCTACCGCTCAAGCAATGAACAAGCAATAAATCAAATAAAACCAAATAGAGACCAAGGTTAGATTAGATCTGGTGGCAATGAATAGAGGATGATTTTAGATGAATTTTGGCGAAAGAATCGCCAAAATCGAAGTTGAAATGGAGGAGATATCGATTATTAAATTTTTGGGAAAGGAAATTAATCAGGATTAAGCCAACTTAATAAGGCATTGCCATAATCCTAATTAATCTAGAGAGATCAAGGGTTGGAAAATGTTTAGAAGGGTGTAAAGTATTTTTAGGAATTTTCTGAGATTTTTCTGATATTGGAAATTGCTCGGAATAGAAATGTGTGTGCACGTTCTGTGTGGACTTAGCATTTGCAGCACGTGTAAGGGATTGACAGGTGGGTCAGTGTGCGGGATTCCAAGGATAGTGCCAAAATGCACTATGTCGAGGCTGCACAGTGTGCTGAAATTACTTAGGTGCAGCACAGGGGTTTGAATAAACGTGCACGACGTGCGGAGTCACGATTATAAGATTTATCGTGACGGGTTTTGTTGAAAAAGGAATAGGAATTTAGAGGGTTGATAGCTCAAGGAAATATTCCAGAGCTTCAAATCTAGTACCAAAAGGTACTATGCTTTTATACGAACGCGTGAGCGCAAGAATCGCTCAAAACGGAGTTAGGATGGGAAAGATATGAGGTTTTAAAGATTCCAAGGGGCTTACGTGTGAGAACAGAAATGTTTTGAGGGCTATTTGTAATTACAGAAAGGTTTAGGGGCCTTGGTGTGAAAAGGTAAGGACAAGATAATTATGGAAACGTATAGGGGCGTTTCTGTAAAAAGTGAGGACCCAAACCTAATTACAGAGAGTTTGAGGGCTTCTCCGTAAAAAGACAGGGCCTGGGGATTTTCAAGATATTCGGGAATTAATTTTGTTTTGGAAAAGGTTGGTGGACCAAGTTCATGGTGAACCGGAGTGCTCATGAGTCTATGGTCCATGTGGACCGGGTGCACGGAAAGAGGAGGGGAGGAGGTTAGGCTGACAGGTGGGCCAGGGGGACCGACCAAGTGGCCCACTGGCTGACGTGGCGCGGCACGTGGCTGGCCACGTCAGACATGGCGGCGGGGGCTCGGTCAACGTGGCCGGGGTTAGGGCGCGCGCGGCGGCGCGATGCCGGAAGCATCGCCGGCGGCGGTTAGGAGGACGGAGCGGCGCTGGGAGCACGTCGCCGAGGACGAGCGCGTGACGGCGAAGCTGTGTGTGTGTGATGTCGACGACGGCGAGTGGTGGAGCGGCGGTGAAAGCTCGCCGGAGTTGAGGAGGGACAGCGGTGCGTGAGGGGGAGAGGCAAGGGAGAAGAACTCGAGTTGGTGCTCACTGGAGGATGTGCTGGAGTGTGGGGAGTCGTTTGGTGGGCTCAGATTGGTCCGGGGACTCGCCCCAGGCGGCCGGCGACGAGATCGAGCACGGCAACCATGGCGGCGCCCGGCGCGGAGGTGCATGCGAGCGGAAGGGAAGGAGAAGAAGAGATGCAGGATGGAGAGGAGAAGGCGGTGAGTCTCACCGTGTGCTCAGACGGGCAGGAGGTCGACGGGAGGCGGTCGGCGGCGAAGAGGAGGGTGGCGGCGGGTCGTCGTCGATCTCCTCACACAGGGCGCGGCTGCGCGAGAGGAGGGGATGCCAGAGTGGCGCACAGCTCGACGAAGCTCAGGGAATGGGAGGGAAGGAGCGGCTTGCTCCCACGGCGGTGGGAGAGCTCGCCGAGGATCTCGCCGGAGTGGATTAGAGAGAGGGAAAGAAGGAGAGAAAGGCGGCGGCACGGTGAAGAGGAACGGGGTTCGACGGCCTTTAAAGGCGGCGAAGGCGGTGCGCACAGAATGGCGGCGCGCACAGAAAGGCGGCGGGAGGCGGTGCGTGACGTCGGCGGCGGCGGCGGCGGTATGGGCGGCGACTTGACTGGACGAGGGAGGAGGAGGACGGTCGGGCCCCACGCGTCAGCCAGACAAGAGAGGGAAATGGGGAGTGGGCTGGCGGGCCGGGAAGTAGTGAGCGCGGCCCACTGCGGTTTCGGGAAAAAGAAGAGAGAAGGAGGGGAGGCGGGCTGGGTCGGCAGATAAGAAGAAGAGAGGGGGCGGCCCGGGAAGAAAGAAAAGGTTTGATCTTTTTGTGGAATTCGAATTTGAAGGATTTTAAATTCGAACAAAAACAAAAACTGCTCAAACCCTCAAAACAAATCCAATAAAATCCCGAAACGCATACGATGAGTTTCATGCAAGTTTTCAAAAAAAAAAGTTTTTAAAATTGGGGTGGTTTGGCTAACGTAAACACGCACTTGTTTTTAATTTGTTTTAAAATTCGAAAAATTCAAATTTTTAGTATATTTCAAATGAAGACAAAAACACGGGACGTGACATCACAGGGCAATGGATCTTTATAGGCATCTCAATACCCTGCAGGATAACCATTGCCACTATTATTTTTCCTATATCAAGCCTGTTGGACTCTCCCATGATTCTTGGTTCCCTTTCTGCGTCCATCTCCATTTTCATCTAGTTATGATGCGAGTGTGTGTCCCTTTGCCTGTATGTATCGTGCATGCCTACCTTAGTTTTCTAGTTGGTCATGAATGATAATAATAATAATCTTTATATAAAAAAATGAATGATAATAATAGGCTTAGGGCATGTACAACGGGTGTCTCTTCCCCGTCTCTATGATGGCAATTTAGCAGAGACACCCCCGCCTCCACGAAGAGACCCGCTCCGCGTCGCCTCAGGAGACGACGCCCTCGTCCCGTGCTCCCAGGCGGACGAGACGGCCGCGGCACCGTTGTAGGGTGCGTCTTCCCCAGGCGACAGCGCGGGCGGATCCCGCACGGGGTGCGCGCCGCACGCACGCGCGCGGGAGTTTCGTCCGGCCCCAAATCCTCCGCTACTCCGCCCGTCAAATCCTCCTCCGGCCCCAAATCCTCGAGCGTGTCGTTGCTGCTAGTGCCTGAGTCCTCCTCCGAGCGACGTACGCGGGACGACAACTGCCTTCGGGTTGTCGCCGACGTCGAGCAGCCGGCGAGCCCAACGCGCCCCCTCCGTTTCCTCGCTCATGATGGTCTCTGCGACATCCTGCTCCTTCTCGAGCTCCGCACGTAGCGCGCCGCGTTCTTGGTCGGTGCCGCGCCGCCACCTCCTCAAGTTCCTCCGCCCTCCAGTGGCCCAGCTCCCACTTCGTCGTGTGTGTTTCATCCCTTCCCAGCGAGCCACGCCTCACCGAACAGCCCCCCGCTGCTCCTGCTCTGTTTCTTCCTCAAATTTCCTTCTTCCCCTTTCCAACCACCAGCTCCAAATCCGCAAAATTCGCAGCACAAACCATTAAATCGACTAAATTGATCACATCCTTATCTTATAAACTTGCTATTGAATCCATTTTAGCTGTTAAGGGCATCAATCTAGCTAAGCATCACCGCATGAGATCAATTTCTGGAAGGCGGAAGGCTGCCCGTGGTGAGCAACAGAAACAAAACCTGTTCGTCTCTGTTCAGGGGTATTTTCATCAATCAAAGAAAAAAAATGAGAGCTGCCTTAGGAGCTGTGCCTAGTCAAAACTGCCAAGTAAAAATGAAAAGAGGTCGGTATCATGGTTTCTAAAAAATATTGTAACCATATTTATATTATTTATGTTTGATATATTTTCTATCAAATGACCACACAATGGTATACATAAATTTATTTATAGTTGATCTTTAGTTACATGCGCAGCATTAAATTAACTGCAGACAATGAGGTAGTCTCTGGGTTGTATGACCTGTCTACTTATCTATCTGTATCATTAATTAAGAGACAGATCCCGTCTCTGGGTTGTACATGCCCTTAGGAGGCACTGGAATTTAACAGATTGCAAGAGTTAAGTTCAACTGTTTGGTTTACCAAGAATCATGTAGTTGAGCGGGTTTTGGTTGAGAAAAGATGGCCGGTTATTGCACTGGTTGAGCAAATCAATCTTGGTTCCACCAAAGCAATAGAAGTTGCATGCTACCTTGAAGGATACCAAGCCTCAACCAGAGACTTACTCCTTCCGTCCCAAAATGCATGTAAGGCATCATATAATCTCAAAATAAAAATAACAATAGAGATAAAATACTAGTATACCACTTGTTTAATCTTTCAGAACCAACCTCCACCACCAAATTAATTACATAAATTTTATTCTATCTCTCTAAGATGGCAAAGCAATCCATCTTAATGCCGAAGTCAACCATGACAATTTCACTCTAAACATTCGAGAACAAAGCTAAGGAGGTATGCTGCCTGGAAGGTAAAACAGTTTTGCAATAAATTATGTCTCGAAAAACTCGTTAAGTGCACCCTCTTTTGTGAGATGAATACATGACCTGTCATCATCCGTTTCACGCTCTTTTAACGTGTTTCCTCAAAATTAAACGACTGGGACCATTAATTTACTTTTGGATTTCCTACACCCAGCACTAAACACCTACCACACACGTATATGGCATAAGTATGTCAATGCAGAATAGCAGTGCGTAATGGTAATTGTTAGAGTATAAGTGAATTGTCCACCTCTCTCCGTAAGCTTAAGTCGTTGGGTGAACTAGTTAGTGCATGCAACTCAATATGGTATCAGAGCCAGAGGTCTCGAGTTCGAATCCTTACTGGCGTGATTTATTAAATATTGCGGCCTGAGGGAGCCTGCACGTGAGGGGGGGTGTTGGAGTATAAGTGAATTGCCTATATTTCTCCATCAGCTTAAGTTGTTGGGTGAACAACTCAATAGTAACATATATTTCTCAGGTGATCTGAAAGGTGCAAGGACTTAATAAAGAGTAACACATGTGAATGCTGAGCGGATTAATTATGTCAGCACAACTTGAAGACATGTGCATCAGTTGACGACTACCATCAACTCATGCGCAAACCATCCAGCGTGCTCCCTCAGTTGATGCCGATATAAGTCCTTCCATATACATGTTTCCGCATCCTAATGTTCACGTTTTCCTTAGTTGTGGCCTGTGGTTTCATTTATTGATGAATCCCTTCAACAACAAAGACACAACGTATAAATATCAGTCACTTGAGCATGTCTCTTATATATATATGTAATATGTGGTTACGATGCAATAGGATTAGGAGGTATTGGGAACGTTGGTTCGAGTTTGGCGGTGACCTATTGATCAAAACATTGAAAATGTGACCATTCTTTACAGTACCGCTGGCGTCCTACGCAGACCTCGTGGATGAGCATCAGGAAGATGCACACTGAGGCCGTACCTCAGGGTCAGTTTGGCCCCTGAGGCCGCCCTCAGCACCCGATTCCCCTGCATTTTTGCTCCTCGTCTCTTGCTCCATCATCTCCTAGCTACCTCTCCTTCCTGTGCTACACGTGCCGCTCCCCACCATGTATGTGCCAGTGCCTTGAACACAAAGACGAACGCCTTGCTTTCCAACCACACCAGTATACTGTACACCGCTTCTTGGAACCACATTTGTTTCTTCCACTCCGCCAGCAGCCACCCTCAGGATCGCTGGCCACCGGGCGTCTGTAACGGCATCCTCAACCACCGTACCCTCGCCGAGCGCGGTCATTCCATGTCTTCACTCGGACATGGGCCATGGGCTTTTCGCGATACAAGGTGCTTGGCCGCAACGTCGTGGTTCTTGAACCGCGTTTATTTTTTCGGGAACGGTTCTTTCGACTGCTTGATCAGGCTTCAACCCGACGCTGCGCGCACAGGTGCTGGGCCATTCATACGATCATCATCAAGGCGATGATGTCGGGCACAGCGGTGACCGGCATGCGGTCCGCGAGCATGACCCGGTGTTGATCCTGCGACCGGAGGTTGTATCCACGTTCTCGCCCATCGTGGAGGCGGTGATGGTGCTACTGTAACTACTGATGTGGCGTGACGGGCGCGCATGCTGATGGCAACTAGAGCTACTGCGTCCCTCTATATGCGGCACTCTGTTTTTGTAAACTTGCTTGGATGTGAATCATTATAGGTTTTGGGGATAATTACTTATGTATTTCTCGTTAACTAATCCTTTTTGACTCCTCACAACTCTGCTTGTGGTGAAATATGCTTTAGTTCTTTAACTGGCAGCCACTGTTATGGTTTCGAAGCTAGCCATGACAGTCCCAAACTCAGGGGCGCAGTAATTACTGAGCCTCGCTGAATCACTAATTGTGGTCGGTCATGGGCCGGGTTCACATTCTCTCCTGAAATTGCTGCTGGTTTGGGCCATGCACATGCTTGCACACGGTGAAAAAGATGGCTACACTGCTCCCTCACCACCGTCTTCGAGGCTCGCGAACCGCCTTCGCGCGTCAATCAAGCACTAACTCCGGCAAAGAAATATCTCGCCGGGAACCGCCTTCGCCCACTGCTCCGCACCGCCATTGCCGCCTATAAAGCAAGGGGCAGACCCTCTCCTTCCCTCTCTCATGTCAATTGCCACCCAAATCCACTCCCGAGCTCTCTCTCTCATTTTTCCCCCTTCTCTCTCCCAACTCCGGCAAACCCTCCGCCGAGCTCTCCCTTCTTCTCCGGTGAGTCTCGACGCTCGTTTCTCGTCGAGTTCGTTAGCCCTTCACTTGCTTGACCGCTAGTGCTCTCCTTTGGCGCAGCCGTGACCTGCAGGTGGAGATCACCGGAACCCTAACCCCGTCGTCCGCCATCACCGTCGCCGGCACCTCCCCGCTCATTCCCTCGCTCGTCTGAGGGCACGGTGAGCACCCCCTAGCTCTCTTCTTCCTCCAGCGCATGATCTCGTCCACCCTTTCCTAGCACGCGACCCCTCTCCTCGAGCGCCGGCCCCGCCGCCGCCTTTTCCTCTCGCCGCCGGCCGCCGAGAGCCCTCTCCGACCCGGCCGAGCCCACCAGACGTTTTGCCATACCCTCGCGCACGCCCTCGATAGCACACACTCGCGCATAACCGCGCGCTCGCCCCTTTTCTCCTTTCCTCGCCGGCGCGCCGCCAGCTCCGGCGACGTCGCGCCGCCGCGACCGTCGTCCCCGTCGACGACATCCCCTCCCATCACACTCGCCGTCGCGCGTAGATCACGTAGGACTAGACCTCGACGTAGTTCCGCCCCTGTAGACGCCGCCGACGACGATTCCGGCGAGGCCGCCGCCGCGCGCCGTCGCGCTTTGACCGCGTCGCGCCAGCGTCTGACGTGGCACGCCATGTCGGCGCGTGGGCCCGCAGCGACCGAGTCGCCTACCCACGTGGCGGACTAGGCGCATCATGGACCCGCCACTTTGCACAGCCCGGTCCACCATTCTGTGGATCCGGTGCACCGAACAGTAACGCGCGGACCCCGCTGGGCCCTTTGGCGCACCGGTCAGTGAGACAACGCGCTGGAAAATGCTACGCGCACCCGGATTTGTACACAGAGAATCATTTCGACCACATTTCCAATAACAGAAAAATTTCCAAAAAATTCCTAAAAATACTTTATCACCTCCTAAACACCTTCCAACACTTGTTAGCCTCTGATTAATTATGTATCTCACATACAAAATTAATCAAGCTAAATTCAATTGAATCAATCCATTCAAACTTCAAAAATCAATATCTTTTTATTCTAACTCCAATTTTGGCGAAACTTGCGCCAAAATCCATCCAAAAATCATAATCTATCCAGTGCCACCAAAATCAACTCCCCTCTGGTTTTATTTGGATTTATTGCTCTGTTAATTTGTTTGTAAGCGGTAGATTTATCTTTTATTAAATCGTTAGATAATAGAGACGAAGAGGCTGAGGACCCTGATTACGAAGATTTAGAGGAAGAAGAGCTTGGTGAAGGCAAGTCTAACTTCCTTTGATCATATTGATCCCATGTTTGCAAATATCCTAAATAGAGCTGTTTATAAATAAATTGCATGGTGTTTAAATGAATTTAAATGCTAGAAAGGTCCTATGCAATATTTGATTGCCTGCCTTGACTCGATTATATCCTGTATCCTTGTTAGCCCTAGGAATCAGCATCATTAATTTAATTAATGAGTTGTTGATATGCTCGCTGCTTAGGACTTTCATGTGTTTAATTAATACTGCTCACATGTTTTTCGTGTAAAATACGTGTGTCTTGATGGTGTGAGTGAATGTGAAATTGGGTGGTATAATAATAAGTGCAACCCTAGTGAGGGATGGTTTTGGCGGGATCAGGCGGTAGTCCTCAGTGGGGAGGCTATCTCTGGGACGCCATCCACTTGTGGATCGGCTATTGAAGATGCCTGGTTCGGTCGTATAAGGACCGGTTCTTGTGCCGCCTTTGCCTAGCACCCCTCGCGCAGCCACAAGCCGTGAATGGGCGCGGAATTGGAACCACACCCTACTAGTACTCACCCGGTACCCCCCGGAGGCAGGAGATTGCAACGGAGTCCTAGGAGAAGACTCGTTCGTTGGTGGGTGTTCGAGATCCGGCATTTATGACTGGCCATATTATTACGATTGTGAAGCCCCTGGTGATGTCCGTGGGGGATGCCGTGGTGGTACGAAGTAGGTATGGAACCTTTAGTGGGACAGTCCAAACTATGACGATAGGGAGGACTGGACCACCTTGTGGGGAAATTTGTGCACCCTTGGCCAAGGTTAAGAAACTTTCCGGAAAGCCGTGTTCCACGGTATTGGACAACGCGACAGCATCGGCCACACTATGATTAGTTTTTCTGCGTGAGTTTCCTTGGTGTATTTTTGGAAAACGCCGGTTTGGAGCCGTGTGCTGGTTGTCGGCCAGTGATAAAATTTGAGGAACTGGCGGGATGGATTGCACCTCCCCCAGGGCCGCCCAACCCCACTAATCTCTACAGATATTTGATTAGAATTGCGAAATGCTTTGTTTTCAAAACAACTCTGCACAAACTTGGCTTTCTCGCCTTGTCTCTAACCATAAGCCTAATCCTTTGATAATCCCCTGCATAATCACACCCCTCGTGTTAGGCTTGCTGAGTACCTTAAGTACTCACCCTTGCTTAAATCATTCAGAAGATGAGCCCGACTATGACTTCCAAGCTGATGGTGATGAAGATTAAAGTTCGGCCTTCGCCCAAGCGGTGCTTGTAGGAGTGGAGCCCTGCCGTCTTCCGCTAGCATTAGTGTTAGCTCTGGCTGCTGCGTCAGCCTATGAGTGTGATGTCTGTGTGTGTTGAGGCCGCCCGCCTCATTTGTATAAAGACCTTTATGTATTAAAAGGCTTGTAATGACTCTCGGTAATATAAATAAAGTATTCGCTGTGAAGCATTCTGTGAAAGTGTCGTATCAGCTACTGATCCAGGGACTGATACGGTAAACACTAAGTACTTCAGAAATGGGGTACGACAGAGTGGTATCAGAGCAATGCTTGTCTGTAGGCCAAACCATAGGTTGGAATCGAGTGAGATGAGTGCGATATTTTGCAAAGATTTATTTTATAAAATCTCCCTTACCTTATTTCTATTTATAAAATTATTTTCACCGGTACTTACCCGTCTTTTCAACATTTTGTTGAACAGATGGAGGCCCTTCGTCAGGAGTTGGACCAGCTGGAGGCGCAGCGCGCCCAGACCGCCCGCGTTCTCGAGCAGACTGCCGAGAGGTAGGGTGAGGACCAGCGCCGTCTTGCGGAGACTCGGGCTCAGCTAGCGCAAGCGCAGGCTCAGCTTGCCGCTTGCCAGGCTGAGAGAGACCGCCTGCAGTGGACTTTGGACTACACCCGTCGCTTTTGGGAGGAGGATGCGATGTACCTGGTCCGTAAGCTCAACAGCCACTACAGGTACTGCCACGAAGAGCACGGAGGACCCCGCCGCCACTTCACAGTGAGGATGGGAGGACCGCACGGACACTACCACTACGCCTGTCCGACCGACACAGAGGAGGACTCCACTACCCTTGCAGACTCAGACACGACCGTGGACTCCCCTGAGGTTGAGCAGGCAGACGACTCGGAGGAGCTTGCCCGTTGGGCAGCAGAGCTGGAGGCCGCCCTTGAGACCGTTGGAGACTCCGAGGAGGAGCCGATGGAGGACGAGCCTGTTGTGGACGTGTCGTCAGGGAGTGAGTCGGTGGCGGATAACGTCATCGATCTCACTGGCACTGACGATGAGATGGATATGGACGAGTTTGTGGTGATCGACTCGCCTGCACCAGAGGCACCAGCAGGACCCCGCCTTGTTGGAGACGTGGACCTCGACGAGTACTACATGCTGATCAGCACTGGCACCGTCGACCTCACCCAGGACCCGTTCGACCTCTACGCAGAGTGGCGCCAGGACCGTGGCTTCGACGCCTGAGCAGCAGAGTTGGCGCCGTGGAGCAGCTTTTGCTAGCTAATAGTGGCAGCTGTTGCCTAGAGTCGTGGTGTCTAGTAGTGTCAAGTGTGTCAGTAGTGTGTCTCAATAGTAGCGAGTCAGAGTCGCCCTACGGTCGAGTCGTAGATCGTCAAGTCCTTGTATATAAATAAAAGGACTTGGGTATGTATGATCGAACCTTGTTATTGTGAATAGGCTTGCTGTAATGATGTAATGATGCTGGTTTTATCTTGTATGTATGCTTGCAAGATCTTTGGAATCTCTTTTCCATTTATCTTGTTTGTTTTGCCTTGTAGTTTTGTAGCTTCGCCTCGTAGTTTCGTTAATCGCCTGAGTGTCCTATCTCACCTTTCTGCTAAATCCTTCCCTCAGATGCCTCCCAAAAGATCTGCCGGAATTCAGCAGCGCCAACGCCGAGAGCGTAATGCTCAAGATGATGACCAGGATGACGTCCACAATGCAGGGCGTGGACGTGGTCGAGGCAGAAATAATAATCAGCGTGGCAGAGGAAGAGGAGGAGGTAGAGGCGGAGGCAGACATGATAATGAACAAGATTACCAGGAAGAGGAAGTAAGTCAAAATCAGCAGGAAGTGCAGGATGAGGTTGGAGAAAACAATGACCAGAACAGAAGTGAAGGACAACAGAACCGTGGTAGAGGTGGTAGAAGAGGTGGAGGAAGAGGTGGTGGAAGAGGTGGAAGAATACCCGCAGCGCCATAATCAGACCCGTCTGATGGAAATTATTGCACAGGGACTTATGGACAGAGCTCCAGGTCAGCAGAGTAAAATGTCAGAATTCATGAGACTCAGGCCCCCGACCTTCGAGGGTACTGAGGAGGATCCTCTGGCAGCTGATGATTGGCTGCGTGATATCACCAAGAAATTGCACTTGGTGAATGCTGATGACAGAGAGAAAGTTCTTCTGGCATCTCACCAGCTCAAGGGAGCAGCAGGAGAATGGTGGGATATTTACCGTGAAGGTGCAGAGAATGCAGATGCTATTACCTGGGAGGAATTCCAGGAGGAGTTCAGGAGGTATCACATCCCAGAGGGTGTGATTGAGATGAAGGCTGATGAATTCCGCTCTCTGAAGCAGGGAGCGATGACAGTTAATCAGTATATCAGGAAATTCATGAAATTGGCTCGATATGCTCCTGATGATGTTAACACTGATAAGAAGAAGCAGGATCGCTTCAGAAAAGGACTTAATCCTAGATTGAAAGTACAACTGGTTACTCATATTTATCCTGATTTCAACACTCTCATGAACCGTGCACTTCTGTTGGAAGATGCTCGCTCTCACATTGAGCATGATAGAAAGCGCAAATTCAATGCGCAGAAATTCAAGCAGCAAGAGAGGAATCAGAAGCCGAGGTTTAATAATAATTTTCAGAAGCCAAAATATCAGTCTACTATGCAGTATAGGACCTCAGCGTCCAATCAACCGAGCTCAGCACCATCATACCGCAACCAAAATTCTAGTAGTCAGCAGAGGAGCAGTTCCAGTGTTGTTCAACCCAACAACAATGATAAAAGGACTTGCTTTCACTGCCGTGAGCCTGGTCACATGATTGCTAGATGCCCTTATTTGAGCCAGAATAATGCTCCTACTCAGCAGCATCAACCAAACAGTGCCAGAACTGCAGCTTCCGGAAATGGTCGTGGTGGACAACAACCCTCCGGACAGCAGCGGAGGAATAATCAATCCTTCGGCCGAGGAAAAGTCAACCACATTAATGCAGAGGAAGTTGAGGACACTCCTGATGTTGTTCTTGGTGAGTATCTTGTCAACTCCATTCTTGCAACCGTTCTGTTTGATTCTGGAGCTTCGCATTCGTTTGTTTCTTCGAAGTTTGTTGCTGCAAATGGTTTGCCAACTGTCATGCTAAAACAACCCCTGATAATCCGGACTCCCGGGGCCGAGACCAAAAGTTATTTGGGATGCCCACGGGTTAAGATCCTTTTAAGGAGTTCTTAGCGAACTTAATAGTCCTAGAATCCCAGGGGATAGACGTTATCCTTGGAATGGACTGGTTGAGTAAGCACCAAGGCAATATAGCCTGTGACACCAGAAAAGTTACCCTGGTAAACCACAAGGGAATTAAAGTGGTATGTGAACCAAAAAGGTCAAAAGTTGCACCAATGGTTCATAATATGGAAGCAAGACCGTTGGAGGAAGTGCCGGTGGTCTGTGAATATCCTGATGTGTTTCCAGAAGAGTTGCCAGGCATGCCACCTGACAGAGACATAGAGTTCATTATTGATCTCATACCCGACACATCTCCAATAGCAAAGAGACCGTATAGAATGGCAGCAAATGAGCTAGCAGAATTGAAGGCACAAATAGCAGAGTTACAGGAAAAAAGATTTATCAGACCAAGCTCATCACCATGGGGATCACCTGTTCTGTTTGTTAAAAAGAAAGACGGCAGTCTCAGAATGTGCATAGACTACCGCTCTTTGAATGAAGTCACCATCAAGAATAAATATCCACTGCCCAGGATCGATGATTTATTTGATCAATTGAAAGGAGCCAAATATTTCTCCAAAATTGATTTAAGATCTGGGTATTATCAGCTAAAAATCAGGGAATGTGATATTCTCAAGACAGCTTTTGTCACCAGATATGGTCAGTACGAGTTCACAATGATGCCATTTGGATTGACAAATGCACCTGCATACTTCATGAATTTGATGAATAAGGTGTTTATGGAAGAGTTAGATCGGTTTGTCGTTGTCTTCATTGACGACATACTTATCTACTCCAAGAGTGCAGAAGAGCATGAACAGCATTTGAGGATTGTGCTAGAAAAATTGAGAGCCCATGAGTTATATGCCAAATTCAGTAAATGTGAATTTTGGCTAAATAAAGTGGCATTTCTTGGTCACGTTCTGACAGAAGAAGGAGTATCAGTGGATCCAACCAAAGTTGAGGCAGTCCTTAATTGGAAGCAACCAACCACTGTGACAGAAGTTCGAAGTTTCCTTGGTCTAGCTGGTTACTACCGCAGATTCATCGAAGGTTTTTCAAAAATAGCAAGACCAATGACAGCTTTGACACAGAAGGGAAAAGAATTTAAATGGACAGAAGCCTGTGAGAGAAGCTTTCAGGAGTTAAAGAAAAGGTTGACCACAGCCCCAGTGTTGACCTTGCCAGACATACACCGAGATTTTGTCGTATACTGCGACGCATCTCGACAGGGATTGGGATGTGTGCTTATGCAAGATGGCAGAGTTATTGCATATGCATCAAGGCAGTTGAAAACACATGAGCAAAATTACCCTACTCATGATTTGGAGCTAGCAGCAGTTGTGCATGCTCTCAAAATTTAGAGGCATTATCTGATTGGCAATAAATGTGAAATATATACGGATCACAAGAGTCTGAAATATATTTTCACACAACCGGATTTAAACCTCCGACAGAGAAGATGGTTGGAATTAATAAAGGATTATGACCTAGAAATTCACTACCATCCTGGAAAGGCAAATGTGGTTGCTGATGCATTAAGCCGCAAATCTCAGAATAATGGGATTAAAATGCGGAGACGAAGCCCTGAGCTTGCGGAAGAATTCAAACAATTAAATCTTCACTTTGCTAAGCCAGGCCGTCTGAATACCTTATGTGTGAAACCAACTCTGGAGAAGCAAATCAGAACAGCACAGGAGTCAGATGAAGAAATAAATGAGCTAAAGAAAATGACAGGGTTGGATAAAGCCCCTGGATTTCGAATAGATAGTCAGGCACCTTACGGTACAAGGATAGAATTTGTGTACCAAAAACTGGTGAATATCAGAAATTGATTATGAATGAAGCTCATAATTCAGCATATTCTATTCATCCTGGATGCACCAAAATGTACATGGATCTAAAACAAAAATATTGGTGGCCAGGAATGAAAAGAGACATAGCAGAATTTGTTGCTCGTTGTGACATCTGCAGCAGAGTAAAAGCAGAGTATAAAAGGCCTGCAGGATTGATGCAACCTCTCCATGTTCCAGAGTGGAAATGGGATGAGATCAGTATGGATTTCATCGTAGGGTTACCCCGTACCCAAAAAGGATATGATTCCATATGGGTTATTGTGGATAGACTGACAAAAGTGGCACACTTTATACCTGTGAAGACGGTGTCTAGGGGAAATCATTATGCTCAACTGTACATAGACAATGTGCTCAAACTGCATGGAGTTCCTCGCAGAATAGTGTCAGATCGAGGCACACAATTTACCTCGATATTCTGGAAAAGTTTGCATAAATTGCTTGGAACAAGATTGGATTATAGTTCAGCATATCATCCACAAACCGTTGGTCAGACAGAAAGGGTGAATCAAATCCTGGAAGACATGTTGAGAGCATGTGTACTAGCCTATGGAAAAGATTGGGAGAAAAGCTTGTCCTTTGCAGAGTTCTCATATAACAACAGTTATCAGGCCAGTTTACAGATGTCACCGTTTGAGGCACTATATGGCAGAAAATGCAGAACCCCGCTGATGTGGTCAGAAGTTGGGGAACGTTCCTTCTTTGGACCTGCAGTAATCAGAGATGCAGAGGAGAAAGTAGCTCTGGTCAGGGAAAATTTAAAGGCAGCCCAAAGCAGACAGAAAAGTTATGTTGATACCCGACGCAGGGATTTGAGCTTCGAAGTCGGAGATTATGTGTATCTCAAAGTATCACCGATCCGTGGAACCAGAAGATTCCAAATAAAAGGAAAGTTGGCACCGAGGTACATTGGACCTTTCAAGGTACTTAAGAAGATAGGAGCCGTGGCATATCGCCTCGAGTTTCCTGAGGAAATGTCAGATGTGCACGATGTTTTCCATGTGTCACAGTTAAAGAAATGCCTGAGAAAGCGAGAAGAAATAGTCCCTCCAGAAGTGATGGACTTACAGCCTGACCTCAGATATCAGGAAAGGCCGATAAGGATTTTGGATGTTGCCACTCGACTCACGAGAAGGAATGCAATAAGATTTTGTCGAGTTCAGTGGAGTAATCACACCGAAGCAGAGGCAACGTGGGAAAGAGAAGATGATCTCAAGCGAGAGTTCCCTTACCTTTTCGAGGAAGAGCCGGAATCTCGGGGACGAGATTCTCTTTAAGTGGGGTAGGTTGTAGCGACCCGCGCTTTTGCCCGTTGTCAAAAGTCACTAAAAATTTGAACTTTTTAAAATTTTTCAATTAAAAGCAATTTGTTAGCTTTAGTTAGTAGCAAAACCCAAAAGTTTTGAATTTTAAAACGTGCACAAACATCACCATGTGCATTTTTGTGATTTCCTTGCTTTATTTCAGTGTTTGTTTGAATCCTTCCTTTTGAATGAATTCAAAATTCATTCAAATTAAATCCCAGCAAAAGATCAAGTCTATTTCTCTTATCGGGCCGCGCTTCTTCTTTTTCTCCCGGCCGGCCCACTCCCTCTTCTCTCCTTTCTCTCTTTTCTCTCCCGCGTGGGCCGCCCCGCTCCCGGCCCAGCATCACCCGCACCAGCCCAGCGCCGCGCTCTTTTCTTTTTCCGCCGAGACGCTGACAAGTGGGCCCCGCCCCGTCGTCCCTCACCTCGCGTCGCCGGCGCAATTCGCGCCGTCGCCCATACCGGCCGGTTCCCCGCCGCCCTCGTCATTTCCCGGCCACAGGAAACCCCACGTGAAGTTCGTGCACGCGTCGCACCGCCTCTCCGTCCCGTCTCATCGCACAGGAGCGCGCCATTCCCTCTTTTCGCGAACCGCCCCGGAGCCCCGGCGAGCTCCATGCCTCGACGTCAGCCACAGCGCCGCTCGACCTTCCCCCGTTCTTTCTCCAGCACTGCAGCCATGCTCATCGCGCGTCACCACCGTCTTCGAGGTTCGCGAACCGCCTTCACGCGTCAATCAAGCACTAACTCCGGCAAGAAAAATCTCGCCGGGAACCGCCTTCGCCCACTGCTCCGCACCGCCATTGCCGCCTATAAAGCAAGGGGCAGACCCTCTCCTTCCCTCTCTCATGTCAATTGCCACCCAAATCCACTCCCGAGCTCTCTCTCTCATTTTTCCCCCTTCTCTCTCCCAACTCCGGCAAACCGTCCGCCGAGCTCTCCCTTCTTCTCCGGTGAGTCTCGACGCTCGTTTCTCGTCGAGTTCGTTAGCCATTCACTTGCTTGACACGCTAGTGCTCTCCTTTGGCGCAGCCGTGACCTGCAGGTGGAGATCACCGGAACCCTAACCCCGTCGTCCGCCATCACCGTCGCCGGCACCTCCCCGCTCATTCCCTCGCTCGTCTGAGGGCACGGTGAGCACCCCCTAGCTCTCTTCTTCCTCCAGCGCATGATCTCGTCCACCCTTTCCTAGCACGCGACCCCTCTCCTCGAGCGCCGGCCCCGCCGCCGCCTTATCCTCTCGCCGCCGGCCGCCGAGAGCCCTCTCCGACCCGGCCGAGCCCACCAGATGTTTTGCCATACCCTCGCGCACGCCCTCGATAGCACACACTCGCGCATAACCGCGCGCTCGCCCCTTTTCTCCTTTCCTCGCCGGCGCGCCGCCAGCTCCGGCGACGTCGCGCCGCCGCGACCGTCGTCCCCGTCGACGACATCCCCTCCCATCACACTCGCCGTCGCGCGTAGATCACGTAGGACTAGACCTCGACGTAGTTCCGCCCCTGTAGACGCCGCCGACGACGATTCCGGCGAGGCCGCCGCCGCGCGCCGCCGCGCGCCGTCGCGCTTTGACCGCGTCGCGCCAGCGTCCGACGTGGCACGCCACGTCGGCGCGTGGGCCCGCAGCGACCAAGTCGCCTACCCACGTGGCGGACTCGGCGCATCATGGACCCGCCACTTTGCACAGCCCGGTCCACCATTCTGTGGATCCGGTGCACCGAACAGTAACGCGCGGACCCCGCTGGGCCCTTTGGCGCACCGGTCAGTGAGACAACGCGCTGGAAAATGCTACGCGCACCCGGATTTGTACACAGAGAATCATTTCGACCACATTTCCAATAACAGAAAAATTCCCAAAAAATTCCTAAAAATACTTTATCACCTCCTAAACACCTTCCAACACTTGTTAGCCTCTGATTAATTATGTATCTCACATTGTTGGCGGTTCTTATGCGATAAAATTAAATTCATTAATTCCGCAAGCGCACGGATCACCATTGTAGCATTTCACCTTGGAGTATTCCAGGGTTATCGTATTTATATTTCCGCAGGGAAGTAGAGCAAAAGAAAGCTGAATAATAGCTATGCATTGGATAATTTGGAGAAAGAAATAATGTATCAACTATACTTGAGACGGGGGTAAGATAGGCATGATATATATGGGTGGCACACACATCCTCAAATCCAAGGTAATAAAATAAATCATAGTATACATTTGGGAGAGCAACGAGATAGAGTTAAGGCTACCTGTATGTTTATCTATTATTTACTTTTCTAGCAGTCAAGTCTACAAAGGTTATTTACTCTAGTTAAGCTCATACACATACAAGTCATGTCGTTTCGGGGCACGGAAGTGCCAGGGCAACCGATGCTGCTAGTTCACCCTGGGGATCCATCCGCTATAATTAAGACCCTGCTGAGTCCAACCCGGACGTGGTGGATTACAGAGACCGGTGCAGCTGTCACATACACTCGCGGCTACCATCCTCCGTGGGGTTGGGTGCCAAACGTGCATAGGCCAAGATCTAAGCGCCACGCTTACAACCCGCCTAGAGGAGCTACTCTTGATCAACGGAGCAGTCCTATCTAAGAATGAACAAGCACAGATTTCACATGACGTCATCTCCGACGACGGCACTCTCTCGTACTCGCTATTCCAACAATCACGAATCCCACAACAAGACTTCTACGAGCACTTACTTAACGAATAAATAAACTAAATAGAAAAGAATTACTAAAAGAAATAAATAAAGATAAAACTAATTATATAATAAATAAAATAATATCTCAAGAGTAAGATACAAAGAACTATACCGAACTCCGAGAATACTCCGGAAGCCCGAGAGAGCTCTCACTCTACTCTACTATACTCTAACTCCCAAAGCTACTACTCAACTAAACTAATGAACACTTGGATGAAGTGTGATGGTGCTCTTTGATTCGGAGGCCGAGGGGTCCCTTTTATAGCTTGTGAAGGCGGTGGAAGCACCCTGGCCGACTTTGGAGAGGCGGCGCCGACAAAGTCGGCCGGCCGGCCTAGGGGGGTGGCCGGCCGGCCGTCCCTTCGGTCGGTTGGCCACCGTCTTTTGCCTGAACGCTCCAGATCCTCTCCTGATGGCGGTCCGAAGGTCGGCTACTTCGTGGGGTCGGCAGAATTGGATTGAGGGCCAAGTAAGGGCCCAAATAGCCCACCTTCTAGAACGTCGGTGGAATCCTGCCGAGCTGGGCTTGAATTATGCGTTGAAGATTATCTTCCAGCCCACTGGAGGAAGCCTGGGGCCTGTGGCCACCAGGTGGGGCCGGCCGGCCAGGGAATTTCCCTGACTGGGCCCACTTTTCTCCATTATTCACTCCTGCATCCAAATATCCACTAAAACTTGTGGAGTAGCATTATTCCTATCTACTATGCACAAAATCTTGGTGTTATGTATTTATTTACCGGTAGGGTGGCGGTCAAAACATGGTTTAACGACCGCCAACACACATACAAAATTAATCAAGCTAAATTCAATTGAATCAATCCATTCAAACTTCAAAATCAATATCTTTTTATTCTAACTCCAATTTTGGCGAAACTTGCGCCAAAATCCATCCAAAAATCATAATCTATCCAGTGCCACCAAAATCAACTCCCCTCTGGTTTTATTTGGATTTTATTTGGATTTATTGCTCTGTTAATTTGTTTGTAAGCGGTAGATTTATATTTTATTAAATCGTTAGATAATCAAGACGAAGAGGCTGAGGACCCTGATTACGAAGATTTAGAGGAAGAAGAGCTTGGTGAAGGCAAGTCTAACTTCCTTTGATCATATTGATCCCATGTTTGCAAATATCCTAAATAGAGCTGTTTATAAATAAATTGCATGGTGTTTAAATGAATTTAAATGCTAGAAAGGTCCTATGCAATATTTGATTGCCTGCCTTGACTCGATTGTATCCTGTATCCTTGTTAGCCCTAGGAATCAGCATCATTAATTTAATTAATGAGTTGTTGATATGCTCGCTGCTTAGGACTTTCATGTGTTTAATTAATACTGCTCACATGTTTTTCGTGTAAAATGCGTGTATCTTGGTGGTGTGAGTGAATGTGAAATTGGGTGGTATAATAATAAGTGCAACCCTAGTGAGGGATGGTTCTGGCGGGATCAGGCGAGGTAGTCCTCAGTGGGGAGGCTATCTCTGGGACGCCATCCACTTGTGGATCGGCTATTGAAGATGCCTGGTTCGAACGTATAAGGACCGGTTCTTGTGCTGCCTTTGCCTAGCACCCCTCGCGCAGCCACAAGCCGTGAATGGGCGCGAAATTGGAACCACACCCTACTAGTACTCACCCGGTACCCCCCGGAGGCAGGAGATTGCAACGGAGTCCCAGGAGAAGACTCGTTCGTTGGTGGGTGTTCGAGATCCGGCATTTATGACTGGCCATATTATTACGATTGTGAAGCCCCTGGTGATGTCCGTGGGGGATGCCGTGGTGGTACGAAGTAGGTATGGAACCTTTAGTGGGACAGTCCAAACTATGACGATAGGGAGGACTGGACCACCTTGTGGGGAAATTTGTGCACCCTTGGCCAAGGTTAAGAAACTTTCCGGAAAGCCGTGTTCCACGGTATTAGACAACGCGACAGCATCGGCCACACTATGATTAGTTTTTCTGCGTGAGTTTCCTTGGTGTGTTTTTGGAAAACGCCGGTTTGGAGCCGTGTGCTGGTTGTCGGCCAGTGATAAAATTTGAGGAACTGGCGGGATGGATTGCATCTCCCCCAGGGCCGCCCAACCCCACTAATCTCTACAGATATTTGATTAGAATTGCGAAATGCTTTGTTTTCAAAACAACTCTGCACAAACTTGACTTTCTCGCCTTGTCTCTAACCATAAGCCTAATCCTTTGATAATCCCCTGCATAATCACACCCCTCATGTTAGGCTTGCTGAGTACTTTAAGTACTCACCCTTGCTTAAATCATTCAGAAGATGAGCCCGACTATGACTTCCAAGCTGATGGTGATGAAGATTAAAGTTCGGCCTTCGCCCAAACGGTGCTTGTAGGAGTGGAGCCCTGCCGTCTTCCGCTAGCATTAGTGTTAGCTCTGGCTGCTGCGTCAGCCTATGAGCGTGATGTCTGTGTGTGTTGAGGCCGCCCGCCTCATTTGTATAAAGACCTTTATGTATTAAAAGGCTTGTAATGACTCTCGGTAATATAAATAAAGTATTCGCTGTGAAGCATTCTGTGAAAGTGTCGTATCAGCTACTGATCCAGGGACTGATACGGTAAACACTAAGTACTTCAGAAATGGGGTACGACACATAACAAGCTATAAACAAGACTCGGCTCGTTAGAAAAAGTGAACAAGCCGAGCCGAGTCAGTCACGAGCCGAGCCGAGCCGAGCTAACGAGCCACGAGCTTTTCGTGCATCCCTAGATCCAAACAGGGCCTGATGTCTTCTAATAAAAAATATCGTTAAGATCAGTTACGAGCTAGCACAAGTAACAAACCGTTCCATCTTGTGGCGAAACGTGGAGAGTATCCACGGTTCCGATGGGTTGACTCGTGAATGTAGAATATTGTTAGGATTGGATATTGATCCTGAAATAAAACAGTGAATATAGTATTTCATTTCTTGACAAAGAAAATATACAGGCTTCCCTCATTTCTTGCCAAAGAAAACCCATTCCTTCTAACTCAACCATATTCCTAAAGTTCAACAACAATTTTCATTAATCAAATGTCTTCTGGGCATTACATGGACTGAGCTATGATGTCTCACAGATTTGATGTCTCACAGATTTTAAAGCCATACTTCCATCGTGATGAATATTGGTGATTTAGACTTTGGCTTACATAAATGAGGCATGACTCTTCTAGCTCCCTGTTTTCTCATTCTCGTAGTAGCTAGCCCTGCTCAAGTTCATTTTTATTTAGTTAGCCCTGCTCCAGTTTAGTTTTGTACTATATCAACTCAACCATATTGGCAATCACAGCGTGTTTGGTAAAAGACGGAAAGAACAAACTGCTCCTCTGTGGTCTATGGTACTGCTCCTCTGTAGTCTATGGTGGCAGAACTAGAATTGGAAGGTGCAGGGAAGTTCCAAATCAGTAGGTACAAATGCTCCAGATCTTCAGCAGATACTTGTTGCTGATGGGCGTCGTATAGCAATAACGGTCAAGATAGGCATAGCATGGGAAGAAATCTCCTGCTCCTCCAATCCGGAGCAATCAACAGCAAGCTTTTTGATGCCTCCTAGGTCATGAAGGCATCATGACGTGGTGCTATTTCGAAGCTACTAGCGAAAAGCACGGTAAAAGCTTGGGAGAATCCCAAAGTTAGGGGTACAGTAATTTGCTGAGCATCCCTCGATCAATGCTTATGGGGCCAGAGGCCGGGTCCACATCCTCTCGTCAAATTGCTGCTGGTTTGGTGCCGCGCATATGTTTGTCAATGCTGGCAAAGATGCGTGGCCACAGATGGCGTACTAGCTCTGTTCCTTCGTGTGATAGCGCCGCAACAAGAACTAGTGCGAGCTGAGCATTCTGTACCCAGATCATGACAAGCGAATGCAGCACGCTGATTTTATTTGCTGATACCAGAGAGCTCTATGGATCACCTCGGATGTGTCAGAGCATCCCTGCTCGTAGTACAAGAGCTCGAAGAGTCACGCCAGTAAATTTTCGGGTGAATAAAAGTCTAGCAAGCTGAAAATATATTTTTACAAATAGTTTTTTCTTTACATAAATCTAATCTCATTGAACAATGGACTCTGTTGGAGTATACGTTCCGTTTTTTCGAAACAGTAGTTAAATAGCATCACATGCACAATGGATATTTCAGGTAGAACTTATGAGGGCTATAGGTGAACTCACTTGCAAAAGACCGGAAACTCTTTTCCATTATCTAAAAATATAACCCATATTTTTTTGGCCAACATAAACCAGCACAACTCTTCCACCAATTTTCAGTTTCAATTCCAATGGTCCATCTCTGTTTTAGTATTAATTTTAATAAAAATCTGTAGAGCCTCGAGACCTCGGGATATTAAAAAATGGTTCACATATTATTTACATGGAACATGGCTTAAGGCCAATCTCAGCGCAGAGTTTCATCTCACATTTTCAGTAGTGCCACATCAGCTCTCAATGTTTGGTTTGGTGGATGAAATGGTCTCTCTCAATGCATAGTATTATCTCACGATTTCATAGGAAATCCATCATATTAATTAGTTGTGCTTAGATTGGTCAAAACAAGTTGAGATGAAATAAAAGGCTCTCATTGCAGGTTTTATTAGAGTTTCATTTGTGTGAAACAGTGCCAGATGAGTTTCATGGAGATGAAACCCATTTGCACTATTTCATCTTAATTGCTTTGCCATGTCATCTTTTTGCTGATGTGTCGTCTCATTTAATGTTGATGAAACCTCCATTGAGACTGGCCTAAGTACCGCACAAAAGTTTGGATACTTCATAATTAACCAATGCCACCTAACTGAACCAGAATTTCCTAAAACTCTGTGACAACATTTGCTAATGAAATCTCATATTTTGTGTATCTTTCTTTTAAGAAACATTGAGTATTAAGTTACGCGGGTGTAATGAGTAACTAGTATGGCTGCCCGAGCATTTGCGCGGCTAGATTTATTAGACTATTTAAATTATTTTCATATTATTGGATAAGTTTAAACATAGTTTATTTTTTTAGTAATACATTTCTAACATGGGTAAAATTGATTGGAGGAATTCCTCACCGAGTCTGTCAATTTAAGTATGTGATGAGTTTATCATTTACATGAATGTCATATTGAAATAACCAATTTTTATAAGTAGCATTTAAAGAGCATCATTGTGGTAATTGCGTGGCATGTCAAGTTTTTTTTTCAGGATACCAATTTAAATTATTGTTTATATTTTCCATGTGCTTTTCTAAGGTGTATTTTCCCAAACAAATTTAAGAGAAATTATATTTACTTTCATTTGAATTTTATTTTTTCATCTGTGTTTGGAATATTAAAATAGCTTTCTTTATTAATCCAAATTTGGCAAAGCGAGTAATCTAGAAATAGGAATTAAGTGTATTTTTGACTATTTTCATTATTCTAAGTTTATCTATTTTTGGACTCATAATGGTATGGTGGGTAAATTAGAAATAGTAATTAGACATATTTTGGCTATGTTTTATTATTACGAATTTAACTGTTTTGTGGACTTATAATGGCATGGTGGGTAATTTAGAAATAGGTTGGAGGGTAATTTTTTGACTATTTTTATTATACCGAATTTAGCTATTTTTTACTCATAATGGCATGATAGGTAATTTTAAAACAGGTGGTAAGGGTATTTTGGCTATTTTTTATTGTTCCAAATTTAGTTATTTTTGACTCATAATGGCATGATGGGTAATATAGAAATAGATTTGAGGGTATTTTAGACTAAAATTTTCATAATAGCAGAGGTGGGTAATTGAAATACGAAAGGCTGGAACTCTTCTGTATTGAAGAAATATCTATTACAAGGGCTGCTGTATGCATTGAAATACGAAAGGCTGGAACTCTTTTCCATTTATCTGAAAGAAAAGTGCAACCATTTGTTTCGATAGTCAAATTCGACACGTCAGTAGAGATAGACTGAGCAATTAAGTTCAGTGTTAATCATGTATCTTCAATCTTCTTGCAATTTGTCACATGCATGCAAGCTCCTACTCGAGCAGCATAAAGAATAAAACTTTCCTGTACACCCTGCCGATTTGTGAGATATATAGAACACATGACCTCTCATCATCTGTTGGATCGGATGTGTCTCTTTTCTCGTCAAGTCCACGGTGGCGAGGCGGACGGTGGCTCGCGGCGAGCTCGATGTCAGGCCACACGACTGCGCGCTCGGCGACCTCCACACGGGAAGCTGGTCCCCAATCCGCGCGCGAGGCTGGTGGAGCGAGCTCTGGCCCGCCATGGTTGGCGCGGCTGGTGCTCAACGCAATGCTGCGCGCGGGGGCTGGCGAGTTCAAGCACGATGCACGATGCCATGGCGGTTGCGGACTGCAGCTCCAGCGGAAGTTACCCGCGACGAGAGAGAAATCAGAAATGTAGTACTAAAATATTTTGCATTGGAGCTCGTGAGCAGGCAAATTGTTGTACGAGTTGCTGTTCAAATTCGACAGCCTCATACGAACTCGTCTTGGACGTGAACACAAGGATCGCGGTAACCGATAGAACATGAGGCGGGCAGCGTCCTCCGAATTTCGTCGTCAGGGCTTGATGTCCTCCGACGTTCTCGTGGCACTGGATGTGCGCTCGAGGACGCGAGGGCTGTTCTGGAGTGCGCGCCCAAGCCAGGCCGAGCTTGGCACCCTTGGTGTGGACAGCGTACGCGTTGCTTTAGGTTTAGGTTTTGTTTGTTCTCGGTCACCTCGTGCCATCTGGTTCATCTCATGGCTACTTGTCGGACGATTTCTAGAAAGTTTTTCCCAGAACGGACAGGATCCTGATTCATCTTTGCAACGCGCTAGCCCCCCAACTGCGGGGATGCAGTACACCCCAAGTCCCCATATCTTATACGCGTACATGAAGCCACTATTTGCGCCTCGCTGTCGACGGCTATGCAAGTCGCCTACCGCTCAGGGCACTAACTCTTTTTCAGACTATAAAAGGGGGCGTCACTCATCACCATGTGTTCTCAGGCTCATGTTAGCTCTGCTCAAGTTCGTTTCATACACGGGACACATGAACAATGATGTTTAGAGCATTTATGTAAATATAGATGGGTCCTTGGATGTCCCCTCCATGACAGTGTTCGGATTGGAAGGTACCGGGAAGTTACAATTTAGCATGTTCCTAAGCATACCAAGTAGTATTGGCTAACCTTGCAGTTGTCAAGGATGGGGTATTACCAAATCATTCTCCGAGTGCTCTACACCCGAAGACAATTGTTTTCGACCTCCACCAGTCATTCCTTGTGAACGGGGCTGTACATGAGTAATTAATGCGTCCGTTCCGCATCAACGAAGCTACGGCCTCCCAGCAGCTACCTCGAGCATAGGTACATGATTAATGCTTCCGTTGGCGCAAGGGTTTAATAAAACAAAGAAAAAGGGTTAGAATACGTGAATAATTTCCTTGCTGCTTCTTTTTTCTCATGAAAAACATATCCAAGATATATATATTACAAGGGCTGTATGCATTGAAATACAAAAGGCCGAAACTCTTTTCCATTATCTAAAAAAAATTCAATCATTAGTGAACAACACCAGCATAACAGACGTGCAAACTCTCTAGCCTTCAAAGTTCATGTTGATCTTGATAGTCAAATTCGACACGTCAGTATTATAAGAGACTGAGCAACTAATTAAGTTCAGTGTTAATCATGTATTTTCAATCTTCTCGCAATTTGTCACACGTAAGCTCCTACTCGAGCAGCATAAAAGAATATAACTTCTTGTATGAAAGCTGAAAAAACTAGTTGCGTACACCCTGCCGATTTGTGAGATAGAACACGACCTCTGATCAACTTTTGGGTATCTCTTTTCTCAAGTCCCCCACAACCACGAAAGTTAATTGAAAGACCACTTTCTGCTGAGGGTTTTTCCCAGCACTAGACATCAACCACACACACGTGCATATATGACATAAGCATTTTACACAGTATAGCAATGCAGAAATTAGACTTAGGTGGCGTTCGGTTCCCCCTCTAAAACACCCTCTAAACTTTATACCCCTCTAAAGTAAAAAGAATCTTACTATTTAGGGGTACTAAATAAAATTTAATTGCAAAACCTTTCTGCAGACGGGCGTTATTTTTCGAGACGAATCTAACGAGCCTAATTAAGCAATGTTTTGACACAGTGATGCTACAGTAACCATCGTCTAATCGCCGCTTAATTACCCTCATTACGTTCGTCTCGCGAAATAGATGGGGGGTCCTGGACTTAGTTTTGTAATTTGACTTTGTTTAGTACACATAAATCGTGCCGGCATCTTTGATGTGACTGCTACAGCACCCTCTAAAGTGATCCGAACGGGGCCTTAGGTTTAATGAGTCATCTTTGCATTGCGTGGATTCTCATTGAGCTATGATGTCCTGCGGACTTTGAAGCCATACTTGCATCATGAATACTACTAAGTTAGGTGTTGTAGAGTCTATATTTTGGCTTGTATAAAGGAGCCAAGTCTCTTCTCCCTGTATTCTCATTCTCGTAGTAGCCCTGCTCAAGCTCATTTCCTATTTAGCTTTGTATTTGTATATACAGAGGACACATGCACAAGAGACAAGACCTTAGATCAGGTATGTATAGATTGGTCCTCACGGGTATTTGGTAAACAATGGAAAGAACAAATTTCTCCGCAGTAGTCTGTGAGAGAACTAGGACTGGAAGGTATTAGGAAATTCCAAATCAGAAAGGTAATAAGCTCTAGAGCTAGGGAGTCATTTTCTTGCTGAAGACCATTGTCTCGAAGCAGTAATCAAGGAAGGCTCTAGAGGCAATGCAGTTCGCAGAGCATGGCCAGGTTTGACGTCCCTGTGGGAAAGCTGTGCTGTGGCGCCATGGGCCTGCTATGCGAGGAAGAAAGACCCCGCTTTTCCACGACGAGGAAGATAGCAGTGGCCGGCGTACGATATCTGTTTGTGGCCAAAGACGGTATAATTAGAACTGCGAGTTCTCTGCCCCAGTGTTCACAAATCATGACAGATATGTGCATGCTTTTGCAACACACTGCTGCACTGTTGTGGCAGAGCACTCCTGCTCGGATACAAGAGCCAAGGGATAGATGTTTAATTTCTGGAGCTATAATTTTCGGGTCATCAAAAGTCTGACAATGACATTAAATTTTGATAGGTTGACCAATTATTTCGGTAATTTTTATAGCACATTACTTAAGCAATGTTCATTTTGCGAACCTTATCTCATTGAATGGGGACTCTGTTTTTGGAGTATGCGTTTCTGTTCTTGCGATGCAGTCCTGGTTTAATGCTGAAGTTGAGAAAAATGCCAAATTTGCCTTTTGAAGTAGCCGATGCGTGAAATTTCGCAAACAAAATTGACTAGTACTCTCAACGCTTCAAGATGATTTTTTTTTTTTTTTGATGAACCAGGAGGGGCAAGTTCTTACTGGTTATTGCATATTAATGAGAAAGAAATAGGTCTTACACAAAGGGAAGAGAGAGAAGAGAAAATCATAAGGAAAACCCAGTATAAGAGAGGTTGAAGCCACTAGGAATTACTTCCTTCACATGGATAACATCCTATAGTAAATCTACTTTGCACGGCTCTGCCGTACGATGTTTTCAATGGATAACATCCTTCTGTGCAAAGCATTGCTTGTGAATAATTTGCCTTTCAATGATCTTTTCATGTATAGCATTCTTATGAAACTTGTAGCTAATACCCTGGTATGATGCTGATTGCTGAAATGTCATATTTGCGTTGCATGGACTATATGACGCTACCGTAACTCCAGAATTTATACAGTGAAATGCCAGTTGCACTGCATGGCCCAAACTATATACCGGATTTGTAATTTCACATTTGCCGACTTAGCAAGGTGGCTGAGGAGGAGCCCGGGTTGTACCGGGACTACGCGAAACACGTGGCCACCAGCAACCATGATCCCAGACGGCCACATTGATGTCATGGGCAAAGGCGTCGACGCCGTCAGAGTTCTAGCCCAACCCCAAGGCGTCCCGCAGCGAGGCATTCAGGGGGGACGCAGGGGGGCAGTGCTCCGTGCTGGTGAGGGATAAATGGCCACCAGGTGATGGTGGAGGCCATCAAGAAGGTCTTCCTCAAGGTAAGATGGCCGCACGTACCGTCGTGGTTCGTGGACCGCTTGATCAGGCGTGCACGCAGGCCGGCTTCAACGTACCCGACACTGCGCGCGCACACACAGGGACTGGACCACACAATCATCGATTGAGGCGATGATGTCGGGCCGGGCACAGCGGTGGCCGGCATGCGGTTCGCGAGCATCACCCGGTGGTCGGATCCAACACGTCCTCGATCACCCGTGCTGGTCCTGCTGTACCTCGGATGTGCACAAGGGCGACGCGGAAAGGTGTTCTCGCCAGCGACAAGAGCTACTGCGAACTCTCTGTCCCCAGATCATAACATGCGTGCGCGTCGTCGAACTGCATCACTCTGTTTGGATGCATGGATATTGTAACGCGGAATGCCTTATCGTGAAACAGCTTTTCCAATCACTATAATAGTAAACAATTAAAGTAGCTTGGATATGTGAATCATTATCGGTTTTGGGGATGATTACTTATTATGCACTACTCGTTATTGCTGATTCATTTTTACTCCTCAGAACTCTTCTTGCGGTGAAGCATGTTGCGCTGATCAGGCAGAGTCGTAAGGCGTCATGTTACCTTCCTTTTATAGCCATCTCAATGTTCTTCAGATAACCACTGCGACTATTTTTCGTCCAATATAAATAATGCTCTCAACTCTCCCATGGTTCTCAGTTCCATTCCAGTTCTTTATCTCCACTTCCATTTTTTACGCGTGAGTCTCTTTGCCTCTATGTGTTATGCACGGTTACCATATTTTTCTTGTTGGTCATGAATGCTAATAATAGGCTTAGGAGACATCGGAATTTAAAAAATTATAAGACTTAAGTTATGGTGTTTGGTTTATCAAGAGTATTGTAGCTAAGCTTATTGGGGTTTGAATTGAAGGTGCAACAAGCGTCATGTTATACAACACGCACCCACTTCGATCACTCCTGCACGAAGTTGAGGATTACACTGTTAAAGCTATCCACCTATTGTATGTTGGAAAATGCTTAGCTGTTTGTGGCCAGAAAGTTCAACTACAGAGAAATTTAGGTGTGCTTCATAAAAAATACTAGTTGTCAATCTATTAAAATTGATGCTTATTTCAGTCAATGCTCAATTACCAGAGCTTTTAAGGGGCAGTGATTTTGGGGTTCAGTTTTGTCCGATCACATTTCCATGGGTTACATGCTTAGAATAAGTTTTAGCAGGAGGCATGGCGTACTAGCTAAAGCATTCCAAAAACCTCTTAAATCCAAATGGGATTAGTGTTTTCTATGAGAAAAAAAACGCCAAGATAAGATACGTGGTAGTAGCACCAGTCACTAACCTGGTCCATCTTGTGGTTCTAATCTTAAAGAGTAGTTAATCCACTCTGATCCTGTGGAATGCCGTACGTGATGGGTTTATTATCAGTGAATCACGACCGATTTTTGGGCGAAATTTTTGACCGCATGTGGAAAAGGGTGAGACGAAATGGTGTTCTCGCTGGCAACTAAAGCTGCTGCGTCAATCCAAATGCAGCACTCTTTTTTGATGCATGGTGAATGTTGAATCCTTCTTGTGAAATAGCCTTTCCAATCACTATAATCGTGATCAATTAAAGTTGCTTGGATTCAGTTGTAACATGTGCCTTTCAATATAAAGTTCAGGTATGCAATTGCCTACCGTAGTTCGGCTAAAAAAAAAGTTGCTTGGATGTGAATCAGTATTGATATTGGGGATAGTTTACTTATCCATTACTCGTTAGCTAATCCATTTTTTTGTCCTCAGAGCTCTTCTTGGTGAAGTTTGTTTTAGTTCTTTAACTGGCAGCCACTGTTATGGTTTAAAATGTGCACATGCACACATGTTGCACCGATCAAGTTAGAGTCGTAAGGCCTCATGATACGGATACCTCCTCTTTATAGCCACCTCAGTGCTGCTGTTTGTCGTCCAATATAAATCCTGCTTCTCTTCCATGATTCTCAGTTCTCCTTTCATTTGTTCTTCTCCAGTTCCATCTAATTTTGACATGTGATGCGTCTATGTGTTGTGTTGTGCATGCCATGCCTACCATATGTTTCTTGTTGGGGATGCTAATAATAGGCTTAGAAGGCATCGGAATTTAATAAATTATAAGTTTTAGGTTCTGGTGTTTGATTTAATAAATTATAAATTATAAGTTTTAGCTGACCTTGCTGGAGCTTTAGTTGAAGGTGCAACAAGTTTCATATTATACTACATGCACCCACTCTGATCTGTGTGTGGGAGGTTGACGTGGATCTTATTATTGAAGCTAGCCACCCATTGTATGCTGGAAAATTATCCAGAGCGCAATATTAGAGATGTCAAGAAAAGAATATTTAAGGCATATATACTTTGTTACTAATTGTCAATCAACTGAAATTGATGCCGATTTCAGTCTATGCTCAATTAATTCACCATAGCATTAAGGGGAGATATTTGGGGGTTTAGATTTCTCATACGACGGGCTACATGTGTAGAAGAAGGTATAGGAGGATGCATGCCATACTAGCGGTAGTGACGGGCAACAACGCTAAGGGTACAAGGCCGTGGACAAAATAATCATATTTTTAAAATCTGTGGAAAAACAGACTCAAGTATCTATGCATATTGTCTTGATAATTACTTAGACTCAAACAGGGCCTGATGTCTTCTAATTAAAATAAATCGTTAAGATCAGTTACGAGCTAGCATAAGTAACTAACCATTCCATCTTGTGGTGAAACGTGGAGAGCATCCGGGTTGACTCGCGAATGTAGAATATTGTTAGGATTCAGTATTGATCCTGAAATAAAACAGTGAATATAGTGTTTCATTTCTTGACAAAGAAAATATACAGGCTTCCCTTATCTTGCCAAAGAAAACCCATTCCTTCCAACTCAACCATATTCCTAAAGTTCAGCAACAATTTTCATTAATGAAATGTCCTCTTCGCATTACATGGACTGAGCTATGATGTCTCACAGACTTTAAAGCCATACTTCCATCGTGATGAATACTGGTGATTTAGACTTAGTAGACTTTGGCTTATATAAAGGAGGCATGACTCTTCTAGCTCCCTGTTTTTTCATTCTCGTAGTAGCCCTGCTCAAGTTCATTTCTATTTAGTTAGCACTGCTCAAGTTCATCTCCAATTTAGTTTTGCATATCCACAGGATACATGCACAAAACCTTGGCGCACATGTAAAATATTGCCAATCACTGTGTGTTTGGTAAAAGATGGAAAGAGCAAATTGCTCCTCAGTAGTCTATGGTGGCAGAACTAGGATTGAAAGGTGTTGGAAAGTTCCAAATCAGCAGTAACAAATGCTCTAGAACTTCAGCAGAATATTGTTGCTGATGGGCGTCGCGCCGTCGCCTAGCAATACCGGTCAAGGTAGGCGTACGTATCACGGGAAGAAATCTCCTGCTTCTCCAGTCCGTACCATTCAACGGCAAGCTCTTCGATGCCTCGTAGGTCGTGAAGGCATCACGGCATGCTATTATTTCGAAGCTAGCCATGAGCCCACCACAGCCTTGGGAGACTCACAGAGACAGGGGCTCAGTAATTTGCTGAGCATCGCTGGATCACTTGTTATGGGGCCAGAAGCCGGGTTCACATCCTCTCGTGAAATCGCTGCTGATTTGGTGCCCCGCACATGCTTGTCCATGCAGGGAAAGATGCATGGCCACAGCCGGCGTACGAGCTCAGTTTCTTCGTTTGACGTAGCACGCCACCACAACGAGAACTAGTGCGAGATGAAGTCTGTTCCCAGATCATGACAAGCGAATGCAGCACTCCGATTTTGTTTGCCGATACCAGAGCACTTCGGATGTGGCAGAGCACCTCTGCTCGTAATACCAGAGCCAGGAGTAGATGGAAGATGGCCAGAACTATAACTTTTGGGTGATTAAAAGTCTGGCAAGCAGTGTTTTAAAAAGAGGAAGAACTAAGCGGGCGGTTGAGCACCGCCTAAGCGCCGCCTAGGCGGCTCTAAACGTTTGTACTTTTAGCAAATAAACATAAAAATATATAGAAAAATTATGAAAACATTGCATATTAACACATATTTATTGGAAAAATAAAGGAAAATGCTTAATTAACAGCTTAGTTGAAAGCGAAACGGTGGAGCTCCGCCTAACGCCTAGGCGGCGCTTAAGCGGTCTAGGCGGCGGCTTTTTTAAACACTGCTGGCAAGACAATAAATTGTGGCAAAGTTGATACCAAAAAAAATGAGATTCAACCTAGGAGGTGTTAGGCGGTTTTTCATTAATTAGGAAGAAGAAATGCCAGATTTGCACTGCATGGCCTAAGCTATACTATACGATTCATCGTATATTCGTGCTACTTTTGTTATTTCACTTTCGCCGACTTAGGGCTCGTTCGGTTCCTTAGGAACCATTCCTTATACTGATTCATTCCTAGGCAGGAACGAGTGATTCCAGACGTGTCACTCAATCCCTTTCCCAGCAAGATGATTCATTCCGGATGGTCGAAGATATGGATGCGTTCCGGACGGATGTAGGGGCTGAAACGGCTGTTCCAACCCATGTTTGGTTCCGGCTCGAGTGAAACCGAACAGGCCTTCCTGGTGCGACCCGGATTGAAACATGACCGGCCCGATGCTGTCGGAACAGATCACGTTCCAGGCCGTTCCGGGTGAAACAGCGCCCTTAGCAAGGTGGTCGAGGAGGCTGGGTTTTACCTCGTGCTACTTTTGTAATTTCACTTTCGCCGACTTACCAAGGTGGTCGAGGAGGCTGGGTTTTACCAGAACTACGCGTAACTAGTGGCCACGGCAGCAACCGACGGGGACGTTCTCCGTCCATGATCCCAAACGGACACATCGAAGTCATCAACAGTGTCGACGCCGTCAAGAGGGTGAAGGCCATCAAGAGGGTGTTTGTCGAGGTAAGATGGCCACATCATGGTTCTTAGACCGCTTGATCAACCGCGTGGTGGCGGTGCTAGCTTATACCCCTGATGTGCCGTGGCGTGCGCGCGTGCTGAGGAACAGGAGACGCGGAAAGGTGTTCTCGCCTGCGACTACTAGAGCTACTGCAGCACTATGTTTTGATGCATGGATATGTAATGCATAATCCTTGTCGTAAAATAGCCTTTCAAAGTTGCTTGGATGCGAAACATTATCGGTTTTGGGGATAATTAGTTATGCATTACTCGTTTGCTGATTCATTTCTACTCCTCAGGACACTTCTTGTGGTGAAGTATGTTTTAGTTCTTTAACTGGCACTGGCAGACACTGTTATGATTTAAAATGTGCACATGCACGCATGTTGCGCTGATCAGGTAGAGTCGTAAGGTCTCATGTTACCTACCCTTTATAGCCATCTAAATGCTCTTCAGATAACCACTGCGACTGTTTTCGGTCTAACATAAACCCTGCTCATTTTCCTTCAAAATATAAATCCTGCTCAACTCTCCCATGATTTTCAGTTCCATTTCAATTGTTCATCTCCACTTCCATCTATTTTTGTTCAACTCTTTGCCTCTATGTGTGCTGTACAAGTCATGCAAGCCTACCGTATCTTTCTTGTTGGTCATGATGAATGCTAATAATGGGCTTAGGAGGCATCGGAGTTCAACAAACTATAAGACTTAGGTTATTGTGTTTGGTTTATCAAGATTTGTGTAGCTGACCTTATTGGGGTTCGAGTTGAAGGTGCAACAAGTTTCATGTTATACCAGATGCACCCACTCCGATCCTGCGTGTGGGAGGATGCTATGGATGTCATAGTTGAAGCTAGCCACCCATTGTATGCTGGAAGATTATCCAGAGCACAACAGTGGAAGTCTCAAGAAAAAGAAAATTTGAGCACAACAGTGGTTGCTGGTTTCAGTCTATGTTCACTTAATTCACTATGGCTTTATGGGGCATATATTAATTTTGGTGTTTAATTTCTCAGACGACGTCTCCGTGCGTTGCATTGCATGCCTAGAAGAAGGTATAGGGGGATGCATGCCATACTAGAGGTAGTGACGGGCGACACCGCTAAGGGCAACAAGGCCGTGGACAAATAATAATATTTAAAAAAACAGCGGTAAAAAAAGACATAAGTATTCTATGCGTATTGTATAAAAAAGACTTAGACCCAAATAGAGCCTGATGTTTTCTAAAAAAATGCTAAGATCAGTTACGAGCTAGCATCGGTAACTATCACGGTCCATCTTGTGGTACTTTTAACACAAAGTAGTTACCCCCTCTTGAAACGTGGAGAGTATCCACGATAATTTTAACACAAGCTCTCCCGATTTTACAACGACATCGACGTGTTCATCAACGCGCAGGGGCTAGAGGCAAGGGCTTGGGCCGCATGTCTGTTCTCGGCGATCAAGATGGCCGTGACGTACGAGGGGTGGTTTCCATGCGTCGCTGATGATGACACTGGTGCTATCTCGCCGGAGAAGAGACCTACGTAGTACGTACTGCGAGCTCTCTGTCCCAAGTTCATGACGTGCATGTGCATGCGCATGCATGCCAATGCATCCAGCACTATGTTTTGATGCACGGGTATAATAAAATTTCCGAATGCGGGATATCAGTTTCTCTCTTAGCAGGGGCCACGTGTTAGAGGAATGTTTTAACGGGAAATAGCCTTTCCAATCACTACTACTACTAAACAATGCAAGTTGTTTCGACGTGATCGTGTGAATCATTATCGACTTAATTTGGGTGAATTTTCAGGGTAATTTGCTTATTCATTATTCGTCAGCTGACTCAATTTCACTCGTTTGCACTCTGCTTGTGATGAACTACTGCCAGCCATGATTTAGAATGTCCACATGCGTGCACGTTGCTCTGATCAGCTTAGATTCATAAAGCCTCAGGGTACCGCCTCTTTATAGCCATTTCATTACCTTTCAGAATAACCACTACGACTGTTTTTCGTCGAATATAAAAGCCTGCTCCACTCGCCCATGATTCTCAATCCATTTCATTTTTCCACCTCCACTGTTGTTAATTTTTTAGAACCTTTACGATGCACTATATTGTTTGCCTTAATGTTTGTGTGTGTGTGTCTGTATGTCTCTTCGCCTTAATGTGCTGTGCATGCCTACCGTATTTTTCTTGTTCTTGTTGGTCGTGAATTCTACTAATAGGCTTGCGAGGCATCAGAATTTAACAAATTGTAAGACTTAGTTTCTGGTGTTTTGTTTATCATGAGTTGTGTAGTTGAGCGGATTTTGGTTGAGAAAAGATAGCGAGACATTCTTGGTTCCCCCGGAGCACAACCAGATACGACAAGGTCACTCGAGGACTTATGTGCCGAAGCTTGATATGTGAAGGCGCAAATGGTGGAGACGGTGCTTAACCAGACGCTCTCAGAAGGTGAACAGCTAGCGAAGCATCTGTATCAGAGTCTAAGTCGGCAACGCAATCAAACTAAATTCAATGATAACCTTCACGCTGATCCATGAGTGCAGAATGTTAGGATTGGGTATTGAGTCAAGTTACCTAAGTATAATTATTGGTATCACACTAAGGCCACCTTTAGAAATTTGGAATGCCATCGAAATCATGAAAGAATTTCATAGGAAACAGTTCAATTCCTCTCAGAAAAAAAAAACGTAAGATTATTTTTTTATATAATTAAAAAACGGAAGATTATATTTGGGACAAAAATTCGCAATCCAAAGTAAGTATGATAAAAAAAACTCTAGTCAGAAAATAAAGAATTAGTATAGGCTTTTGTGCTTGATCAACGAGTTAGGACGTATCTATACATGATGAACAATTTTCTTCATCTAATAAGCAGAGACTTGCACCAGAATGCTACTCCCTCCGTCCCAATATAGTTGGCACTTTGGGTTTGGGCACGGAGATTAAGGAGAGATGGGTACACAGAAAACAAGGAGAGAGATAGAGATAGAGATGTATTGGAAAGAGAGAAAGGTGTCTCGGGAAGTGAGAATGCCAAGTATTTTGGGAAAACTTGATATGGCTAGGATGCCAAGTATTTTGAGAGGGAGAGAGTATGCTCCAGCATCGAATTAAGGCTGGTGAAGAATAAGAACCACCGGGACCGGGTCATAGTGGACGCGATCAAGAAGGTGCTCTCTCCAAGAGCAAGGTGTCGTAAAAGGCGCCGTCTTATCACCGGCGACAGGCTGCTTGTTGCCCCACATTACAAGGTACTCGCGCGTGATGCGGTAGTTCTTGATCTGCTTGGCCCTGGCTGAGCTACGCCCTGTCGACGTGTTCACCAACCCGATGCTGCGCGACCAGCGGCTGTGACCGTCGAGACGATGATGTCAGTGGGTGGCACACATGGTTCAATGGCCGTGGGGCTGGAGGTCGGACACATGTTCTCGCCCACCATGGAGGCCTTGGCGGAGCTACTGTACTGGATGTCACGCGACGCGCGTGTAGTGGTCAGGAACAAGGGCGAGGTCACCACTTCGCGAATCGCGAGCTATGCAGAGGACGTCGGAGTTCTCGCAGGCGATGAGAGCGCCTAAAGCAAGCGCATCTCGCTTGGTACTTTTGAACTTGTTATGAGCACGGTTTTTGTTCGGTCTGGTGCGAAACCTGTATGACGATTTGTGCTTTTATAATGTAGCAATCTATCGATGTTACTGCGATCGGAATGGATATCAGTTTCTCTCTGTTACGGAACATGTGTATTTTTGAAGGAATTAACCCTCTCATGAAGTTCCAGCGACCAACAGTAAAAGCGAACTAGCGATTAGCGAAGGTTGTTTGTCAGTAAATCACTGTCAATTGTGGGTAAAATTTGAGGCTAATTTACCAGTACATTCTTCCTTATGCTGATCCAGTTTTGTTCCATGTGGACTCTGCTTGTGGTGGATGTGTTTTTGTTTTTGGATAACCGGCTGCCATGGTTTAAGGAGTGCGCATGCATGCTGAGTTGATGAGGCTGAACTCGTAAGGCTTCAGTGAACACTCTGATGAGGACATCACCATGCTAGACACGCACGAACGGGTCTCACCACCGAGTTTCAAGTCGTCATCAAGTTGCCCTTCGAGTTGGATTCGGATTCCAGGAGCACCTTCCACTAAAACGGGCGCCCCGGTCACATACGGACTCCGATTGGGACGTTCTTCATATGGATGGAAAGCTAAGAAGATAAGCTTTCCAACGGATCCAGTCGCACATCCAAATTCCATCTGAGTCGACGGGAATTATCAAAACAATTCAGCGTCCAGAAACTGTTTCGGTGCTGCGTCACCGTTTTTGGCCTTTGGGCCATGTATCGTGTCTTGGCCCATTAGGGGCGCGTCCTTAGGGTTTTGCACGACCCTAAACTCTATATTATCAGTAGCCGCCGCCACATTAGGATTTGGGTTTTGTTTAGTTGAGTTTTCCATCGAGAAACTTGAGTTCATCGTTGTATCTGTGGCGACAAGTCCTTATACATTGATCCAGGGCCCCTGTTCTTACTCTCTTCGACTGTGGCGATTAGTCCTTTTGAATCGAGTGTTTGAACCTCTCTTGGGATTCGCTTCAAATTCATATTTGCAATTTCAGATTGCGTGTTTACACTTTCTTGCTTGCGTTCTCGATTCGTCTGCAGGAAAAGCCTTATCGGCGAGGTCAATCAAGTTGTGCTTGGTTGATAACCAACGGAGCAGTGGTGTAGCGGTTGCAGGGTTCGAATCGTGTTGATTTGAAGCCGGATCGTCAACGTCGAGTTCTCCAATTATCGAGTTTACCTCTACCTCTCGGAAGATCGGGCCTAGTCCTCATCACACTCCCTTTTATAGCAGCTTCAATTCAGTACTTCAGAATATCCACTGCCTCTTCCTTTTGTCAATATAAAGCCCGTCGACTCTGTCCACGATTTTCCGTCCAGTTTGAACTGGTCATCTCCAATTTCAGGACGGTGAATTCCACGCCGTTGATGTTGTCTAGGCGTAGGCGGCATCAGGTTAACCAGTTATAAGTTTCGGGTTTCAATCTTTGGTTTATGAAAAGTGGTGTAGTTGAGCATAGCAGGATGAGCGTTGAAGGTGAAAAAAGTTTTAGGTTATATTAAACGCACCCACAAATCCTATTTTTGGGACAGGTTCCTATGGCACTATCTGTTGAAGCCACCCTCCCGTTATACAGAAGGGGCGGATTAGTAGAGCCAGAGTGACCGGAGGTACAAAATTTAACTTAAGTTAAACTTCTTTGATTGAATTGGTACGACAATTTTGAGATTATATGACACTGCAAAATAAAGAGGTGATGTGGTTCTGAAACAACAATCATACCCAGTAGGTAACCTTATGTTTTCCAGAAAAAAAGGCCGGATCATTTACAAGCACCACTATCATTATGCTTGCGCATTCTGGGCATTGGCTGTGAATCGCCATGGACTTTGGGAGAAATTTGAGGCTAATTTGCATGTGCATTATTTGTTATGATGATCAAATTTTATTCAGTCTGGACTCTACTTTATGGTGATTGTATTTTCGTTCTTTAATAACTGCCATGTCTGGGTTTAAAGAGTGTGTGCCTAAGATGATCAGGTTGGACGGGCGCGTCTATAATACGCGAGCACGAATTAAGACAGCAAACGACAAAAGCAGTGGGTCCCACACATGTAACGGTAATTTTTTCCACCGCGCGTTAGTCTCACGCAACTTTCTCCAAACAGGCTAACAGGCATGCACATGGGTGCGCAGGCGCGCCGGTCCTACACACGTGATGGTGATTTTTCCTCTCTCGTGTCTTTCTTTCTCTAAAAATTTTGGTGCAACTTTTTTGAAAACTTGTGTCTCAAAAAGTTTTGGTGTAACTTTTTAGGAAACTTTTGTCTCAAAAAGTTCCGGTGTAACTTTTCTGAAAACTTCTGTCTCAAAAAGTTTCAGTGCAACTTTTTTAGAAATTTTTGTCTCAAAAAATTACAACAGAACTTTCTACCCAAAACTTTTCCTCCTCTTCAGGGCCCACCCACATGGGCTGCTCCACCACGCTGCCTGCCCCCTCTCTGTTCCACCATGCTGCCGACTGCTAATCAAACTGCCAGGCTTCACCATCATGCGGGCCCCGCGAGTGCTGATGCGTGCGCGCGCGAACGCTCGCGTGGTACAACCTTTGCGAGGTTGGACACGTAAGGCTTCAGGGCAAACTTCCCTTTATGGCCATTTAAATTCAGTTCTTCACAATACCAACAGCCTCTGTTTTTCACCAATATAAAAAGGCTGCCTGACTAACCCGGTGATTTTCAATACAGTTGCAGTTGTTCGTCTACAATTTTGTGAATACTGGTAATTCAGGTTTTGTAGACTCGCTATGTTTTGGCTTATATAAAGAAGGCATGACTGTTTTCCTCAGAGACATTCGACCCGAGCGAGCTGCCGCCTGCCAAAGCCGGGCATGGCGTCCTGGTCCTTACGGCGCTTCGTCTCCTCCCCAATCTGAGACTGGGTTCTCGACTGTGTTCTAAAATCCACAGTTCACGGGATGAGCTTGTTCTTCGTGATTTCGCAAGGTGAAGTAACTGGAATGGATGATTATCAGCCCTGAACATGTAGACACTTCTGCTTCTTGCAGTACACCAGCTAATCAATCTCACCCTACTGATATCTGAACAATTCCAACAGTTCCACGATGCCACACGGACACTGAAAAAAGAATATGCTAATGTATGTACTGAATCAATCAAACAAACAAATGATTCGTGGGTGTATATTATGAATTCTGATGCACTAGGATCAACAAGACGCGATGGCCATACTGGACAAGTCTAGGCATTGGCTGTAAATCACCAAGGATTTTGGGAGGAATTTGAGGCTAATTTACTTGTGCAGTATTCGTTAGTTATGCTGATCCAATGTTATTCGGTCTGGACTCTACTTTGTGGTGATTGTGTTTTCGTTCTTTAATAACTAGCAGCCATGTTTGGGTTAAAGAGTGCACATAGATGCTAAGATGATCAGGTTGGACACGTAAGGCTTCAGGGCCCCTTTATGGCCATTCAATAATTTAATTTATTTTTTTTGCGGAGGGCTGGCCATTTAAATTCAGCTCTTCAAAATACCCACCCTCTTTTTTTCGTCAATATAAAGGCTAGCCGACTATCCCAGCGATTTTCAATACAGTTCCAGTTGTTCATATAATTTCAGGATGGGCGTATTCCTTGTTTTTAACCATGTCTAGTCTTAGGAGGCATCAGGATCTAACTGGTTATAAGATTTAGGTTATGATATTAGGTTTATCAAAAGTTGTGTGGTTGCGCAATGCAAGGTTGGAGCTGAAGGTATACAACATGTTTTATGTTATACTAAACTCACCCACGAGTATAATCTTTGGGAGTAGTTGCTACCATGTACCTCTATATATACTTGAAGTGGCTGTGTTTGACGACAGCGACAAGAAATAAGAAACTTGATTAAAGTTATACTTTTTTATAATAAAGGAGGCATGACTCTTCTCCCTGTACTGTATTCTCATCCTCGTAGTAGCCTCTGCTCAACTTCATTTCCTACTATTTAGTTTTGTATATATAGAGGTCACACATGCACAAAACCTTAGAGAAGGTATTTAATAGATTGGTCCTCACGGTGTAATTGGTAACCGATGGAAAGGACAAATTTCTTCTCAGTGGTATATGGTGATAGAACTAGGATTGAAAGGTATTGGGAAATTCCAGATCAGCAAGACAAGACACTCGAGAGCTAGAGTGTTGTCATGTTGCTGACATTCGAACCATAACAGATTAACAGTCAAGGAAGATGGTGGGGGCAATGCTGTTCGAAGAGCATCGCCAGGTCGCTATTTGTGGAGTTAGAGGTCGGGTTGACGTGCTCGTGCCAAAGAAATCGTTTGGTGCCATGGGCTTGCCATGGGAGGAACAAAAGAGGGTGATCCCTTCCCGCAGGTTCACCGTGAGAGAGAGAGAGCCGCGGCCGGCATAAGAGACCTGTTTGAAGCCAAAGACGGAATATTGCAACACAATGATTTTCTTTGGGATTACTTCAGTCGTGGCAGAGCACTACAGAGCCAGGGAATTGATGCAAAAATGGCTAGACTGACCCATTATTTCCGGCAAATTTTATAGCACATTACTTAAGCAATGTTCATTTGCGAGTGTAATCTCATTGAATGTGGACTCTGTTTTGTAGTATGAATTTCTGTTCTTGCAAGGCAGTCGTGGTTTAAAGAGCATCACATGCGCAATGAACATATCAGGTCAAATCATGGGGGGTTCAAGGTGTGCTGTTCTTCATGTCGGTCAACATCTCATTCGGTGCGCATACCATACTAGTTTTTTTATATATATAAAACATGTGGGGCAAGCCCCTATTGATTGTAATATAGTTAATTGAGAGAGAGAAGCCTTGTACAAAAGGAACGCAAGAGAAGACACAAGGAAAACAAACAACTAAAACAGAGGTTCAATACATGTTTTTATGTCTATAGGAAGTATTTCCTTGACAGTGGAGTAAAAGTTTGAACTCTTGCCTCATGGATAATCGAGCTTTTCCCCGCAAAAAAAAAGGATAATCGAGCTTTTCACAGCACTCCTGTAGAATACTGTCCATTGAATAGCAGTCGTTGCGCACTGTCCATTCAGTGACCATTTGATGTATCCCTTGCAAAGCTTGTAGCTACATCGGTACTATGCTGAAATGCCATATTTGGATTGCATGGACCATCTAACTCAACCATATTTAATTTCTGAATTTATACAGCAGCTAGCACTCACTAATGAAATGTTATATTTGCATTGCATGGAGCAAAAACTATTTGTGCCTCGTAGAAGTTCTACTCTTTTTTTTTCATTTCTAACACACATATAATTAGATTGCCCACACCGACGTATGTTGTATTGAAATCTGAACTTGCATCAATCATAGTGATAGTAAGGTTTTTATGCACACGTACTCTAGTTGAGCCTATATATGTAGAGGCCTGACTCTTCCCCATGGATTATCATCTCTCACTGTCCCTGATCAAGTCCATTCCCTATTTAGTTTGGTATGCACATGTGAAGATGCACAAAACCTTAAAGCATGTATGCCATAAATTGGTCTTATATTCTCCTCGGTGACAGTATATAGGATTGGAAGGTATTGGGAGGCAACAATTTAGCAGTTTCAAAAGCATATCCACTGCTGGCGAGCATCCCAGTTGACTGTAGGCATGGAGTTGCAAGGGTGAAGGAGGGTGTATCACCACGTATTCTTCGATCTCTTCATCACTGATGGGCTGCACGCGACAATGGACCATTTCACCATAGCATAGGCAGGTTCATTCAAGTGCAACGAAGTCATGGTGTCTCCCTGCAGCGCAGGGGCGGAGCCAGGATTTGGGCATAGGGGGGGCCAAGTTAAGAGTCAGCTTCGGGTGTCTAGTTGCGTGGGGCCAGGCCTACGTGTTGGTGGCCATGGAACCCTATCGGTCTAGTTGCTAGGTAATTATATAACCATTTTCTGCCATATCAATCATGACATATAGGAGTACTATTTCTATCATACGCTTAGTCAAAAAAAAGAGGAAAAAAAGCAGATAAGTATATATATCTAACAGTAAATAGAAAATTCATTAATACAACTTTGACATACTGAATCTGTCAAAATTATTATTAAACCTAGCGACTACTAGATATTACCTATTGGTGTATTTTCCAAATTATTTGCCAGTCAAGTGAATTAAAGTACCTTAATTGTTTGTTGGATTGGAATTTTTAGCAGACTCTTGAACGACAAATAAAATATAACTGAGAAATATATAAAAAATAGATAGAAAAGGGGATTGGGGAATTAATGATCATGCCGCCATTGTCATCTCTAAACTTTACACCTTCTCTACCGAAACAATTTGGGTAGGATGATTGGAGAGAGACATACCTTTGTCATCGGTTTGTCGATGGGAGTGGGGCCAGATCGAAACGGCCAAGACGACTGATTGAATGGCTGGAAGAAAATGGGACGCATTTTTTTTCCACCAAGGGCAATTAACCCCTGTGGCTTCCTTTTTATTTCAGGAATCCACAACAGTGAGAGTACAAACGACACCTTACAAGGTTTTTAGGTCATCCTGGGGAATGTGAGTCATTCAGCCCAGGTGTTTTTGTGAGAGTGCCTGGAACACATCCAGTACATTGGAAAGTCTACAAAGCATTACAAAAGAGCAATTCTATCAGTGACTAACGTCTTCCTCCTCTTGTTTGTAAGCGCTGCTTATGTGCAAAACCCTTTTTCAAGTATTAACCAAGGCTGAACTGGGACCTCCCGCTTGCTGTTGAAACTCTCTCGCCCGTTTCTGCATATGCTTGACTCCTCGCTTGATAGCTTCCTTTCCTTCATCCGAAGTTTGTAGACCTGCCCAATACAGCAGAAACGAACATATTTTGTAGAAAATGGCGTTAGGATCGTTTAGTTTGAACGAATCAAACACTATACTGTTTCTAGTTGTCCATATGGACCAACATATAGCCGCCAGCCCGATGCAATGCATCTGTTCATCTCCCGGCAAATTTGTACCAGCCCAGGAAATGAATTCTATTAGTGTTCTTGGTTTGGTAGTGCATCCTAAACATTTGCAAATCAAACTCCAAATATATGCGGCAGTGGGGCATTGGAAAAATAAGTGATTAATGGACTCTGTCTGACTGCACATTGTGCACTTGTTGATCCCTTGCCAACCTCTCAACTGTAAATTGTCCCTTGTTAAAATTGCGTTCCAAGCTATCTGCCACAGGAAAAACTTGATCTTGGTGGGTAATTTGAACTTCCACATCTTCTGAAGCCTCGGTATTTTTATCCCTGTGTGCATTCTTTCATAAATTGACTTCACTGTATATTTCCCATTTGCTTGCCATCTCGATAACAACACATCCTTCCTTCCATTCAGCTGCACAATTGTGATCTTTTTAATTAGATCCACAAGCTGATTAAGCTGAATGTTAGATAGTGTTCTTCTGAATTCTATGGGGTCCTCCCCACTCACAACTGCTGCTACTGTAACTTCCTTCTTCCTAGCCAATTGGTACAGTTCTGGGTAGAGATTTTGTAAGGTTTCTTCTTCTATCCAATTGTCCTCCCACAGCCTAATTCTCTGCCCATCTCCCAACTTCCATTTGCAGCCTGGGTGAAGCAATTCTCTTAAGGACAGTAAATCTGACCAGCAAGGTGAGTCACTGTTTTTTGATTTAACCTGAAAAATTGATTTGCCCTTAAGGTACTTCCTCTCTATTAGCTGGGCCCAGATTCCTGAATCGTTTGCGCATTTGAAGAGCCACTTCCCTAGGAGACAGAGATTGTATCTTCTCAATTCTTTAATCCCAAGTCCTCCCATCTTTTTTGGCAGGCAGACAATGGACCATCTTACCATGTGATATCTCTTCTTGTTTGCTGTTCCTTGCCACAGAAATCTGGCTCTAGCTTTGTTTATTCCTTTAACTACTGTCTTCGGTAATTTGTTCATTGACATGATGTATGTGGGGATTGTTGATAAGCATGAGTCAGTAAGGATCATTCTGCCACCATTATTCAGAGTCTTGCCAACCCAGCCATCCATCCTCTTAATGCATTTATCTACTAAAAAGAGCAATTCAGAGACTCTTAACCTCCGAGATGACACTGGAACCCCTAAATATTTGATAGGTAAATATCCTATCTTACAGTCAAACATTTGGGCATACTGCATCACCCTGTCACTATCCTCCCCAATGTATATGACATCGCTCTTTGTGAAATTGATTTTCAAGCCTGTCAGTTGCTGATATGTGTACAGGATTAGCTTAACTGTTCATGCCATGTCAATATTATCTTGGAAGGCCAATATAGTATCATCTGCATATTGTAGCAAAGCTATTCCTTTGGGTATAAGGTCAGGAACTAATCCTTCCACTAAACCCCTTTGTTGAGCTCTTCTTAGCATGGCTGCAAGCCCATCTGCTACAATATTAAAAAGGAAGGGTGACAGTGGATCACCCTGCCTCAATCCTTTTGCACTGTTGAAATAAGTTCCATCTTCATTGTTTAATCTGATGCACACTTGCCCTTTTCCCACCACCTTTTTGATCCATTGGCACCAAGTGTTAGAGAAGCCTTTTAACTCCATTATATGATATAAGCTGCTCCATTGGACTTTGTCATACGCTTTCTCGAAGTCTAATTTCAGTAGGACCCCTGTCTTTTTCTTCTGTCTTGTGTCATGTAGCATCTCATGTAAAGTCATGATTCCTTCCATTATGTTCCTTTTCTGTATGAAGCCACTTTGATGGGGTAAGATAATCTTATCTATCACACCAGCTAATCTATTGGTTAATACTTTTGTTATGATTTTGTAACTGCAATTGAGTAAGCAGATAGGCCTATACTGTTGTATCTTGGCTGCATCCTTGACTTTAGGCAGGAGAGTAATGACCCCAAAGTTCAATCTTGCTATGTCCAAATGCCCCGTGTGGAAATCTTGAAACAAATTCATTAGATCTCCCTTAATTGTCCCCCAACATGCCTGGTAGAAGTCTGCCAGAAAACCATCGGGACCTGGTGCTTTGTTCTTCTCCATCCCAAACACAGCCTCCTTGACCTCCTTTTCTGAAAACTGCTTGGTTAGTTCCTCATTATCCATTTCATTTAGTTTTTCTTCTTCTGTCCATAGGTCCTCTTGCAGGGTGACATTCTGGTAAACTTCAGGTCCAAACAAGGTTTTGTAGAACTGTGTTACATGTTGTTTGAGCTCATGTCTGTCCGAAATCTCAATGTCACCATCTTGGAGCTTGGTTATTATCTTCTTTCTGGCCCTGCCATTAGCAATTCTGTGATAATATTTTGTATTCCTGTCCCCTTTGACAAGAAAAGTTTCATTGGATCTCTGTAACCAGTATAGCTCTTCTTGTTCTAACAATTCCCACAATTTAACTTCTGCTTGGCTTTTAATTTCCATTTCTTCCTGAGTTAGATTTATTTCTTCTGCCCTTGTGTTTAACATTGTGATGATGTCCTCAAGTAATTTCTTGTTCCTTCTGAATTCTCCAGCTATATTCTTACCCCACACTTTTAGAAATTTCCTGAGTCTTCTAATTTTCTCCTGCCATACATCTATTGCTGACACCCCTTGAGTCTCAGCTTCCAAGTTCTTTTGGACTAGATCTCTGAAATCAGAATGCTCCAGCCATGATAATTCAAATCTGAACTGGTTCTTCACATTTGACACTTGGTGTTGTGTGTCAAGCAGCAAGGGGGTGTGATCGGAAACATCTCTGCATAGAACTTGTACTGTCGATCTAGGATATCTTTCCTCCCACCCTTCTGAAATTAGAACTCTGTCCAATTTCTCATAGGTGGGGTTCTCTCCACTGCTTGCCCATGTAAATTTCCTGCCATTTTGCTTTATCTCTCTAAGTTCAAAGCAGTTAATAACAGCATTGAATTTATCAGGATATGTTCTATCGAAATGCCCTTTACTTTTCTCAGAATTGTATCTCATAATGTTGTAATCTCCACCTGCCACTGTGCTATATTTTGCTGTATGAAAACACTCTGCTAGTTCAGTAAGGAACTCATCCTTGTTATCCTCTTGAGCAGCTCCATATACATTGATCAGCGTCCACTTATTCCCATCCTCTTTGTTTACTACATCCACCATTATGTATATCTTACAGTTTTTTCTGATTCCACTTGGAACTTATCCAAGTCTATGCCACTTAACAAACCACCTGACCTGCCCCTCGGTGGTTGAACGACCCAATGAAAATCCCTGCTTCCTGTAATGAAGTTAAGAAACCTATTCTTGAACTTCCTCTTCTGTGTCTCCTGCAGACAAATGAAGCCCAGGTTCTCTGCCAGAATCAAATCTCTCAGAAAAAAGCTTTTTCCTTGTCTCGCCAGACCTCTACAATTCCAGAAAACTCCTTTCATCGTTTATATCTGTGTTTGTTTTCCTTTCTCTTGGCCGAGGAACCAATCCTCTTTTTCTTCTTTTTGAGTTGTTGGAACATATCCACCAGCAAAGTATTGACATCATCATCTGTGTCGTCCTCTTTTTGCTGTTCTTTGTCTTCGTCTAGCAACATCAGCACATTTTTCAAATTGTTCATATCCACCACTTCAGGTTGATTTTCCTTCATGGCCTGAGTTAAGGCTGCCCTTGCTTCTTCCATTTCCCTCAACACATTAACTTCCTGACAGCACTTACTAATTTCCATGCCTAAATTTATTCCTATGTTTTCTATCCTATGCATTATTTCATTATCATCTAGAATAGAAAAGGAATTTGCATTTACTGAAGAGATGACAAGAGATTGAGTATTTTTGGGATTACCTGAACTATCATTGAGTTGAGCCACCCTTGTCTTTGCTCTGTCCGCCACCGGAATGTCAGCCATCCCAGTATTTCTCTTGCTCCTTTTGTTTGCCTGTTCTTCAGGTACCTTCACCATCTTGCATGCTTTGATGATATCTTGAGCTTCTTTTGCTGTTGGTGGTATATCCTCCAAGTGTGTAGCACTTTTGGAACCAAATCCAGCCATGCTAACACATGTTGCCATCCCCATATTTTTCCCATGTTGATTAATACTGCTAGAACCAGATCCAGTAGTATCATCTTTTGACTTTCCTTTCATGTTCATTGTCTTTAATTCAGGAACTAATCCTGAGTTTTCATCCAATGTACAAGGTTCATTCATTGTCACAGTACATATCTCAGAACTTATATTCACTGTTGCTGTATCCATACTTGCATTATGAATTTCTTTCTCCGGTTCCATTTCAGGCATTGCCATATGATTCACCTTTTCTGCACTTTGTGAGTGTTCCCCTCCTGTCTCATCAGTCCCCATTATTTTTTGGTTATGGATCATATACCGAGTTCCTTCTCCTTCCTTTTCATTAGCCCCAGTGAATGATTCACAGTTCTCTGAAGGTGAGCATGTGTCTGAATTTTCTGTGCCTATGTTTGATAATTGCTTCGCACAAACTTGAGGTGTATCTAATATGAATTCAGGGAACATATCCCCTAATTCACTAGATATCATGCCTTTTGGTGGTCCTGCTTTGATATGTTCTTCATCTGTCTCTGTCTGCCTTGCTGACATTGTGTTTGCTTCGATTATGTCCTCCATACATGGTATCATTCCCCCTTCATCAATGTTATGTCTCTTGTATCCACCTGGAGCAGAAGCAGGGTATTGCTTTGAGTTACTCCCTTGCTTGCTTTCCCATTTCTTTTTGAAGTTGATATCATCTTGATTCATCTCATCTTCCTTATCCTTATCCTCCTGTCTGTCAGGTGGTGGTGGTGGTGGATTCTTAGGCGGAGGATTGTTTCCTTCACCCTCAGATTCAATCTCTAGGTGTATCATGTAGAAGTACCCAGCAAAGTTTACTTCCATTTTCTTAGGTATTTTGATTGTACTTCTTACTCCCAGCTTCATCCTGACATATTCATGTTTCTTCAGAGCTTGCATGTCTACCTCCTTTGGCAAACCTAACATGGTGCTTAGTTTCCAGTATACTGGCCAGCATTTGTATGTTGGAGGTACACCCCTCACCCTGACCCAGGTTTCCTGCAGTTTACCTATGGACCCAGCGTGTTCTGTCCATTTCTGTATCCTTATTTTGGTTGCACAGTGTATGAGTGGTAGCTCACTGAAGTATGCCATTTCTTCTATCTTTTTAGCACTGGGGAATTCAACCAAGAATTTGTTATCATCCAAGGGTTGGACCACCCATTCCCAATCTGTATACATCTCCTTCATCTCATACTCCAGTTGTTCCCTGGTTACCTTCCCCTCAAGAATCTCAACTAGTGCTGTTCTTGGGTCTTGTTTTACTTCCTCCATGTCAGTCACATCTAGGTAATAGAATCCAAGTCCTGCCACTCCAAAACCTAGCATCTGAATCATGGGGTTGCTTTGGAATCTAATTGGACATCTGTTGGCTGCATGATCAGTCTCAAAACAAATTTGGCAGTAGAATTCCTCCTTACATTCTTCTGCCAAATGGTCTTTTGAGCCACAAGTATAACAATGAGCTTTCTTGTTAATCTTCTTGCCTTCTGCTTTGCTAACCTCTTCTGTCTGTATCTTCTTAGCTTCAACTTCTCCATCTGCTTTGACAGTCTCACTTTTCTGCATACCTCCTTCCTCTCTCTGCCTCTTGTTTCCCTCTGTGGTCCTGTTGTTCTGTGAATTATCCTTCTTTGCCATCAACTTGCCTCTCAAGTCTCCTCTTCTTCATTTGGCTTGTAGTAATACTCCTCCTTCCTCACATTATCATTGAATTTGTTTCTGTAAGGTCTTCTGTCTTGATATCTGTTATTGTAGTTTGGTGGGTAATCTCTGTGATCATTGAACCTCCCACCCTCGTAGTTCCTGCCATCTAACTTCTGTTGTCGTAGTTCCTATCCTCAAAATCCCTATCCCCTCTGAATCGACCTCCACCTCTGCGATCATCACCACGTCCTCTCAGGTATCCACCAAAACGAGACATGTGCAGTTTGCTAGTGAGGGACTGAAGGAAAACAGGATCTCGTATTACCTGCACAAAAGACCGCTTGTCTCCCTTAATGGTGCCCTTCCACTCCATGATCTGTCCGAAGTCTTCTATTTGAGGTGCTTCCTTCTGTGAAATCGGCCAGAAATCCCCAAGTTCCCCGTTCGGCTTGCGGGCTGCCCAGTACCAATTACTCTTCCTTGCTTGATTTCCCTCCTCTGCACTCTTCTCCCAAATGTGGGCGCATAGATCTGAGAGCTCAGTCTCTAGAACCCTAGCCCGACTATCCTCTCTCGTTTGCTCATCTGGATGTGGAGAATGAGGTGACGTGTTTGATTCCTCGCCGCGCACTGTATTGATTCTTCTCTCATCCTCCGAACCTACCCAATTGTTGCACATGTCCTCAATCTTCTGATTGGAATTTCCTCCTTTGCTCGGGGTAATCTGCAAAATTCTCTTCCCTGTTTCATTTGAAACTCCCGCTTCCTTTCCTTTCGTCTTCTGCGGAGATCGAAACAAAGCTCGCTTGATTGACTCTGCCTCATGATTCCTGACATCACGAATCATTCGGTCCTCAATCCGCGCCGCGCCCCATGAAGCGTGATTGCCAGTGCCTAACAAAGTCTTTCCTCGCTCCCAAGGCATCTGCGGCCTACTTGACGGACTCATGAACCCTCGCGTAGATCAAATCCCGACTCGAAAAGTAGGAGAGATTGATGAGAATCCTCTCCTTGATCGATTCCTCGGTTTTGTTTGAGAAATTATTGGCTAGATTGTTAGGGAATCGAGCAGGGAGGATCCCGAGCTGATAGGGATGGTGGCTGGCTATTCTCCCACGGGTTAATCCCTCTCACAGGCATGATACTTACTTCAGAGATTGGGAGGTCGCCTTACTTTACCAGTGAATGATTACTTACTTGGTGTACGTTGATCCTTCGCAGGATGGCGAGAGTATTTCTTCTGCTGAAAGCAAATCGCGGGGCTACCTCATTTTTTAATCCAGACAGGACGTCTCCTTTTCAGTGCAGCCCAGAAAATGGGACGCATACCTTTCAGGAGTTTCTAGTGCTCAACTTGCCACGGATTGGTAGCGCTAGTTCTAAAGCTTTTTGTGGCAGGCGGGCGGCGGCGTTGCGGTGATGCGAACGATGGAGGCGAAACAAGAACAGAAAGCCGATTGGGCAATTAAGCTGACTGCTCGGCTTCTAGTTGATGGGTAATTTAGCAAAAGCTTTCGCTGGATGGGCCAATTGGGCTTGTCGTGCTGGGCTCGGGGGGGGGGGGGGGGGGGCATCACTTGATTAATGTCACACCCCAAATTTTGGAATGTGACTTCAATTTCACTAAATTTTAAAACCTTTTTGAAATAGATTAAAACTTCTCAGATTGAATTATGGTGTTATCATTTTTACTAGGTAAAAGAACTATTTTCTAACTTAAATAAATTAATTTAGGTTATAAATATTTGTTTGTTGCATTCATGCTGGATTAGATTTGCAGTAGGGATTTTATTGTGTGGCAAAAGTATTTAAAACTCAGGTAGAAATCGTTTTCCTTTAGTGTAGAAAATAGATTGAGAAAATAGGAAAAGAGAAGAAGAAAGAAAACCCCAGCCGCAGTGGGCCAAATCTCAGCCGGCCCATTTCTTTTTCCTTTCTTTTCTCTTTCTCTTTTCTCTCCTGGGCCGGCCTCCTTCTTTCCCACTCCCGGCCTACTTCCTTTCTTTCCCCCGCGGCCCAGCTCGCCAGCGCCAGCCGCACCCGCCCGGCCCCTCCAGCCCGTGCGCCAGCCCGCCGCAGCCCGCGACCGCGCCGCCGCCCTTCCCCCGCGCCGCGCGTGCCGCGCCGTCCCCGAGCCGGACTCCGCCCCATCCTCATGTGTGCGCACCCCTATAAAACCGCCGCCACCCCCTTACGCGCCGCCTTTCGCCTGATTCACACTCACCGCCCCCCCCAAACCCTAGGTCAAACCGCCGCCGCCATTGACGCCGCCGGCACGAGCTCGACGAAGCCGTTCAACGCCGCCTCCCCGGTCGACGAGAACAACCCGCCAAGGACCGTTGTCAGCGCGCCCCTCCCGCACTTGACCTCGACGAGACCGACGCCCCGACGACGCCGCTCGACGCCGCCGAACCCTCGCCGCTCTTCCCCGCCGACGACGATCGTTTCCCTTCCTCCCGGGCTCCCCGACCCGCGCGATCACCCTAGGTGGGTTCGCCGTCTTCTCCTCGTGCCGCCCGTGCTCCCGCGGCGAGGTTTAGAGCATCGCGACGCCGTTCCGGCGAAGCGCCGCCGTGCCCGTCGTTTCCGGCGACGTGGTCCGCGGTGGACCCGTGGACCGGCGACCCCGCCCGGTCCATGGAGCTCGTGGACCCAGTCCACCGAGTTTCCAGTTTAATTTTAATTCCTTTATTCTTTATTGCGTCAGCCTGACGTCATGCTTGCGCAATAACTCGAGTTTTCAGTAGAAAAATAATTTCAGAAATGTTAATCTTACAGTTTAAACCCTCTAACTTCAAACGCTTATAACATGTTACTCGTAACTCCGTTTTAAGCGATTCTTGCGCTCACGCGGTCGTAGGAACGAGCTCTAGCTTTTGGTACAGTTTTGATACTGTTTGGTGTACTGTTCCTTATTGTTTGTGTATGTGTGCTTTGCATGTTACCGTTATTAGAAGAGGAGCCGTTTGAGAACTTCCAAGATCAAGAGTTTGACCAAGCAGCAGCAGGGGGAACAGGCAAGTGTCCTTGACCATTTTGGACCTATTTCTTTCTCCCTCTAGTTTAATTTGCATGCATAGCGTTTAATATGAATCCTATATGTCATTTATCCTGTTCCATACTATTCCTTGTCGCCTGGTTGTGGTAGATGATAGTATGAGGATGGGTAGGTCTTGCTTAGCTTGCTGAACTGGTTGGTTGATAATTTGACTAATAATCTTGACTAATGGTTTACTTGAACATAATGATCACGGACCGGTTAATTTTTTTAGCAACATGGAACTTAGGTGATCCAAGCAGGAGGATGTTGACGATGGTGCGGTTAGCACGAGACTTTGGTTTGTGTTGGTCTTGCTCAAGTTAGCTAAGGACCGGTTCGTGGAGCGGCAACCCAGGACAACAGCGCAAAGCACAGGGTTGATTATGGTAGACTTGGTCAAGTATTATGCTGTCTTCCCAGTTTTGCTGGTGTTCAAGGAAAGAGGGAGGAAGGGTTACTTCTAAACTCAGGTGATGGAGGGGTACTCCTAGCCACGGCGCCAGAGGGGGCTACTGTTGCAGGTACTGGCAGTAGTGCAACCTTAGCGAGGATGTTGGCAGGCTGGGAAGCGCTTTGAAAGACCATGTGGTGATCTCCTGGCTTCACACCTTGGTAGTGTGATTTTGGCAACATGGAGACTTTAGTCGCTGAATAGTGACGGAATCACCACCCTGTGAGTAAAGTTGTGCACCTCTGCAGAGAAGTAAAACTGTCATGACAGCCGTGCTAACGGTCAGGAGCAGTCTGGATCCTCACATGATTAGAGATGGATGAATGGTTGGTTCCGGTGGGTAACCAGTTGGATGCTGCAAGGGGGTACCTTGTAGTGTGGCTTTGGGTGGGTAACCCGTTTTGCTACAAGTGGGTAACTTGTAGTGTCCCCTGTTGTTAATAACCTTTTGGGTGGGTTCTTCATCATCTAGTAATTAGGTGCTTTAATAAATGATTTAATTATAGTTGCTTTCTGCTATGAACCATGTTTTAGCCTTTCTTTTGTTTAAGCTATGCATGTCATCTTTTGCTACACTTGCGGAGTACGATATATACTCACACTTGCTATTCCCCACTCTATGTTGAAATGCTGCTCAGAAGAAGAAGGTGCCATAGAGTACTTCGACGAGGAATACTAGGCGTGCTGTCTCCCAGTCGACTGCCTGTGCGTTTGGGTGTCTTCCGCTGTCGAGTTATTTAGTCTTATGAGACATTTATATTCAGATATTGTGATAATGCTACGATGAGACGATGTAATAATGACACTGGTTATACTGTTTATTTCACTATTGTCTCTATATGTGTGGAACTTGATCCTGGCACACATATAGTTATGCATTCAGTTTTGTTCTTAAAACTGGGGTGTGACACATTAACCATGTCATTAGGACGTGAATTAAAGGATTTCCTCTGGCGAAACCACGACGTTTTGGGGGGGGGGGGGGGGGG